>VXAA01005633.1:190811-273790 GCA_013399115.1 Anseranas semipalmata
TTTCCCTTCCCCCCCCCCCCCCCTTTTTTACTGTAATTGTTCAATTTCCTTTACTCTTCTATTTGTTGTTTAGATCAGAGCAGCAGTAGCTCAAATTCCATTTTTAATTTGAAAGCAGTGGTATTAAGCTACCTGGCAAGAGTTTAGTGGTCAGAGTCATGACACCTACAATAGTTTGTTTTACAGGATTAGACAGATTTGTTTTTCATCTCTAGTAGTTGAAACAATTAAGCACATTCCCTGCATTAATAGAAAAAATATTGACTAGAGAGACTATTTAAGTAACTCTTCATCTTTTTCATGTAATCTTTTAATTTTATAGTTAGGAGATTTTGATCCACTCTATAAAGATATATATATATATTAATATAATAATTTGTCACAAAAATGTATTTCTATTCCAATTAATTTGCATTCTGTCTTGCAATGTCTTTGTCATCAAGAGCAAGCATAAAATACATTTCTTGTATGATAGCGAACAGAATGGTATATGGGATGCTGCAACAGCCATGAATGCAATGCCAATGTATTTCAAAGGCGAGACATAGTGTATCAGCTAAAACTGTGAGTCAGGGGGCCGCTCATGGCAGATAAGTTTGTCAAAACATAGCAAGAGCTTTTGGAGACAAAAAAATGCTCCGAAATGGAGCAGTATATGCACCATATTGCTCCTTGGGTAGCACATCCTACTACTCGAACTTCTCTGTGTTCAGGGAATGCCCAGTGAGAGCTGAATTAGCCTTTTTTTTGTATGCCTTTGCCTAGACTGTTAATGCTGTTTGATCTTTGATTTAACATGCATATTGGAGAAGCATCATGTAGTCCAGGCCCCACAGTGCTGGGTGTAACTGTGTAGCACACAGCTCATCTTGACCCCGTGCTGCATATAGTTACAGTACAGATGCTGCCAATGGATGAGATAAACGGATGCAGGAGTAGAGCCAGAATAAGAGAGATGCAAAAAATATCAGTGTTACAATTTTTAGCAAAGTTCATTTAACAGAATATTATATAGCATATTTTGTACTGAAGTATGTACATATATAAATAGGGATTATGTGTATTTTGTAATTATGGGGTGATTATGTGATGCATTTTTTTCCTTACAAGGACACATTAGGCATTAGATAATTACACAGCAGTGATACCATTTCTGACATTAAAATTATTGCTTTGAGATTTATGCATTTTTTTAAAAAAGTCATTAAACAGTAAGGCCTTCAGGTATGCACAGTGTTTACTAACTTGTAAGGCATTAAGATGTTACTGTGTCCTTTCCTGAATCTGCTCATTTGAAAGCTTAACCCTTTAAAGTATTCTGTTCTGCTCGTTACTGCAGCAAGCTGTGACACTTAAACACAGCAAAGATAACATTCAGATATGAGCAACGGATCACAAAATATTCTTTCATCCTCGCTTCTGACCATCTGTTTAAAAAAGCCGCAGAAAACCAGTCTGTATGTAATCTGCAGTTAAGAGTTTAAAATCACATGCATTTTTTGTGACACATGCATGTAGAGTACTGTACTAGAGTTTGTATTAGCTGTAAAGGTTGGGTGATTTCACCTCAGCATCTGTCAGATATGCCCACTCTTTTCACACACACACACACAAAAGTGTTTCTTTCTGTTTGGAACTCACATATCAGTGTATGATTTAACTTCCCTTAAAACTACCTTCCCCTGGTGTACTATTTATTTTTAGCTGCAGGATTTTTTAACCATTCACGTGTATTTTAGTGTTATTTTCTGAAGTGATAAAACCATTACATATAACCTATGTGCATATTCTTTTCTGTCTGAATAATTTTGGTCTTCTAATGCATTGTAGGTAGTCTTCAAACCTACAGTGATGCTTTATGAGAAATTAACTGCTAGCTTCTAGATTGAAGTTGATCCTATCTCATGCAAAAATTTCTTATGAAATCCTGAAGCATGATGCAGCAAGGAGGAGAGAAAACTGTTGTACAAACTAGGCTGCAATACCCAAATAAAAAAATGCAAAAGGCTTATATTAGCTTCTGTGACAGATCAATGTTATCTCTACAGGATTGTTCTCTATAGCATAATCACCAGGGTAACTTTACCAACCCAACGTTAAATGCCTCAAATAATGGAATGCCCATTTTCATCTTAGGAAAATTTTCTGTACTAAAATGCAGGGGAGCCGCTTGATTTTTTGCTGAAGATCACTGAGTTTTATAAGAACATTTATAGGCCTGAAAGAAATTATCTGCAAACAGCACCAAGCAAAGTAAAATTATTTCTGGGATTCAGTAGTTAGGCCTTTATATTCTCCTCAGTTTAGTCTTTTACTATTTGGGGACCATTGTTTTCAACTTACTTTATAGAGACAGAGGGAGAGGGAAAGATGTCCGAAAATGTTCTTCTCGTATTCCAGACAATCTGAAGACAGCATCTTGACCCTGGAGAAAGTTCATTTAAAATCTCTATTTTTTAACTGTTCCTTTAGCCACTTGTACTTCAAGAATACTTAATTTCTCTGAGTTAGGTGTTTGTCTAAACTTTATTGATGGACCACAGTGACCCAGAAATCATTGGGTAGTTGTTTCTTTCTTTTTTTTTTTTTTTTTTTAATGTACAATCACAGTTAAAATAAACACATCAAATCTAAGAAATTTCCAAAAGTGAATACATTAAAAGAAAGAAACTGACTCAACAGCACTGTGATTTATATATAACCAGTGGGAGGTGGCATGTGTAATAGTGTGTGGAAGCATAAAGCTCTTATTGTCAGTGGTAGTACGTGAAGTGTATTTTTCCTTTCTAAATTTGCAATCCATAGCTATAGCAACAAATAAATATAGCAGTCACATTTACAACACAGTTATTGTGTTTTGCATTTGCTATAAAAGGTATGTTTTAAAATAATTCTCAGAAGATAGATTACAAGAGTTTTGCATTGGGGTTAACTTCCTAATAGGTCAGAGTGAGAATGTGCAGCATTTGCCATTTACTAAAATGAATCACGGAGTTTTCTAGACCTGGTATTAACGCTGTGAATTGCATTAGGAATTAGGTTTTCAAAGTATGCATGTGACCCTATTTCAAAATACTTCATTCTTTTTTTATATCAATTATCTCAGGAATTCCAGAGTTAACTACAGTTTGCCACAGTTATAAAGTAGGAGCTCCTATTTATTGGTCAAGTACTATTTTTATGTTTGAACAAAACACCTATTGTTTTGCTTTGCTTATCAACAAGCACTACTGTTTTCAGCTAAGGTTACATTTAATAATTAGGTTTTCTAGGGCCAAGAAGTCAACTATATCTTTAATGAGTTCAGTGACATCACTAGGGCTGCTTATGCTCCTTGGCAATAGTCTGCTTTGTGTGAGCAGACCACATTATCTTTAGGAGGAGTAGCACAGATGCCAAGGTCAGGGCATTAGTAAGTAAGAGATCTTTGAGTAAAATTAAGACCTAAAGCTAAAACCATCCAAGGCAGGGGAACAATGAACTGCTGTTTAGGAATATGGTAGAAGCTCTCTTAAGAAGTGGTGTTTTTTTTCCATGTTTAAGTGTTTACTATGTGTCCTCTCCCAGTGAAAGTTGTGTGAGGAGCAAGGAGGATTCTGAAGGTCTAGTCTAGGAGTAGTAGAAAGAAAAAAATGTGCTGAAAGCATGGCTTTATTGTCCTTTCTGCCATTTTTTGTTTGAGCACTTTGAGCATGATGGCACCTTTAATAAGTAAAGTGACCCTCGTAATTAATTGGAAATGTAACCTTTGCAGGAGGAGAATCGAGGGTAGATTTTTATTTTTAAATACCTCATTGAGAAGGCCTACTTTCTGTAGTTGATCTGTGGTTTGTCATTAATAGACAGAAGTATAATGCAAAAAGACTATTGCTTTATCTCTGTTCAGAAGGTGAATTTGTCAAATTCTCACCCAGTCGTGCTTCAGAATATTCCTTTAAGTGGTGCATAGAGAAAGACCAGGACCTGCTTCTCACCTTGAATCAGGGAAAAGACCAGGAGAGGACAGTATTAATACAAAGAAAATGGAAAGGGAGGCAGTGAAACGAATCATTTTCTGAAGAGAGTGAGCAGCAGTAATGGATGTTACAGCAGATAGAGAAGCTGAGAGAAAATGCTGAAGAAAAATAGTTTGAACTGAAAATAGCCTTCAACCAAAACCATAGAGTGTTCAGAGAGAAGTGGTGGAATAACATGTGGACATTTGTACAAGATTTAAAAATTGTGCATCTGATCAAGCTGAGTAACTTCATCAGTGTGTTGTGCACTGCTACAAATGTTGACTTTTTTATGTGAGTACACATTAACACCACTTGCCAGCTTACTCTCATAGATTCAAAATGTAGCTTCTACCAGTTGTGCTAGAACTAGATGGGGAATAAAAATGCTCAATTGCTGAAATAAGTTAGACAAAATAGATTCTGTACATAGAATGATTTGAGGGGGAAGATTGCTCTTCCCTCAAGGGAAATGGCAACAATAAGAGTATAAAGTTAATTCCATGTATGTGATCCAGGTGATTTGAAAACTTAAAACATCATATCTCATTTTTTATGTTAAGTATTTACCTCATTGCCAGGACAAGACACCTTTACTACTGGGATGTAGACTTATGAAAGCACTTAAACCTACAAAATTTTTCAGCTTGGAAACTCCTTAACCTGAAAGTATTGTCTGAGAACTTTGCTTGACTGCTGCCTAAACTGGGGAGGATGCTTCGTGTTTAATTTAGGATTCCTCGGGTGCCCTGAGCTCTGCTTCAATGCGTGACCAAAACCGTGCTAATCCAAGTAGCTTGACATTTCCCTGCCTACTCCCATCTGTGTGCTCAGAGCACAGTGAGCATGCACTGACTCAGCTGGAGGCCCCTCGCAATGTGTCGTGGTGGCTGTTAACACAAAGAGGAGCCAAACTCTTCATCTAACACCAGAACAAGTAAAGCACTTTTTAGCAAATGAAAGGCAGGAGTTCCCTTCTCACCTTAGTGTGGTTGAGGAGATACCACTTTGCAGAAGGTGCTCTAATGGCCAGTCTGCAGCTGGCTTGAGTGGGGTGATTTGCGCTGAATTTCTCCCTTTGACACAACTGTGCTACTGTAGAGCAAAAAGTTCCCCGGGTCAGAGAAAGAGACAATGAATCTTCCCCTGAAGTTTATGGCATCTTGATGAGGAGTCATGGATATTTATGTCCTTGCCTTTCTGTATTCTGTCCAGTGAGTCTTTTAATGCGTATTTTATAAAAAGACCTCCAAAATCATTTATATTGTATCTTTTATTAGATATGTCCTGATTCTACAATGCAACCAGGTGGCAGAACTGAAATGATTTCTCCTGTTATGTAATGTCATACTCATTTTTTTTTAGATGCTTCTGCCTCGTATATTTACAGAAACAGCTGCTTTCTAGGGAATGGGTTGGAGGGCTGAGGAGGAAAATGTTTTCCTCTAAGCAGGTTTATGGGAGCTACTTTGCTCTGATTGATTGCGAGAGTCTAAGTGTCTGAACACCAAAACAAAGGCAGGAAGAAAAAGGTGGGGTAAAAGGAAGACAAACTGAGATCAGAGAAAACAAATTGTTCAATAAATACAAGCTGCACAAGCTCCCTCATTCCATATGGAGCTTGCTCAGGTTTCCACAAGAAATGTTGCCACAGTGCTTTTCCGTAGGAAATGGCAATACAAATTTTAACGCATCAGGGGAAAATGAGAGTGCTAGATTGGGTATGGCACAAATGCCAACAGGTTGCTGTCTTCTGGCTCAGAGCTTTGGTTGTCCTGATCTCTTTCTTCAGCCACTGCTCCTGGGTTAGTCCCATCTGTCCATCGCAGAAGCATGTGCCTTCCCATGCAAAGTTTGCTGTCAGCACTTTCCAGTCTTACTGAGAAGATGCTTTTCCTCTTTATGAAACACAAAATGTAACTGGTACCTTGAATCCTAAATAAAGGATTTTAAAAACAAAACAAAACAAAACAAAACAAAACAAAACAAAAAAAAACAAACATTATCTCTGAGACCTTCTTTATGAGAAGTGTCTCTTGATTAGCATTATCAACCTAACTAAGGTCTCTTTTGTAGTCACTTCATCATTCTCCATGAGCACTTGAGATGCCTTCCTGAATCTTGCAGTGCATGAATGTTTTCCTGCTTGGCTTTTTCTGTGTACTCTGTGACTGACCTTGTTCCTGATAGAAACACTGCACATATCACCTGCTGTGTGATTAGGAAGTAGCTGTTTCTGTGCTTTTGGCTCTTAATATGGTATCCAAATACTCAGTTTAGAACTGTGTTTAGAACTGTGCCAATCAGCTTACAGGACACCTTGTTGATGCTGTTGTATTTGAACAATATATCAAATGGGATAAATGAGAATCTGGCCCAGCAGACAGTGCTGCTATTTAATGAGAGCTTAGTGCTTCTCTGTAATGTTGTTATCTCAATAATGAATGTGTTATCAGACATTAATATGTTATCAGATGCTAAATACTATGGTATTAGCACCATAGGGTTTCTTCAGGGCCAGCTCATGGTTCAAGCTGATGTTTAAACTCTAATCCAGGAATTCCACTAATGGAGAAATGAACCTCTTACTGCTCTGGCATATGTGCAGTAACTTTGTTAACCTAGCAGACCGTAAATGTGCAGCAGCTACAAAATCCAATGAAAACTGAAATGCAGCGGTTTGCTTGGTTTACTCTATTTTGGAGTATCAGGAGCTCAGATCTTGAAAACCTGGTGATGCATCATCCTATACTCTGCCACAGAAAAACAGCATTAAGAAGGGTGTTGTTTGCCAACTTTTCAGAAATATACTGTCAAATAAACCCATATCTTAGATAAGATAGGCATTGCATCAAAAAGCTCACAAAAATGTAAATTAGCATTTGGCTTTCTTCAATCTAGAGTTCATTCCTTAAAGATATCTCTTTTCCCACAGAAGTATTCAGTATAGGTTTTTATTAGACCCCTGGATCATGGTTTACCACCTCTTCCATTTATGTTTCTAACCACCTAGCTCTCTGGTGAGTAATCTGGTGCTGAGTTTGATGAATAATCTTAGCAAACCGTTAAGCTGTGCAGACTTGAGCTGGAGAAGTTCAGATTTGTCCTGTCTAGCTGTGTGTCACAACACATTATGCCTGCATATAATGCACCAAATGCAGTCATGCAATGGAGGAAAATATCAAAGATGTTTTGAAGATTGCAAATGGGTTTTATGAGTGAGAATCATCCTTTTTGTTGCTTCCAAAGATGAAAGTGCTCAATTTTCACACACAGGAGAAAAAAAAAAAAAAAGACTATCAGATGTTTTAAATGTAAAAACTGCATAATGTGGCTTCTTGTCATATCTGTGGTTCCCTTGTGGATGAAAATTTTAATCAGATGGTTTTGTACTTTAAAGATTTTTCATTTGATTTACAACTTGTAGGAGTGGAGTAGCAGTAAGCAATCAGGGAGAATGCCATGAAGAGGACAAAAGGAAGGTGAAACACAACGTTAATAATTTAGTTTCAATAACCTTAAAAGGTTTACCAGTCACTTTTAACCTTGTATCAGACGAGAGAAAAGCACAAAAAGTAAGCTACTGCAGTGAATCATAAAAACGTTTATTTTAATTTGTAACTCATTTATCTAAGTCCAGATATGAAAGCAACTGATGCATTTGTTAAACAAAAGGGTCAAAAAGACAACTACCCATCAATTTGACTTAGTCCTTTCAGCAGGACTGCCTGCAGTTTCTTCTGGCTCAGGAAAGTCATAAAGTAATGACGATTGTGGCTGTGTTGTTATTACAGACTAACCAAAGCAAGATTTTAAGCATGCAATAAGGTTTTCAGAAGTGCTTATGCAGGATAGGCAGCTAAATGATAATGATCTCAGTGGGAATTAGATACCATCTGAAAGGCTCACACTCTCAAAAACAAAACAAGAAACTGGTAAGTACCTATGTTCAGGTTTCTTAACTGCTGGTTTGCCAGATCTGAATCTGTATCTGTATCTGGTCTCCTATAAACCAGTGTGATAACAAAAAGTTTCATCTTCAAGATGGTGGTGTGTGAGTTTTAAAAGAGGAATCTAGTTTTTTGTTTGTTTGTTTGTTTGTTTGGAAGGATTAGGACATCATAACAATTCATGTAGCATTTGTATACATAGCTCCTCAGCTGAACAGTTATGCTTCCATATTTTGAACATGCACATTTTAATTTTTGCCCCAAATGAGCTACACATATTTCAAATTTTGGCACAATACTTTGAATCCATCTTCATAGCTCTGTGTCCTTGTGGTATTAGGAGCTTGTACAACACTGACTGTTGAAACTGAAGGTGTTCCTAAGTAAAGGAAGTAAATGACTGGGATCTGAGACAGGTAAACCAAGCTTTGTGATCTGCTACAATCTAGTTTCATAAAAAATGATCTAATGCTTTTATATTCAGAGGCTAAAATATGTGGATTATATCATGGGTTATGGGGTATTTTTGTATGCATGTGGAATATGTAATAATAATAATAATTTGCCAATTATAAAATTCTCCAAAAATTTTATACAACAAACCTTAAATGCCCATTTGTATATCTTATGAACAATTCTTCTTTATGCAGCCAAGATTTAAAACCTTAGAGTATTAATTACGCCACTCAAAACTGCAAATCAAGCTCTCTGTTTTAGGTAATACCATTACCATTTGACAATCAGATTCTGTACATGCTTTTGTTTTGCACTTTTATGTTAGAGATGGAAAGTTTTTGAGTTCCCAGTATACTTTTTTGTTCCAGATCAGAGGAAGTAATCATTTACTTGCATTGCAGAAATGACCAATGATTTCACTTGCTGTAGCTTTAAAACAATTGCATGTGAAGACAGAGCCCCTCCTCCCTAGAGTTTACTTCTTCATTTATATTGAGAAGCATAATGTAAGTGTGGCAAATAGTAAGGAGCACATGCATGATGATTATATCATTTTCAGTGTTGCATAACCTGATGACTGTAAAGATTTTATTTATTGTATTTTATTGTATTGTATTTTATTTTATTTTATTTTATTTATTTATTTTATTATTTTTTTATATATATAAGAGGTGGTAAAATAGATTATTTCCAGCTTGTGGCATTGTTGTTTGACTAATTACTGTTTAGCAGTATACCAAAATTGTTTCTGTGAGAAGAAGTTAAATGAAAAGTGAGGGTAGCAAATTCACAGTTTAATCCAGAGAATGGGCAGGTTGCATTAAAATAAAGTTGAAATCACAAGCACTGAAACCTCCTCAAATAAAGATCTCTGTGAGTGGGTCACTATGGATTTCATCAGTCTTAGAAATGTGTTCATATGCTTAGCTGCTCTTTGGTATAAGTATTTTGCTGAGATAGAGAAGTATGCTTGTTCTAATATTGGTTTATGAGGGATTAAAGTGAGGTCTTTCTGATTTGTTTGCATTTTAATGAGAATGTAATTTCTTAGTCTTACATCCATGTAAAACCCCCACACTGTCAGATTTGTAGGGATATACATGAGTTTAAAAGGAATGGCAGTTAATTAGCATTTTGAATATACTACCTCTTTGACCGGGGGTGGGACAAGTCTGAAACTGAAATAGATTGGTATGCCATAAGTTTCTATTTGAAGTGAACTAATTGAACTAAATTAGTGCTTTTGGTATTCATGGGTAGTCTGTCTCCTCTGATTTTTATTATTTTTACTAAATTATTCCTTATTAGAAATGGCTGTAGTTGAGTCCATGAATTGTTGACAAAAGAATCTCTTCAGCTCTGTCTTTGATTATTCATGGTATGCTGTTGATCTTTAGAATAATGTTCTATAGTTTCAGCTTTTAGAGAAAAGCAGTAAAACTTTTCTAAACAGAAAGAAGGGAAGCTACAAGAGATTTTAGACCAGCTATGCAAATTCTTTCCATTTGAGTCTTAGTCAAAGAGAGTTTTGTTCACATTAAAAGAACAAATAAGCTCATAGGTATCAACTGAGTTTTTAAATTTTACTCCAAGGAATATCTGCAGATACTTTGTTGCAAAATTTCCTCATATGAAGCATGCAGTGTGTTGCAAGACTTTCAGTAGTAAGCAACTTGCTTTTTAAGTAATGCACAAATATCTACATTGTAATTATGTCTTTACTATTTCTTAATCTTAGTCTTAGCTGTATTTTTCCTGGAATCTTTGCTAAATTTATTTCCAAGGCCCTAACATGCCAACATGCCAGCAGTCCCATGATTTCAAGATGAGGTTTGAAAAGACCTTTTGTAACATTTATGGAGTTCATTTATTGACTTCTGTGAGGCTCAGTGCTGTTGTGTCTGAGCACTGCACGGACACTAATGCATCGAGCATCTCAGCACACTGGTGCAGTTAGGGAAGTTTTATGTTATGGCTGGGGAGTTAAAGCTCTTAAAAAACGGCTGGCACAAGTTCACCGGCACCTGGTGGCAGAGTTGAGGAAAGAACCTGTGCCGTTTAATTCCCACCCCAGTATCTTGAGTAAAAGACCATCTTTCCTCTCTAAACAAGTTTACACTTGTTTTCCAGTGACAAATAGACTGTCAAAGTAGTTTAAAGGTCTGTCATGGTTGGAAGCCATCAACTGTGACTCCAAAGTTAACCAGGAGCTTAAATTTCCTCTCTTGTTGACGATAGCCACTGCCCTTTGAATTGCGTGGTGCTGTAGCACCCTGAGGGATGCAACATGATTTCATCATAGTTCAGATGAAATTGAAAACTCTGAGTATTCTGGGACATGGGACAGGCACCAGTGAACTGCAAGTTATATATATGTATGTCTGTATTTTCGCTTTGAAATCATTGATAACGCTGTGACAGGCACATGGCTGGAGGGGTCTCGTGGGACGATTTGGAGCCGACCCATGTTACGTCTGTGACAGCAGAGCTCCCGTCTGCCCAGGTGCTTTGCTGAGGCTTTCCATGGCTGGCTCTGACATTTGGGGCAAAGCCCTGCATTTATGGATTTTTTTTTTTTTTTTGTCCGTCAAAAGGGAGCATAGTTGTGCTGTCAGGGCTGTAGTAAGATAAGGAGAAAAATGTCATCAGTTTAGTTCCTTCCTGCTTGCTTTTTGAAGGAGAGCCTGTGTCAGAGTTTCCTATTACCCAGTCTTAATTTATTGTTGCATATTACTTGCAGAGAAACATGTAATTTTTGTGTGTTTGAAAAAAAAAAAGAAAAAAAAAAAAAAGAGGACAGAACAATGTGATTGCCAAAAAAGAAGTGTTTGCATGTGGGAATATCATCAAAGTGGGGGAGGTGTGGCTGGGAAAATTATTCTGATCTTCCAAGTTTATTTGAGTTTGGTACATCTGTACAAATGCAATTTACCTCAAAGCGTAATTGGCTGTAGTGTTAAGCTCCCTGTCCAGTGTGAGGAAATCACCATTATAGCTTTCAGATGCGAAGGAATTCAGGACAGCCTTGTTTACATTGCTGCCATTTATAAAACATTTAAAGCAGCTATTCTGCTGAATAAACATTCAAGAGCCTGAAGGATAAGCATATCGCTTAAACTTCTTAAGACTAAACTTTCCAAACCATTTCCTGCCAGAGGGACCTAGCAGTAAAATTGCAAACTCTGTGCTCCAAGATGAGATAGGCAGAATTAGATTAAGCAGCTTACTGTTGACATGTCTATTGATCTGGGTTCAGTGCCGTTTCCTGTCTCTGCTAGCAGTTAGATTGCTGTATACAATAACATAGTGGCCTGGTTTATGTGAAATTGGGGGACTCCAAGCATCAATTACTCCAGGAAGGCAGTGGCACTGGGAGATAAGGTTAAGCTGCTCACAGTGTTTAAGACTGCTGAAACCCGAGCAACATATTTGCTGTCTAAATTGCTGCTTATAAATTTGACAGTGTTCCATTTACGTTGTTGATTTTTTCCCCCTCTCCGAAGAGAGATCATCCTGTATTATTCTCCGCAGGTAGCACTTCAGTTCTCATTATAAACACGCATTGTTAGTTAGTCTTCCCTTTCTATCATCCCTTTGTTAAAAGTTCCTAAGCATCACCTGGATATTTGCATCGAAAATAGTTAGACATGAGGGAGAAAGGCATGAAGTGTTACAGAAACTACCCATAATAAACTAACAAAATGTTCACGGTTGTATGGATTCTGGTACTGCATTAGAGGAATTCTTTCGTTTTTTTCCTTGCTGTCTGGGAACACGGCACTGAATAACAGTGGCAAAGAGGAAAGAAATCTGGTACCCTTGAATTTCTCACTTAGTCTTCTGTTTTCTTCATAAGCAGTTCTCTCTTATGCTGTGTTACTTTTTTATCTTTCTCAAAGACTGTTATCAGAGTCAGTTGAAAGCAAAATGATGCCTTTCACATTCAAAGAAGCCTGGAGAGAATTGTTTCAGGGGTCTGCTTGTGATGAACTCAGCCTCATTTTTTTCCTTTGGAAGAGGGTCACGCAGAAGAGTTTGTCTCCAGGGGGTACCTTTTAAACTGCTTTACAGGTGGCTATCTCAGTTAGATGCCACACGCATTGCCATTGTCTTAAATTCAACCTTCAAAAAGCAATTCAGTATTCCCATAGAAGTATTAGCAAAGTTGAGTCAGTTCTGGCATTGCAATGGGAGATCTGTGCTGTGAAACTGATGAAAGGAAATATTTTAATAGTGACATTTGAGTTCGTTTATCATGACATTTTAGGGACTTCGTGGTACGTATTTTTATCTTTGAACAATCTCTCAGCAGTCTACTGCCGTTGAAGTGGGGGAGGGCACTCCTTTCACACAGACTACAATGCTATAAAAGTCCAAAGCGGTACAGCAGCTGACTGACGAACACAAGTAGGAATTCTAGCTCGTACGCAACAAAAATGAAATTGTCTCCTTTTATTAATTTAATTTTTAAATATCTTGACATGCTGTAATTAACATTACCCTATGCTAAAATTACAACAACATCTGAGCTTCAGTATATTGGCTCATACCTTGGTACTGACTGAATATAGGAATATTGGAAAGCTAGCAGAACATATTTCAAATACATTTTAGCATTTCACTGGTATGGTTTTGAGTGTCATTTTAATGAGTTGCTGATTGATGTTATTGTTGGCTTTTGTGTGAGTGGCACTAAAGTATCAGCAGCAGGTGGGCGCTAATAAATACTTTGTATTGCTTATGATTACAACTATCAATACAAAACCTATTCCAATTATTGCAAGGAGTCTGAACCCACGAAGTCCGTTGTCACTGAGATTTATAATTCCATCCTCATCTAATGCTATTGTGCAGGTACGTGTGTGATCTTTACGGGGAGTATCCACTTTCAGACGCTGCACTGTCTCATCACAATAGGATTCTGTCATTTAGTGATTTAAATTACATCCTTTTATTTTGTTAACTCCTTTAATAAGTGTTTTAAACTGCCACCTTCTGCTCTGTCTTTCTTGCACCTTCTCCCTCCTGCAGAGTCTCCTTGCAGGCTTGCTAATTTGTAGGGGGTTTCCCGACACCTTCCTGTCCGTCAGTCCTGTACTGTTAATCAAGGGAACCAGTGAGCACGCAGGGGTTAGCTTGGAGCGGAGTTAATCGGGTTTGCTTTGGCTTAATTGTGCCTATTGTTATAGGGGAAATAAGCACATAGTGCAGGAGGCCTGTGCTGCTGATTGCTTGAGAGGCTCAGCTTGCTATATGATGTACAATATGGTGTGCAACCCCTGAGTTGTTTCCAGTAATTCAGAAACAGTTCTAACGTTTTTAGCCTTGAAATACACAAAGGCGATAGCTATAAAGTAGGTAAACTTTTACCCTGGGAAGAAACATAAAGAGCAAATTAATAATACCCAATGCAGGTATTGTTTTGGACTGCTGTAAACGTATTAGAAGTGAATTGGTTGCAGCACATTTAGCATTTAACTATGGGCACTCTCTGGCATATCTATATACACTCTAGCATATCCTTATAGTAAGAAAGAACTATAGGAAAGTGACACGGAGCTGCACAAATCAGTGTCTGAAGACATCAAAACCCCATGCAATGCATTTTTAAGGACTAACACAACCTTATCACAGAGTGCCATTGATTATAATTTGACTCTTTTTTCCACAAAAATCCAGGAAAGTCTATTCCATGTTTAAATGCTAAATTTCCACTGAAAACAATCTCATGTTACATGCAGAATAGTTGTATCATTTTACTTTGATTAAAAAGCAAGCTAAGAATAAGCAGATAAGGACAATATTAAATCTTTTGGTTGTTGACTTGTATATACTTAAACATTTAAAGCTTGGGTGACTACAGACTTCACTCTGGCTCTGCAGTTGTCTCTTTGATGGTGTTGATGTTACAAAATGAACCCTTACAAGGTGAAAAATAAAATAAGATATAACAAACCATTAGAATCCAGCAAAAAAAGCCATACAAAAATTGCACAAATTAAGAAAGAATAGAAAATGGTTCTGCAGATGCTGTCAGATGAGCTGTTACCCAATTGTGCATCAAAACAAAAGTACCAGTTCAGCCTCATAGACTGTTCCACATTTTTTTCACAGTCCGTAAGTCCCCCTGTGTCTTTTTAAGATCCAGAAGCTACAACATCTTCAGCAATATGTGAAGTGCCTGTAATAGTGTGATAAACAGCTCACGTATGCCATGGGGTAGATGCAGTTTCACTTTTCATATCAGAAGTATCTGCACTGATATCATTTCAACATAATAGTAAGGAAAACAAAATCGCATGACATTATTATTTTCTGTTATTTAACATTGTTCTCCTAGATTAGTATGAAAGGAATGAAATCTTTTTGAGGTCTTCCAGATGACAAACTCCCCAGCTGTGTCAGGGCTCTCAGCATTCAAAGGAATGTATTGTAAAAAGGTAAACACTATGTTAGTATAATACTGGATTTTATGAAATTCATTCTAAAAAATGAATTTATAATTTCCTAAATAATGAAAAAAAATGCCACTAAAATTGTTTACATTTTCTTTTTGTTGGTTTCATGTGACCAGAGCTTTAAACTGAAAACTGAAATAAAACCTTTGTCTTTCTCCTCAGTTTTGATCTCTTCCTTTTGTTTTAATAGGTTACTGTTTCATGATATATCAGGTTTCAAATCCAGTGGCCATCTTCCCAGTCTTAAATAAACATTTTATTTTATTTAATCTGTTTGTTTTTAGATCTGTACTTGGGACATTCTACAGCTTTTTAGCTGTATTAAAGTATTTTTTAGCATTTTTTTAATCAATTTGAATTGTTTCTCAAGAAGAGAATTTGCTGTGTTTGGAGTAGTCTGACATACATGGAAGAACAGCACATGTAAGTCCTGTTCATGCTAGCTTTGCACCTGGAGCTCTCAGGATGCAGTCATTTAAAATTTCCTTTCATGGGTAAATGATTATCTGTACACTTTTTAAAACTACAGGGTTTTGCACTTTGCCACAGAATGGTAGCACTGAGTTCACTGCAGCCTGTTCTATCTGCTGTCCTTTGTTCCCTTAATTTGTCCGTAATACACCACGACCTTTCACAGGGTGGAGTTTCTTTGTGGCAAGGTATAGAGGAAGAAATATGAGTTTGCACTTTCCAACAAATGGAACAATATTTGGTTTTAAAATTAGTGTTACCTTTTTAATGTAGTATTTAAAGATATCATTTCTTTATTCCTTTGTTCTCTTGAAATCTCCCATACTCTGGAACATAGCATAACTGCAAGCTAAAGCTTATTATGTGAAAATTATGAGTAGAGTTATACTCAGTCTGTAATCACGTCACTGTGCTTGCAAGTAATAGCATTTTAAAAGTTTATTCCAATATTGTAATAACAATTACAGTAATTGTTTATTAATTCATTCTCCAAAATGTATTTTAACATTTTCATCTTTAAAAAATCACCTACAAGAGGAGGAGTAGATTTTAAAACCGTATATTAACAAAGAATGGAAAAATCTTGTATTTGTATGTGATTCCTTTTATTCTTAAAAATTAAATACAATTCTAGGAGTAAAAATGAAATAGGGTATAAGAAAAGTTTTTGGTTCTTGTGTTTTCATAAGCAAGACTTTTTATGTAAAATGTCCTCAGGAAGATTTGTGAGCTGGATTGCACAAGCAGTGATAAAGTGAGACTCAATGAGTAAATAAAAGAGCTTTGCGTTTACTGATTCCTCACCCAAGACATATATTTTAACGTGCATGGGGTCTGTTTTGCTATTTCAGGGTAGAGAAACAGTAAAAGAAAATATTCTCATATATGTGCACAGCAGAATCTAAATTCAGCCCTTTCTGTACATAAATTTGCTATCTTCCAAGTAGGAACGGAAGGTTCCCCACGATGTTGCAGAAGCCGCCACGCAGAAGGCATCTTCATATACTGGATAGACAGACATTCTCAATACGTCAGACTTCTCCATGCTCAATTGGAAAAGCTATTAAGCAGTGACTGCAGGGCAGTGTTTTTACTTTTTCCATGTCTTGGCTTGTTTATGTTAAATCAGACTGCAGGAGGTCTGTTGCGTTTCTCTGGCAGTTATTGCAAGGCTTGCTGTGGCAAATTCTATTTATGACACTTTCTGTATCCTAGGTGCAGTGAATCTTGGCAGACAATCTGGAAAATTTCCCATCTTTGTACTTGCAGAATGTAATATCTCAGTAATGGTGTGACTGTGGTGACTCACTGCGAAGGTCCTAAGTTCAACTGCCACAGTAGCCAAAAAATCTAGACACGCTTTAATTGCTGGCATGACATTTGAAGTATTTGCTTGACCACTGGATGTAAACTATTAATTTGAAACTCCTCCTGTTTTGACTAGAGTATATTCAAATTGAAGATAAAATCCAAAAGCAGCATTTCAAAGATGTAGGATAATGGATTTCCAGCCTGCATTTTTATTTTTATTTTTTAACCAACGCAGTGGTCATATCTATTAAGAGGAAATAATCTTATATGTGTATGTTTTAGTACTGCAGCTATTTTCACTGATGTGTATACTGTCAATCATGCAATTATCCTACACAAATAATGCATTGGTCATTACAGAGATCTGGAATTCCATTATGGTCCTGTATAAGTGCAAACATGTTGTCCATAGTCATTTATTCGTACACTAAATGTCTTTGTTTATCCATTAAGTCTCACTTTAAAACTGACGACCAACTTTTCTTTATGCAGAAGTATATCATACTGCAGTTATATATTTTACTTATAGTAAAACAGACCATTACAACTTTTTTTGGAAGCTACTTCATATACATGTGCAGAATCTTAGCTTCTGAGAATAAAAGCAGTTTATTTGTGGAGTGAATAAAGCTAAGTAAGATTAAGATCCTGAATAACTTTCTTGTGGGAACTTTCTTGTGAAATTAGTCCACCTAGTTATAAAACAATCCATTTTGGGGTCTCAGAACCCTATAATCTGAGTGAAAATTATGATTATGTAGCTGGTCATTGAAAGACCAATGCTTATTTGACTGCTGGGTGAATAATAATACTTCTGTGGGGGTTTTGGTGTCTTGGCTTTACACTGGGCTTCTGATGTGGTTTGATAAATGTGTTCAGCTAGAGGATCCATGGGATAATTGGCACAACCCCCCCAGATCTCTGGGAGGTTGCCCAGAGCATCTGCCCATCAGGCATGGCCCTCAAGCTGAGCCCCAGCCCTGGCAGCAGCCCTGCCATCTTGCCATTAGCTTCGACGTAATGACAGAGCACATGGGTCCGCTCGGTTGCTCCCTGGAGGCTGCAGCAGCATGGACTAACCTTTTCCTGGCTTCTCTCCTTTTCTGTGCCATATCACATTTCCAAATTCTCATGCAGTTTCACGTGTCTGTCATTGGCATGGAAGAGTTGACAGCTGCTACATGATGGCAAGGCAAATGTATCTTTGCCTCCTTGCAGTCCTCCTACTTGTGAATCACATAGCTTTTCTAAAGGAGGGTAAAAAGACTTTAAAGACAAATAATTTTCTTTGGCACTTTTGGGAAGCTTTTTCTTTCTCATGATAAGAACCATCAGAGCAATTTATTTTGGGATAGGGGACATATCTGCTTTTTAAGACTGATACCTATGGAGTAACATAACTAATGTGTGAATCTGAAAGTGGTAACAGAAGACAAAGGAAGTGAAACAGAGCTCAGTCTTGTACTTTCCAGCTGCTGATGCCGGTGACTTCAGTAACAAATGACTATCATGGCAGAAATATGAACAGCATGTGGATGAGGTTTGTTTCCACTGTAAAGAGATAGCATACTTAATTAATTTCACAAGCCCTCTAGGCTGCTGTTGACAAAATGTGCTTATGCCACAAAGTTAGGTTGTGGGTTACGGGTAGGGATAGGGAAGGTTTGAAGTGCTGATCCCTAGACTCAAATTACTTTTAACATTTTCTTTAATGATACAGATACAAGAGTTTTGCTTAATTACACTTTGCTGTCTCAAGCAATCTTTCCCTTGAGCCACTGAAAGTTTTATTACAACGCCTTAATATGATTATGAAAATTAATGGACTTGTACTCTCTTTTAATTTGCAAGAGCAAAATCTCTGGTTTTTTTTTTTTTTTAATTTCAACCATATTAAAAGTATTTAGTAGAGATGTGAGTTTGAAAGTCTGAAGTCTTGTAGTGTGAGGTGATCATATAAAGGGTTGAGTGGAATTTACAGAAATAGCAACATGTTACTGACCTAGTGCAAATCAGCACAAAATTCTTTTTCAAAATATTTAGCATTTGCAATCATTTAAGTAAAATTTAGAAAAATGCACACCATATCCCACAGGATGGATGTCTCACTTGGAGGATGTGTAGGAAAGTACACACATGAGAAAAAAAGGATGGTGGAGGGGAACATAAATTGCTGGTGAAAGCCTCAAACCACACATTTTGTTTCCTACCTATGTTTTGGCTTAGTTGAAGCAGAATGTATAAAGTGCATCTTTGCCTTTTACAGCTAACTCTTTTAGGAGTAGCCCTGCTTTTAGGATCCTGGGCTTCATCCACAGTAACCCTGGGCTTTTATCTACGTTGTGTATAGCCTGTAGCGGACCTTGAGTTTTGTTGAAGCCCTTCAGTCATGAGCTATCTCTGATACTGTGAGTTACCGACACCAATGGTACGATGAAAGCCAGATAAAATTATCACTGTGGCACACTGCAGGAATTCATGCATGTTTTAGCAAAATACAGCCACGATTATTTCCTGACACCACTTCTGCCCTGCAGAATTTCCTAATGTGCTTCCTTAGAAAGCTCAACTGTAGCACAGCATCTGTTCTGCATTTTTTTTATATGTTTCTTTGCCTTTTCTAGTGAGTTCCTGATTTTACATGTGTGTTACAGAAGCATGGGGATGTAACATGAGACAGTTTGGATATGATGAAGAAATAAACGAAGAGAATTAAACTATATGGTATTTCTAAGGAATGAGAAACCATTGGCCACTTCAATTCTGAGAACAGGCATGTTTTAGTACCAGTTACTTAGAGATACAGCTAGTGGCTAGGAGAAATGTTGCTACATATGAAAATCACAGCAAGATTTAAAAGATTAAGAAAATATGCTGAATGTAGGTGCTAAAAATACCGAGAATTTATTTGAACATATTTTAATGTCATCTAAGAAATAATGCACAGATAGCACAGGACCTAAAAATGGTAGCAGAAACACTTAAATTTGTACCTGCGTGTTAAATTTTTTCATTATTGGACCTGTGGTTCCTCCCCATTACCTGTCAAGGATCAGGGCCTATAAAAATTAGGAAAATATAAATTTAGACAAGAACCAGAACATATCAAGGTGGTGATTCACCTTCCTAGGAAATTTAGTTCTCTTAGGAACACACACACAAAAAACACAACAACAAAGGCTGTATTTTATATCTTTAAACATCAAAAATATTGTTGGATTATTTTAAAAAATATCTACTAGATGAAAAAAATTACCATTTCTGAGAAGTACTATTCAATACTTATGCAGATAATAAAAGCAATTTCTTACCTAAAGTCAGAAAACAAACCTTCAATATGTTTTTTTACAGAAATGATATTTTCATTTAAAGTCAAAATGATGGATTTCCTTACTACCTTTTTTGAGCTTTTCCTGCAAATTGTATGTAAATGAATGCAAATAAGCAGTCCTCACTGCTAAGTTGCTTAGAAGTGTAAAAATGCATAAAATTAAGATGCTCAGACAGAGATGTGAATCTCATTTATGTAAAGAATGTGTAAATTTAAATTAGAGATTTCAGATAAAAGTGTTATTGTTTCAGGTCCTAAAATGTTTTTGTACACTTCAGAGAAGGTGCATAGAATTTTTTTTATCTTCCGAAGACCTGGTAGTGTGTGTGAGTTAGTCCTGTGCCAGCCAGCATAAGGAAAAGAAAACAAAAAAATCTAGAAAATAACTTAAAGGTCGGTGCTTCTATTTTGACCATATTCCACCAACACATAGCCTAACTTCCACCAAACTTCGTGACCTGTTGTGTGCCAGTCTGTTCAACACTTCTGCAGTGAATAAATCTGAAACTCAGTGGAAATAAAACTCTGAAAACCACAGGGATGTTCTTTTTGGTTCAGACCTGCTTAAAACCTGGTGCTACAGCCAGCAGACTTCCCACCCAACTCTAATGGTGCTATACATCATGAGAAAGGGAAATTCTCTTTGATTTTTACTAGGATACCAGGCTTGAGTAAAGCCTGGGTTGCCATAAGAGATTAATGATCTCTGTGCTATTTATAATCATACAAACTAAATTGTTTTTTTTTTTTTTTTTTTTTTTTTCATAGAATTACCAGAGTTTTACCATGATGCCCAGACTAATTCAACGAGTAGGACTCATTAGTGTGTAAAATGGAGTTAATTTATACTGAGTATCCCCCATCTTTGGATAGGTGGCTCTATGAAAATCATCTATTCTGGTCATTAGTTTAGGCTGTTTGCATTTCCTTTGCTGCGTGACCTAAGTATGAAATATTAATGAAACTTTCTTGGCAAAAGTGCCCCCTCATGCCTCATACTTGTTGTAGGAAACATTTGCTCTTCCTGCAGCTCTGCCATGTAATTGTAGGGTGAGAGCAGTATTATGTAGTTAAAATGCCTAGTGATAATTGGTATTTAAAACAAATTTCTGTAGCTCTAGAAACAGGAAACCAAGGTATCTCAAGAAAGCCATTTGATGTGCACTTCTGAAATATTGGCAAAAGTGTAGTGAATCTTTCGGTGGTTGATTCCATCCTGATTGATCTTACAGATTTTTGAAGTATTGATGGTATTTCTTTAGTTCAGTCCGTTCGTGCAAATAATTATTAATCAATATGCACTCAGCTCTTACTTTAGAAGATAATTTTAACACATGATTTATTCTGAACATTTCAATTGAGCTACCTTTACAAGGAGAAAATCAATTGGCTAGTGGTCTAAAGCACTTTAATTATCTGAAGAGCTCTTTTTTAGGCCTTTTTTTTTTTTTTTTTTTTTTTTTTTTTTTTTTTTTTTTTTTTTTTTTTTTTTTTTTTTTTTTTTTTTTTTTTTTTTTTTAACATTGTCCCCTACTGATAAAACCCTTTTGCTGGGCAGTACTTTGTTATCCTCAGAAAATGCACTAATTCTCTCTTTCAGGTTATGTTGTCTTAGAGGTTTTCAGTTCAATATTGCAAACATACCAGGATTAAAAATGAAAATTGGAAATTAAATAATATATAAAATGGAAAAAAAGAATAGTGCTTCTTTCACATAAGAAAACAGGTTTGTTTGGTTTTTGTGTGTGTGTGTTTTTTGTTTTTGGTGGTTTTTGTGTGTGTGTGTGTTTGTGAATATGCTTGCACATTTGTAATTTCTTTGGATGTTTGCTCATTTGTGACATGTCTAGCAGTGGAAAATTACAGTTAATTTGAATGGGCAACATCATGCTGGAACTTAGGCAGAGGTTTGAAACATTATAGGACAAAAGGTGAAAGCATTAATTCATTTGCAGTGGATGTTAAATTCCTGAAATGTGCGTTGCTCCAATTATATTTACATTTACCTGTTTTAATGTGCCTCTAAATATTATGGTGAATCTTTGAAGCAGCATTTGCACAGTGTCCAGGAGCATGTCAATATATCCTCTCAGAGTAATTTTCACTTGGGCTAAGGCATGAGATGGGAGGCTGAGATGGTTATGGAACCATCTGTCATCATGAAAAGTCATTAGAATAAACTGTGATATAATTTATCTCATGTTCATGATATGTTTTGTTCAACTACACGAGTACAAACTCTTCTCTCAGGTGCCCTTAATAGGCTTAACACTGAAGCTTGAAAAAAATTCTGTGCCCACAGAAATCAAATGCCAGCAGATTCACACTAAAATAAAACTTCAGTCCTGTGGCTACTTTTCAGGATGTAGGGTGGAATTCCGAGGAAGTAAATGGAAAGAATTTCAGTTTATAATAACAAAAGGCGCTCATATTCTTGAAATGGCCTAAATTTAATGTTTGGTGTAATATTAATTCTTTTTCTTGTATTTCTCCCAAATTAGACTATGAATGCATAATCATAAATGTTCAGTTTTCTATTTAATGAGATTATAATCAATACTGTTTCTGAGTTCTCATGGGTTTCCACCATGCAATGAGAAATGAGTCTCTTTTTTCCTTTGGAATAGTACAGGAAATATTTAGAATTTTCATCTACCAAATAAAGCTGTATATTTCAATGTAGGAAAGTTCAGATTTTAGGACTGTATTGTGCTGGAAAGATTCTTTAAGGAAGTTCCTTAGAGGATGTTAGTAATGTTCTTGTAAGATTTTTAAAGAGTCAAATAATACAGAGACAGCACTACAGTCTAAGGACCCAATTACTGAAACACTTCTATGTATGTTTATTTTAAAGTCATTAAGTACTGTGCATATGGAAAACATCATGTCCTTAATTTCTGAGCCTTGATCTTCAAATGTAAGTGTTGTAAAACAGGGCTTTTGAGCCCTATCCTATTAGGTGCCAAGTGCCTTATTTTCTGTCTGAGCTAGTGGGAGTTCTGCCTGCTCGAGTCAGCTTGTAACAGCTAACTCTGTTATCCAGACAATTAGAAAAGAAGGCGTGGTTTTGCTTTAGGGTGTGAAAATATATTTTAGTTGATGTTAATTCCTACAGTTGACTAAAAACTACCTCTGTATAACCTCCCAGAGGATGTCCTGGCAGGAAGTGTTACGGTGGTGTGGGTCTTCCGGCTAAGAGGCTGTGACTGATGACCGTACTTTAAATTCTGTTTTAGATGAGATATAAGGAATAACAATGTTGGAATAAATTTTAGAATAATAAGAGTAGAATAGTAATAATAATAGAATAAATCTGTGTTCATTTCAAGAGGGTAATTAAGGTTTGTAAGTGGCTTCGTTTGGGATCAAGATTTCTATAGGACCAAGAGAGGGGGTCAGTCCTTAGGTATATTTGCTGCTCTCGCTTGGTGTCTGGGCGTCTGTGTACTATCTCCCCTTCTGCAGAAAAAACAGCTCTTTTGTTTTCCTCTGTGATGATGCTTGCAGTCTAAACTTTTACCTTAGATATATAGCTAAAATTATTAATGGGAATCCTGACCTGGTTTAAATCAACAGGATTTTTTCCATTCAATTCATTTAATGGCCTTTCTATTTTTACTCAAAGCCTGTTCTGAAGAAGTGCTTTAAAATACCTGGGATTGAAAGCAATGCTTTCCTCTGGCTTATTAGAAAACATAGATGAAGAAGACATGTTCATGTAGATAATACTTTTTTAACTTGTCTGTTTTAACTGTATCTATTTTTGGAGGTGATTATCTCCATCACCAGATAGTATGTCTAACGAGTATAACAAAGGTGATCTCTTTTAGCTTATTTAGTTCAACTTCCAACAGAAGTGAGCTATTCAGGAAGTGTATTTAGAAAAGTCTATTTTTAAAGAGTTCTAAGGGTAGAACAAAGGACAGGAGATCACGATATTATGCTGGTACGACTGCTGCATGCAGGAGTACAATAGTGGGCACCTCTGACTGCGGAGGAACTGTTGAAACACTGTAAAATCTAGTTGGTATGTGTGAAAGATCAAGCAGGTTAACTCCTGGGATTTTTTTCTATCAAGATACTTTCTTCCTTCCATTCTGTTGCCTGCTGTCTTCAGAGCACAGCAGTATTGAGGCTCTGCAGATTTAAAACATCTGTCTTTCCATCTCCAGTGTGCTACAGAAGGATAGCTCTGAAATTTAGCAGTGTCATAAAAGTTTTAGCTGACGTGTTAGGCTGCCCTTGTTTATAGGAATTTTTATCATCAGTAAGGCTACACACAAAGTAGGTATGCCAATATTTTCTATAATGTAACCCTTCTGTTATTTTTTTTCAAAGAATCGTTGTAGTCATTATTATGGAATTCAGATCAGTGTTTGAAGTCTGCTCTCAAGATGCATGAAAACAACAGAAAGCTGGGTAGTATTGTAAGGAAAGATCATAGTATTGCATTAAAAAGAAGTTGGAAATAGATTAATTTTACTAATTGTAAATAGTCAATAATATACTTCTATAAACCCTGGAATTTTCATATTGCAATGAATTTGATGGATTTTGCTCATGGATACAAATAAGTATGAACTAAAAATTCATATACACTTATGCCATATGAAGAAGTGTGCATTAAAATAGGTCTTGAGAATAAATAAGAAAGTTTATGTTTTTAGGTTATACGTGGCAAATATAATTGTAATGTCTTTATTAATAGTCACCATGGGTTTAAGCATTCAGGTCTGAACTCAAGTAAAACTGTCTTAATTTATAAGCTGTGTCATGTTAGTATTGGATAACTAGGTAGAAGATAAATCTGTACTTAATACGAATCTGTCTGAGTTGATGATGTTGGATATAATTTATATAGAAAGTCTAGTTTTGTTATGAGAAAAAAAGTAGTTTTATGTGACAGCATGGTTATTAATCTTGGATTGTTGCATATATTCTCAGGTTGTTTGTTGTTTTTTTTTTTACATTCTATGCTTATTTACAGTGAAAGTGCATTGTACTAAAATTTGGAGGTTTCTATTGTCTATAACTATTTTCATTTTCCATAATCTCTGTTGAGAACTAATTCTGGCACATTTAATAAATAAATAAAACATATTACTGAGGGCTTGGTCTCGGGTCTCAGTTTAGATCATATCCTCTGCCTTCTGATGTTGTCCAGTGTGGCTGAAAAAGGAGAAAGGAGTTCACTATGTCTGGTGATTATATTGTATAAGGATGGCTATAGATGGCTCCTTTGTATTGAGTTTTGGGAGTACTGGACTCATGAATTATTTCAGAAGTAGTTTCCTTGTACTTTATTAACTGGATGTAACATGAACCAATCTCATAACTGATTAGTATGGCATGCTATTCATAAACATGCAATTAGCATATACTACTAATAAGCAATATTTAGCTGAAATGTCAGCGTCCAAGCAGCTTAGACAACATCTGTTTGAGCAAGACATGCAATACACATTATATCCCTATTTTAGAGAACATCACTTCACCAAAATTCTTGGTTAACTGCAGTTTGCTTATATCCCTCAGGGTTGTACAGCGTGCAGGCACTAGTCAGCTTAGCTGAGCATAGTCCCTGTAAAGCTGGCATTTTAGAAGCCAGCTGGCATCTTTCTGCTGTATTCTGGGATTGAGAATATGAAACACAGCCTGTTTGAAAGGAGAGGAGTCCAGCGAGCTTTGGAAAAGCTGAGAAAATCTTTTCCTTTCTGATAAAATAAATGGGATTTCAGCTGAAGGTCTTGATGGTCCCTCAAGACATTTGACGAAGCATGAAGATGGATGTGTAGAAATGTGTCACTATGGCATATCTGTGACTCCATATATATAATGCATGTGTATGTTTCCATATAAATACTGACGTGTGGGAGAAGACAACACAAGAAACTAAGAATACGTTTCTAAATATAATATTCTTCCAGAATATTAAGTCTCTTTTTCCAAAAGACTATAAGCTGCTTTGCACTGAGAATTGCCGTGGAAGGTTTGATTACTCTACTCCATGTCTGTGGTCGTGTGTTATATGTCCATTTTTCATAGGGTCTGATTGTAAGAGTCAGCTTTAGGTTTTATGACTGTGTTTCCAATGGATGTAGTGGTCAGTGTCCAAAGTAATTTTTCTTTGTTCTTATTGTTCATGCTGTATTTCTAAGGAATGATAGCTCATCTACAATCAATAAAACAATTCCTTTTATTATTAAGCCCATTTTCCCCACTATTACTGACTTGAAGAATGAATTTGCTTCATTGTGTGAGAGAGAATATTTTCTGACAGCTTTTGAGTACAGATCATTAAAAAATTACCAGTTTGAAATGTTGACTTTTGTCTCTTTCTTTGTCTCCTTCTATCTCAAAAATAGCTTATCACATCTTTCAACTTTCTAAATAATTAAATCTGCTTGAAAACTCATGCATATTCTGTGTTGGATAGAACAGGTTGTAATTAAGCAGAGTTATTAACGATTTTGTTGTTGATAAATTTGGGCCCTACTCTGCTCTTGCACATATCAGTTGACTCTATTGGTTTGATCTTTCTCCATAGAGGTTACTGTGGTAAAACTGGAGCTACAGAATAGAAAACCACCAAAACTATGTGTTTCCTGTAAGCATAGTGGAAGATTTACAGTATCTCTAACTGTCCACTTCTTTACATTTAACAGCTCCTGTTCTGTGACTAATGAGAGACACAAATGCTTTGTTGTCACTTAAAAATCATCAGCTGATTTATAAAACTAATTGGATTTACTGTTTTGGAATAAAGCAGAAATGTTATACACTCTGGATTTGTATCCAAGTCCAAGCTGTGCTAACACCAAGACCAAAGTTTTGTTTAGGAACAGTCTCTGTTGAACAAAGGATATTTTAAGATATGTTATCATAACTATCACCCTCCAAAAAGAGCCTCACCATTTCCTAGTTGCATTCTTAATAGTAAGCTCTTAATAATGGTTTTCCAAGTAAACCCAATGCATTTTGTCATTTTCAGATTTACTAATCAACTACGTAAAAAAAAAAAAAATCCCACAGATATTTCCATTTTAAATTAGTTCATTTTTATTCTCCTTCTTTCATACCTATTCTTCCCTCATCTGATTTGTCTGAGTTTCCTTGTCCATAGTTGCACAATTACTGATTGGTATTTTCCTGTGACTGTTTCAGTGATAAAAAATATTGTAAAAGAGCACTGGTATTAATTTTTCCTTCAGTGACATCCATCAGTTAAATCTCTCATTTTTAAGAGGATGTAAGCCAACACAAAACACTTCACTAGAGCTTTGCCTGCTACCCTCTTAGAGCCTAAAATGATGCTCTCCTAACAGACGGGATATAAAAAATTACAAAGGTTTCAGCCCCTCATGTTGACATTCTTACCCTTTGTCTTTTTGACGAGGTAGATTCAGGCTACAAAACAGAACAATTTTACTCTTTTTGACTGGAGAGCTTTAATGCAATAGAAATGTGTGCTGTGATTAGAAGTGCACGCTTAACTTGCAGATTAAAAATGTAAGCAGAGCTTCACTATAACACTTTGGGGCAATTTTTTACATCCTTAACTTCCAGTATCAAACACTGATGCACAAGTTAATCTTCCCCAGCTGTTTAGTCAGTGGAGAGAGAAATGGTCTGAATTTTGCTTTCTGAAAAGCCTGTTCTCCTCTATTGAGGGTTGCCTGTTAAGGAACCTGGGGTGCCTGGCCCACACCACATACACATTTCCCTCTCCTGCGTCATGCTGTCCTTATCCTGGGCCAGTAAATATACTGTCAATTTAGCCCATGCCAGTAAATTAAATGCTCTAGTTTATCACTGTGAGGGCAGAGAAGGCTATCAAAGCAACTCTGATGTTCAGTTGAAAAGAACGACTTCCCACAATTTTAGAGGGATCTTGTTGATCATTAATTGCTATAAAGGAGGGAATAGTTGGACTGCAGTGCTTGGGGTCAGTTTCATTGCCCACTGGACTAGAGCTTGCAGAAGACAAATGAAAGGGAGAAGAAAGGTCAGGATTAGGGGAGGAAAAGGAGAGACTGTGGAAGCTTCTAATCATTTTACGTAAATTAAATTCCATCTGGTATTTTTAATTTTTTGAAATACATTAGACATAAAAGAACCTGTTTCTACTTTCATGAATTTATTTTTCTGCTACAGTGTCCCATAGGCTTGTATTCAATTATTTATGATGACGTATCAGTAGCTGTGGAGGGTTCAGATCTAATATGCTAATGGAAGTATTGTATCAGCATATGAACTTAAAATGAGGTGGAATGAAACATTTTAGAGAAATGTTTTAGTCTTTTCTATTAACCCTTAATAGCTTCAACTCTTCTGTGCCGATGTAGTTTTTTAAAAAACAGCTGAAAATGAATTTTTAGAGGTTAATTCTTTCCATAGGTGTCTTGTAAGTTTCTCAGAGACAAATTCTTGAAAAACGGCAAAATATTTTCATCAAGTGGTTATATGTAAACGTTGCAGGTCTGTGTCCTGTCTGCAACCAGCAGCACAGCAGATATCTTTCTGATGATTCCCAATGCGTTTTGCAGTGAATCAAGACATAGTAAACCAGGGCAATTCAGACCCTGCCCTCAACTCCTTGTTTGTATTCCCTGTGGGAAAATTCCTGTTCTCTATTTCTCCAAGCATCACATCTCAGATGTGTTCCACTTTTAAACAAGGATTTTGCCTTGTTATCTTTATCTGGTAACCTCTCACAATATTATCAATGTTTGTCATCCCAAGATCATGAGGATGCTTAAAGAAGTCTTGAGATTAAAATTCTTCTGTTCTTTTGACCCAGTTATTGATTTTTGATTCTTTTGAGATTTAGTGACTTGTGCTTGCAGGTTTTTCTGCATCAGCCATGTGAGCAGGTCTTACTTTAAAAGGGAAAAAATGTTTGTTTGTTTTTTGAGCAGCAGAACTGAAAGTCTTTTGTCCTAGAGATTTTAGTCCTGTATCTTCTAAACTCTTTGTCCCCAGAAAGATAGCATGAGCTGCCTTCCAATTACATTCCCACAGGAAAAGAGGCAGCAGTCTTACAGAGTTCAGCATGTCTAAGACTATGCACATGCCAAGTGTGTAGCTAGGACAGGTATGTTGATTAACCAGCTGGCAGCTCCAAAGCAGTGTCTCAGTTATGACTGTGTTTCCAATGGAGCAGCCAGCAATTTCAGTTTCTGTCCTAGACCCAGGCAGTAACTTGTATAAAACTCTTAGGAGCTTAATTGAGACTTCTATCCTTAATTTTAACTTAAATCAGCCTGTAAGTTCAAAAGTTATTAGAAGGCTCTTCATGGATTGAAATGCAGACCAGTATAATCATAAAAGCTTCCTTTTCTTAGGAAACTAGATTAAAAATGTAAGGGATGTGTAACTCCCATCAGTTGGAGCTTTGGGAAAACACATAAATGTCATAAAACTAGGGATTAAATCATGAGATTTGGATAACAGAACAGTTCTATGTTGCTCATAAACTGTTCTAATTTCTCAGATATAAAATGTGTGAGCAGGCTGTGCAGTTTTAAGCACATTTTTCCTATTTACCACGGCAGCCTATTGGCAAAAGGAAGCAAAACTGCCTATTACATAGGCATGATAAAACTATAGCAACTAAATGGAAACTGAGGTGGCAGCCCCAGACAGAGGGCTTTCATTAAGAGAATAACAGCCTCTGTTCTCCACGAGCAGTGCTAATCACTTCCTATTGGTGATTTTATAACCACAGAAAGCTCTGTGAATTTAATTGCTGGAAGTTACCTTTTTATTTCTTTTAACAGCATCTAAAATTCATGCTCAGGGACACCAATCAATCAGAAAACAAGTCTTTTCTCTGAGTTAGCCTTTGCAGGTGCTTTAAAGAAAATTTAATTCTTTCCCATTTGGCTATGTGCAACACCTTTATCCTCTTGATGAGGTCAATGTGAAAATCTCCTCTGAGCCCATTGTCAGTGCTGCTGTAGTTGACTGGTGAGCCTGGGGTGGTAAAAAGTTGTGCAGGTGTCAAGCTTTGCCCCTGAGACGAAGCACATCACCTCTGTGCCTATTATTTTGCCTGAAAATAAGTAACTGAACCTTTCCCAGAATTGGCAGCAATAAACAATTGTACCACTTCCAGCTTCAGCAACTTTAAATGCTAATTGTATGTGCTAATGGATAAGCACGGGGGCTCTCCTAAAAGAATATTATCCCTTTTTTTATTTTTATTTTTTCCCTTTATCATCGTGTTAACAGTGCTGTCATTATTGTGGTTTACTGAAGGTCTATTGTATGGTAACTTTATAGTATTTCTGGTGCATGGTCTATTTTTTACATTAACATGCAACTTCTTAGCAATACGTTCCTAGCTTTTCTGCTTGTTTCCTCCTGAACATGTGTCATGCCATTTGTCAAGTGGTTTAGCAGTGCCCCTTGACCTTCAAAATATAATAAAGCTAAGTCAGGTTTTTACCTGAAATACTTTAAAAGTGGCCTCTACTATACCTTTTCCAAGTCCATCCAAGAGCTATCATTCATTACTCACTGTTCCTGAAGTAGATGAAACAACATGGTATAAGTCTCCTTCGTTCTAATAACATTTGTTTTAAATCATGAAAGATTTAATTTTTGGTAAAGAGATGTTATTAAGTAAAGGTACAAAGAGAATGATTTGTTACTGAATTATTTGTGATATACTGAGTGTTAGCCAGAAACACTGACTTATTTGTCCATTTCAAGCACCTGTAGCAGTATTTTTACGAAGGGTGTTCTTTATCACTGAACTAACTGAGATCACATTAACATTAGTGCTTAAATTCAGTGGAAGAAAACAATATGGCATGAATATGACAGATGTACCATAAGAGCTTAAACACCTGTTTTCTGTTTAGTAATTTAAGAGACTTGGAAAGCACAAGCACAATGTAGACTTAGTGCTTGTGTGATGAATATAATTTCTCTTTAAGATTCTCGGTAATCCCATAAAAGTGCTTTTTTTTTTTTTGTAATATTACTACTTCTATTTTCTGCTATTTTAGAACTGCTAGTTTTTAGTAATCTTTTTTAAAATTTGGGGAATTCCTCTATTATAGGGAGTGAAATATTGCAGTGCTTGAAGGCTGGATTTTCCCAACTGGAAACAGATCATTTGTGGAGAGGCTGCTCTAGCCACTCTTCAAAGAGGAAATTCTTTAGGCTTATTTGCAAGTGTGAATCTGGAGTGGTGTCGCAGAGGTCAATGTATTGCCACATGTAAGCATATTTCAGTTTAACTTTCATCCTTTGCGCTTGTCCCTGTATGTTCCATGTATGAGAAACAAGAGCTGGAAGTGTTAAGTGGAAAGGGAGAAATAATGTATTTATCATATCACTGATGTTACAAGAGATTGTAATGGGTAGTCATCATTTAAAAAAATGATACTCTGCTTTGAGTGCTAAACTGACTGTTGTTTGGCATCAGAGGGACCCTAAAGTAAAACTTGCTTGAATTCTCTATATTCTTCAATCACAATGCCACCTCCATGGCAAGACACAGTTTTTAGACGCAAGTCTTCAAGAGGGTTATGTGACCAAATTAAAGTAGTTGTTTCCAGCTTTCTGTGGGTCATCTTTTTATTTTTCTAAGTTTGCGGTCAGAAAAAAAAAGAGACAAAGAGTTGCTTGGGGGCCACGTATAATCCCTGAGCCCCTGAAATAGCCAACCCCATGGCATGATCTGTCCCTCCTCCCCGCTCAGCAGCATACTCCCTGGAAGAAGGATACTCAAGGGGAGTGCCAGATGAACATTTGCCTTGCCAGGGAGTCTCCCACGTGTAATGAAGTTTTCAATTTATCGACATCCAACACAAAGTGGAATAGAGCTAAAGATCTGCCACATATCAATTAGGAAGTTCTCTTCACTCTAACTGGGACTCCAAAGTGCTGCTTCAATTGGATAGACCTAATTGTGTTTATACACATATGCAGACAAACACTTGGAGGAAAGCAATTATACTGCATAATGAACAAAACATTTTAATGTATATTTTTAAAAGGATTTCTCCTTTCAGCTCCTGTGCATTTGTTAATCAAAAATAATACATATATTTCTTTTCATAATTAGTGGATATTGTCATGCAAATTCCACAGCTATTAGCAAATCTTTCAATCAGCAGAAAAACATAACTCTTACTTACCTTGCTACTACTACTGGTTGATATATAGATAAATAAATAACGAGAGGCCTTGCACAGCCAAGTGCCTCTCAGCTTCAGAAATGCTAAAGTGCATTTGTCTATAACTGGGAACTCTGGGAGTAGTCCAAAACAGCTCATTTTCAGAAGGTAAAAGTGGAGGGTGCACATTATTTCTCTAACTGTTGTACAGAGCTGACAGGCTTGTAACTATCGTTACAGTCTTGTTAGCTAGTTGGGTTTCAGTATCTCCTTGAGGCTGTAGGCTGAGCTGATCCCTGATGGTGTCAGATGCTGTTTGAACACAGTCTCGTTTGAAACACAACAGAACTAATGAATAATATTGAAATGCAGAAGATAGAATCAGTAAACACTGAAGAATTTTAGCATCAAAATAATTTTACAAAAAGCATTAGATTTAATTTCAGCTCCACAGCTCCTCTGTGAACCAAGGAAATATTATCCATGCTGAAGGATTAACCTGGATGATATTTTACCTCTGTGCCAAAATGTGTTCCCTGTGAGAAAAAAAAAAAAAAAAAGTTTTACTGGTCTTTTGAAATTACTTCGTACTTTTCATCTGGAATTTCTTCATCAATTCCTCTTTGCCTCGTTCAGTTTGGTATTTCAAGTCCACCTAATCTCAATTTAAGTCTTCAGGTGAGAGAAAAAGTAAACCACATATACTGTAAATTATTCCAGAGGTTAATCACCCTTTTCGTGACAATATATACATTTCTTTCAATAGACATCCATTTGAAAGTGTGCTGACCAGAACTGCAGATTACGTTATTTTAATGATATCAATGTCAAGTGCAGAAATATGTGACTTTTCTGTTCCTGCATTCCACATCCATATACTTGAATTCACAAAATATACAAGTTCTGAGAGGCAATGTGCTATAGTAAGAATCCATTTTCGGTTGCTTATTTGCTAAGATTGCTAAGATATTTTTAATTATCATGGCTGTCCAAAATTTTGTTCTGAGCTATTTAGACATTCAAATGTATGTTGAGTCTGCTGCTCAGTCTTGTTGACTCTTTGTAATGCATTTCTTTGCAACATCACTGAAGATATTCCCAATAGATGTTGGTTCCTCGTTTATGATTTCTTTTTCAGATACTCAGTGTTTTTAACACGTTTAATATATAAGTAGTGTTGATTTTGTGAAATGCTACTTTTTCATCAGAGAGATAACAGGGAGAGATATTTATACAGAAATTAAAGCGAATATTTTCAAAAGTTATCTTTATCTACTGAATTTGTAATATCATCAAAAAATGATATGAAATTTCCTAAGAAGACTTGTTTTCTATTAAACAGTGTTGATTGGTATTAATCATGCTACCACTCAATCCAACTGATTGCCTCTTTTAACATTATTTTCACATTTTTTCCTTACGATGATGTCATGTTGAGATAATCCAACTTACTTCCTTGAAATGTTGACACATCATCTTTTTTTAGATTTTAGAATTTCTTCTGTGTTACATTAGATACACTTTAAAATCAGTGCCCAGAGGAAATCCTCAGGCCATTCCTTAGAAATTGTAAGGTACAAGTAATCTGGTCTTTCGGATTAGAAAACAGTTCATTACAGATGCTCTTTAGTAGTTTCCTTATTTACTATTTGATTGGACAGCACTTTTTCTACGCTAATATAAGAAAGAAACATTCATTTGCATTATTACAAATCATTTCTACTTAGTAGGGTACATGGAGATATTGTCCATTTCAATATGTTCTGTATATTTTTCTCATTAGAAAGATGTCTGCTACATTCGTTAAAGCAAAAAAATGAAACGTATGGATCATAGAATTCCAATTTTCTGTGCTTTTCTAAGTTTGGAATGTGGGGGCACTGTTATGGGCTATTCTGACAGTAGAAAGGCACGTGTGTATTGTGAAGTTTAAAGTTAATGCTACTTTATCATAATTTTTCTGTATTTAGTATCAATGCAAAATTGACCCCAACAGTTATTAGTTCGTATCCTTAATAAAACTATACATACATTAAGAAAATGTTTCAAATGAATTTTTAAATTTTGCAGCTGAACATTTGGCACCAGTAAAAACTCACTTATTTCAAATATATGTTCTTTGTATCTTGAATATTGCTAGTTTTATTTTGTTTTAAAATCCATTCAAGTACATATTTCTGCTTCTCTGCTTCCTTACACCATTAAAATTTTATTTTGGCATTGCCAAACTGAATGTAAAAATGCCAACAGAATTCTCATGCTGTGTTGAGAAGCTTTCAAGTAGCCCAGGCAACTGTATACCAGGAGCTTGAAATGCTGCAGGCTCTTTTTTCTTTCTTTTTTTTTTTTTTTTTCTATCGAGCAGGGTTACTATTTGAAAAATTAGAACATAAGTCTTGCTTAGCTTTAAATAACAGTCTAACAGATTTGAAGTTTGCATCATAAATTAAATTTACTTTCTCTAACAAAAAGGTCAATATGAAATTTTCTTATTGCCGAGGTTAGAAAAGAATAAGTTATCTAACACTTGCTTCCACTGAAGAGCTTTCTTGATTTTGAAAAGGCAATACTTCCAGGCTGCCTGATTTGAAATAAAGGGCTGTATGATCTTGCAGAATTGAAAAAACAATCAAGGGAATAGTAATACTTATATTATTCTTGGGTTTGTTACTTAAAAGAGAATCCTATCCATACTTTGCAACAATTTGCTTCCTTAAGGAGTGGTCTCCTTAAGGCTTTCTGCAGCATGCATTGATTGTTGCTGCTAATTGGAAAAGTAATTGAAACATGCCTGCCTCTTGTGTTTTACAACCATGCATTGTCATTAGCAAAAGCTATGCCCTCTGACCCTAATTGCTCTCAGGGGTCAAAATATATCGTTATACTGGAGCACAGTATTTCATAACAAAGGCCATAGCAGTAGTATAGCTTAAACATTTTATGTATTTATTTATTTCTTTTAGTGAAAAGAATAGTTTATCAAGGAAAAGAATGACCTGCTAACTATATTTATCTTATACTTTGAGTAACTGCTGGCAAAATACAGAGTTCTTAGATGTGCTGTGTAAATATTTTATGAAGGAAGCTTCTCCAGCAGAAATGTTAATAATTTAAAATATGATGTACTACATACTGAGTTTTAGGCATAGCCATTTAGTAATAAATTTGTATTTTGTATGAAAGCCTAGTAAATGACTCCCTTGCCACATATTTTGTGTTACAATTGTGTTTGCCTATCTTCCTCCATAAATTATGCCTATGTATATACATGTCATAATAAACTTGGATTTTAAAACCAGACATGATTCCAGGGTCCATTCAGAAAGGATTATAGGTCAAACCTAAAAAAGATGTAGCCTCCAAGTCGATAATCTAAGAAACCAATATTTTGTTGTAGATGTACAACCATTTTTTTCCATCTGAATCTTCCTATGCAGCTAACAGGGTGATTCAAGGGCCTCAGAAGAATAGTTCTGCAACTATTGTTTTTAAATCAGGTTTTATTCTGTTAAGCATGGCTGCAGTGAGGGTAGCATTTATCTTTGACTTGATAGACAACTGGTTAGAGAAGTTAGCCAGGAAACACAGGACCTACATTGTAGATGCTTTTCTGTCCACATCTCAGTCTAGGCACATAAATCCTCTCGATGCCCTTTATTTAAAAAACTAAGTTATGATATTTTGCATACTACTTTAACTCTTTGGATTGTTTCAGAATAATGTTGTTGTGATAAATATTCACATTATATTTCCAATTTTCACAGGATTCATGCTGGGGAAACAAGTTGGTAGGCCACACAACAATAAATCAATAAAAGGACGAGCTTATAAATGTGTCACTCTGAACATCTTTTAATTCTTCAGGTTTAAAATTTTATTTGCCAATTCTGCTGTTTCTACTGCTCTCTTATCTTTTTGTCCTTAGTTGCACTTGCTGTTTTATTATCCCATGTTTTTTTTAATAGGGATTTAAGACTGCTCTATGTAGAATTAACCAGAGAGAGCATCCAGAACAAGCTGCTACATGCCAGTATATCAGCATAGCGTTGTCATTTCATACATGTGAAATATGGTATTTATGGCTGTAATATAATAATATATTTAAAGTTCAGATTAAATCTCCAGTACTAAAATTCAGAACATTTTCTGTCAGGTAGGAGTATTATATCTCAGCATTAACACTGTCTCTCTGCATCAGACAATGCTCTCTATTTATATTTGTTAATGAGTGCAGACATTCATATTTTAGTACCTGATGGGGATGTAAGAGACAGAATATAGATTTTTTTTCCCCTAAATTAGAAAATTATCTGAACGGCTGGTTGATTAATAATCATTCCAAATTAAAGTGCTTTCATAAGCTACCATACAGAACATCACTTTTAAAAAATCAATCTTTCAAGGCTGTCACTTTTGTCATTTGTTAAGCATTTGTTGAGGAGGAAAGAGAATATTTGTCCTAATTCTGAGCTCCCTAAGCTGTGCCAAGAAAAAGGAAAAAAAAAGTCATCCAGCTAATGCACTGTATTGCAACAGATTAAATTGATCAGTCTGCTTAGGTATTTCCAGAGTGCCCTTTGCTGTAATATCTGGGCTCTGTACTGATGTGCTGTACACTGCACTAATAGGTAATAGAAAATATTTGAATAGCTAGCAATATATCTAATTCCACAAATGACTTTTACCATGGTGGATTATTGAAATCCTAAGCTTGGTGTTTGAAAAGCCTGAGACTCTGAGACTTTGGTGAAATGCTAAGAAGAAAGGAGGAGCAAATTTCTCAAGTAGCATTAGCCTTTTGTGAGGACATGATGGCTCTAAGCCTGCTCAGGGAACTTTCCCACAGAAGTTTATTGCAGGACTGGGACTGAGACTCAAAGTGAGAAACAGTAATTTATAAGTACTGATCCTGGATCTGTCATCTCCTCTCTGAGTGGTTTTAACACAGAATTCTGCCACAATTTCCTCTTCTTAATGAGCCAGTGAGGATGAATCAGTTAATGTTTGAACATGTGATATCTTTGAAAATGTTACAGGCTGTTCTTGTTTGACTTTCATTAAGCTTTTATTTTAATCGAAGAAGACAAGTCACACACAAAAGATTTGCAAAGTACTTCATATCTTGGCCAAAGCCTCTTTAGGAATATTATACATGGATATCTAAAAAAAAAAAAAAAAAGAAAAAAAAAGAAAGAAAGAAAAGGAAAGGAAAGAGTGTGAGAGGGAAACTGGATAAAACCTTCAGTGCATTTACTAAGCACATGTCTCCCAGTATGACTGACCTGGAATACTTCATGCTGAAGCTTCTTGCAGACAATCTGATCCTGGGTCTTGCATAAAACCAAGCACACACTGAGGTAGGAATTTGCAGTTTTGCCGCAGGTAAACTTCCTGTCATAATGGATGTGTTCAATAAGCTTTAGTTATTGAATTTAAACACAGAGTCTCAGTTCTTAGAGTAATTCAAGGAGTTTTGGACACTGAGACCCAACAAATGCCATTTTTGACCTCTTAATAAATTATAAATACATGACTCAAGGGCTCAGAGTGTGGATGCATTGCGTTTCCTCTGTCTTGAAAACAGTGAAGCCAACTCAAGGAAGAGTGCTCAGTTGGGCAGCATTGTTCTTTGTTACTTTCTTGCTCTGTAATTTCTTTTATTGCCTTTGGACATGCTGTAAACAAACACAAATCTCTCTCTATCACATTAACTCACAGACTACACAACAATCCTCAAAGTCTCACAAAGGTCGTAGCATTTCTTTAATCATATATAGTTTGCTTTTCTTGTGGCTGCCTAGTTTCCATGCTGTTGTCTAGAAAACAAAGTATGTGATATTAACCTTTGGGTGTTCTATTTCTTGGTATCCCTAAGAGGAAGTTGAAAGCAGACAAGATCACAGGTTCTTGATTGTGTTTGTTGTTCTGAATTTATATTCTATTTAACTAATTCCACACTTCATGTTATCTATTATTAATCTGAAAGGGCCAGAAATATTTTTGAGTTTGCAAGCCAAGTGGTTGGGGACCAGGGTCTTCATCTGAGGTTTCAGAGTGTAGTCACATCTTGGGAAGTGCTGATGCTCCCCATTGTACTGAAAAGCACTGCTTGTGTACTTCACACTCAAACTCAGGGATAAGCTGGACACCCCTTTTGAAGTCATGACACTTTTTGCTAAGGTCATATTGGTAGAGACTTGTATATGAAGGGGAAAGGTTTGCTTTCCTTATGAAGTGAAACGTAGTCCTCAAAGGTCTGTCTAGACATTTCTACTAACTCTTGGTGATGCCTGTAGTCTCTCTTTTCATGGCACAATGAGTTTCTTATGCTTTTATTCTTTGCTACTTGGACTTTTATTTTTTTTTTCATGGAGTATTTTGCAGCTTTTGAGGTGTTCCTGGCAAGAGGGTGGAAAAGGAGGGCTCTTCTGAAGTGTCGTTAGGGTAAGCCCGAGGCTATAGGGAAAAGGAATCTGTGGGTTTTGCCGACCTTCTACTTCTGTGCCATAATGAGACATTCAGCTTCCAAAAAGTCAAAGCTACCTTCATGCACCTATTGAGTTTTCAGACTAGAAACAAAGGGACACCATGTATAAAGATTCTAATCTCAGAGGTCAAACTTTCATTATTTCACTGTGTACTCAAAAGTTGAATGAAACAAACTTTCTATTAGCACCCCACTCCCCAGGTTTTTATTCCCTCTGGTGACTTTTCCTTCTCTTACACACTTGAGGGATTTGTCCAGGCTTTCTTCTCATTCTGGTGTGGTTTTATCTCCTCTCTACCTCTGCCTTCACTTGCTTAAGTCTGGTTCTCCCTTGGTTAAATCATCCATTTGTCTTCACCTTCCTAGTCTCAGTGTCAGCATGTGAGTCCTTTCTGTATATAGGTTTGACATCCATTAAAGTCCCCTTATATTCAATAGAAAGAAAGAAGCCTCTTTAGAGGGTGTTTCCTCTGGGATCCTTAGGTGTCTGAGGCAAGTTTTACAGCTACCAGTCATTGTGTCTATATACTGATTTCTTTCCCTAGATTAAATACTGACAAGTTTTCATTCAGACATTTAACTTTAAAAGTCTAAAATTTAAGTGAGATGATGCTTGCCATTATTTTCTAGAGTTTTCATTGCTTCTTAGAAGGTCTTTGTTTCCTTACAGATTTTCTAAACCCCATTTGTCTTTCTATCTCATGTTTTCCCAGTATTTTCTCCAGTAATACTGTTACATTTTTATTATCCTATTCTCCATTTCCCCTTCAAATTTGTGTGTAAGTACTTCATCATCTTTTAAATCTCTTGCCATCTCCATAAATATTATGTTTGTTCCTCTTCCTTTCCCTTTGAAGTTCCCTTAGTTCTTCTCTAAATCAAATTTACTCCTCCAAAAAATCACTTTCTCCCACAAGTTATCTACAATCCTCTTCTCTTTCCTAGCTGATATGTAGAAGAAAATAAGAAAATTTCTGATAGTCAGAAATTTCTTGGAGAAAGAGAATTTTTTCTTTCCTGCATTTATACCAGCTAAAACACGACTAAGGAGTTCTCAGCCTATTTTCACTGCCATGCTTGCCTCCTCCCCATTCCCTCTCCCCAGCATCCTACAACACTGCTAAGAATTACCCAGCTTCGCTGACTTTCTTCCTGCAGAAGGCAGGTGGTCAGATGCCATGGAAGGCAAAAACATGGATCTAACCCACGAAGAACAGATGTGTGCATTGGCCTGCTGTAATAGCTGAAAACCCCTAGTAATCCTCTCCTTTTACTCAGAAAGAGCTATTTCATACTACTGTCATTAACATTTCCCTCCTGCAGTGGCCTATTATTGTTTAAAGTCTCTGACACATAAAACCAAAGTCTTTATTTGAGAAGGAGTAACCAGGGGAAAAATACGCATTCCATCCAGCAAATTTGCTCTATTACCATATGTTCTTACTCTGCGGCTTCTTTTCTTGACTTTCAACACTGTTGTAACAGCAGCAGCAGCACCACCTGCCTCTCTGAGGCTTCCCGTGAGCACCCTTAATCAGTTTTCTCTCAACCCCCTCTCCATCTGAGCTGCCCTTAGCTTGCTGCTGGAGAGAGAGGGGGGACTCGTAGCATTTCTTTCTTGTTTCTCATCTCCCTTACACACGTTTTACTTGTACTAAACTCACCTCATTAGAACAGAGAAGTGAAAAGTCCTCGTGAATGGATCAGATCTTAAACAAGTTTCTTTTTAAAATTCTGCTTACCAGGCCTCATGGTATTTCATGCCATTTAAAATGAGGGTTGTAGTAATTTAATCGCAACACTCTCCTCTTACCAACTTGGTCAATAACTGAGTGATACGAAGGGTCAAGGTTTACAAACTAGTGAACTCTGCTCTTGGATACTGTTGTTCTCCTACTTGCTTTTCCCATTGAAAGTAATTGCTTTGAGCACCAGAAATGATTGCAGAAGATTACACCTTTTAAAGCAATCTCAGGATCTCGTTCAGAGGAAGAACACAGTCTGTAAAATGTTGTATGGCTCGCCCAGCAATTACTCACTTTGTTGTAGCTAATTTCAGAAAGCATAAATTGCCTATTATTTCTGAAGAGGGTTTCATTTTGAACAGCAGTACTGAAAATGGATGCTTTTCCCATAGATTTTCATATGGCTTCCACACAGTTGTACAAATGAGAAATAGAATATATTTTTTTCATTTCTCACATTCGTTTTTAGATTTTATTTATTATTTGAACATGTAGTGCTTTTATGGTTGAATTTGTTGATGAACAAGGTTTAATAAAGCACTGGAACTATCTAAAATATACATTTTAATTTTGCCATGTTAAAAATACTTCATTGGGAAGATTTAAGTACAACGTATTAACTCGGGTCAGACAATTCAATCCACTATTCAATATTTTAATTTGTGAAGCAATTTTGTTTTCATGTCAATATCAACATATAATGTTGATATTGTCTTCTGTGAAAACTCATTACTGGACATTCTCTCTCATGAAGCAAGGTATGCTTACTTCTGGTTGAATTTTTGTGGCATGCATCATAAGATGCCTTGTATCAAGAAGACAATCCAACCTGTTTTGGAGTATAGCTGCACAGAGCACTTGAAATGCAATCCATGCTCGCTTAGACACAAGGTGTCATTGAATCTTTCTGGATGGAGCTTGAGTAGCTGTGATTATATTTATTTTAACTTTGAAAGTGGTCAGCCTGTCTTTCATGGACTACTAAAGGCAAAAGACAATCAATCAATTTTAAAAACAGATATATTTGGACAGTGAAAAGACACAGCACAGTCAGATCCAGAGTACTAACAAAACAAGAAAATTAAATTGCAGCTAACAGACCACTGTGTTAACACTGGGGAGGGAAAAAAAAAAAAAAAAAAAGCAGTATCTGTAATGGATTTAAGAATAAGAAATTCTAGTATCTAAACAGTTGAGCATTTTGAGCAAATAACTTGGTGTTCTACACATCAAAGCCTGATTTTATTTTAAAATACAGAATGAAAAACTTCTCCAAGACTCAACTGTCTTCCTTCGTTGCTCACACATGTATGGCATTGTGCATTTACTACAAGATTGTTGACATCATCCCATTTTTTGGATCTGTAAACCCACGCTACAACATAATAAAAGTGGAGTAGCAATGCTTCAGTTTCTAGAGGGAAGAAAATAATAATAATAATTAAAAAGTTTATTCCTCTGCTCATGAAAATTAACTTGCCTAAGCCCAATAGCTTTTCCATAACAGAAACTGTTAGGAACATGTTAGGAACTGCCTGATCAGCAATGCTTCCCACTTATATCTAGCACTGAATTTTCCACAGTAACAGCTTTTTTATTATCTTAAACAAACAAACAAACAAACAACCTCCGCCTGTGTGTTTATAGAGTAAATCCTACTCCTTTAGTGCCCTGCTCAATATATAAACTTCTTTCTTGGCTCTTTCCACTTCAGCGTCAGATGGTATGGATCTACAAAAGTAAGTGTCCAAACCCACTATAACAGAGAGCTGACAGAGATACCTTCAAATGTAGCCAGTGCCTTACAGAATAATTCATAGAAGCAAAAGACAGCCGGACAAAATTGACTAGAGTTAGAATTGTGTGTGACCATGAATTGTGTGTGACCATGAATTGTGTGTGACAGTGACTATGAAATCCAGGGGACTGCCGACTGACAGCAGATGACATCTGATTTATCAAGTAAGGTATATTAAACAGATGCATTCAGAAACGGGGGGGACAATGATTCCTGATTATGGAAAGAAGCAGCAGAATACGTGCTACTTTTCTCCCGGTTCTCTTGTGGAAAAGGGAAGAAGCAAACTGAACCTGTAAAAGGTGACAGCTCATATGAAGCTTAATCCTGCTGGTTTACCACTGAGAATAATTTTAATTTCCAACTGCCAATGGCATTTACTATTCTGTATATAAAATCCCCCTTACTGGGTATTTTTTGACTGCTGATGAGCTTTATTCTGTTACTTGCTGGATACTCCCAGCTCCTGTTGACTGCCGGGGGCACTGGGGACACAGCAGCAGTTACAAAGCTCTCCTCCAAACATGTAAATTTAGGGGTGTGAGTACTGGTTCCCTTGCACTGCTTGAAGTCAACTTCTAGCTATGTTGGTTACCTGGGAAACAGCTGTCAGCACAGCAGAAAGGAACCTATTTAGTACAGTGGATAGGTGATGGTTTAAAAAAAAAAAAAAAAACAAGAAACAACAACAAAAAAGCCATTGCTCCATAATTTAGCTTTTTATTTGCATCATGAAAGAAACATGAGGTAGGAGGTACTTTTTAAGAAGTTTGTTAAGAATGAATTATTCCCTGAGTAAATTGTCTGGAACTGCAGAAATGGTTTAATTTATGGGAAGGGTCTTTTTATATGGGATTTAAATGTCAAAAGTAGCTCAAAAATTGTTTATAACAATAATGTTGAATATAACATAATTTTTGCCAGTTATTTTCAATTTGTATGCTACAAACATGCTATAACTGAGAATATTTAAGTTGTTGACAGTTTTTTTGTCTTTGGGGTTCTTGCAGAAGCATTAGTCTTTAGAGCACCCATCTAATGAAGGTAAATATTGTTAGATTTTTCAGATAGTGATTCCTAAAGCTGCCGCAGGGAGAGGTTAAGAATAGCTTTTCCAGAGTTGTCAGAAATGAAAATTCTTGGCTTCTGCTCTGTTCAGATTCACTGACCTGAGTCACATCTCAAAGACAAAAGCAGAAATGACAGTGAAATGAAAAATCTTGTTATCTTGGCATCGAGTTATCATGCATTTCTGATGGCCAAATGATAATGGCAACGTCAAAGCTCAAGTTGTTACCTATTTTGCTGTGCTGTTTCCCTCTTTTTAGAGTGGGTTTCGTGCTGCTGTTTTAGCAAAGAAAAATAACTGCACTGTAAATTATATAAAGTACGTATGTAAAGTAGGTGCTTGCCTATCTTCCTAGTTCATAAATTTCAGTTTTAATTGTTGTTAATGACTTCAATTTTAAATGAACTCTGAACACCTCAGCACTGATTTGTTGTCTTTATACCACCAAGTGTGCTTCCAGATTTTTATCTTTCCTGTAAGTGCAGAGTTACTCTTGTAGGTTCCTCTTCTGCCTTAATCCTGGCTTCCTTAAGGCTGCCAGAGGATTTTAACATCCCCTTCTGTTGACATACAGGGGGTGTGGAATACCACAGGGAGCAGTTCTTGTTGAAAAAAAAACCAAATCCCTGCTTTTTCCTCTGTCCCATGTCACATGCGCCTTCCGGTGCTAGTGCTCACAGTCAGAGGGATCAGATCTTTCTGAAAACAAATCCTGTAAGAGAAGAAAACAAAGAAAAGAAATAATAAATAATATTTTTCATTCAGCTCCTTGATTTGGATAGCCATGTGATTTCACGAGTGCTTTGTGTCTCGGGGTTGAGACAGGAACGTTGAGCTGCTGAAGGCAGAACTTCTCTACAGCAGCCAACACTTAGATCAGTTGCAGCCTAGGGTGAAACACAGTACTTCTGTGAAACATTTTTTAGAATCCTAGCCTAAAAAAGTCATGCTGTTATTTTACAACAATAATCTCCCTGTCATTTAATTTAATCCTCTAACTAAAGATTTAAGAAATGACTCTTCACAGGTGTTACAGATAGTGAAATTCCAATTAACTGGTGTGTGCATCACATCAGTCAGCCAATAGGTTTACACATAAAAGCAGACATAGTATGAATGTATTAAAATGAAGAAAGAGTGTAGGGTATAGTATAATGTATATGTGTTTGTTCACAAGGAAATGTGACAAAATTGGGCAAGGAACAGCTTTGAGCTATTAAATAAATAGGAAGTCCCTTAGGAGTTTTTGAAGTAAAAGCAAATAACGCATTTCTACCTACATGTATTGTGAAATTCTGAATTTTTTTTCAGAACTTTCTTTTGGAAAATTCCGTTTAGTCTAATCGGTACTAATTATTTAGTCATCAACTGCAAAATGATTATCTCAATTATCTGCATATCTGTGTTTCAATACCTAATACATCCCAAGCTTCCAAGATTAGGAAAGGTGTCATATGCCATTAATCTGGAACACCACTGCTCCATAATGCTCAGTTTCCATTTCTAGTCTTCCTGATCAATATTCTCAAAACCACAGTCCTTAGCTTAAGTTAAATATAATTATCTTGTAGGGAAGATAGGACGGCAGGAAAAATATCCTGAAGGCTATCTGAAAACAACTAAAGGTAGCAGAGAGCAGATGATGAGAGGAAATGGTGCTGGATGATTGCAGCTTATTTCATGAGTTCATACTTTACTGTTCTAGAAGTAAAGGTGCTTATCCTGAACACTCTGTATGGTTTTACTTTGGGATTTTTTTTTAAGCAATCTGATGAAAACATTATTGCCTCCATTATCCTTCGTGTGAAAAAAAAAAATTAAGCCCACCTAAAGGAATCAGGCCATATCTATTCCTGCAGATGGGGAAGCCAAATATATCACAGAGGTGTCTATGAGTAAAATGACATGTCATGAAAAGGTTTCTCCACAGAGGAGAATTTCACATGTCTATAAGCACACATTTATGTTAATTAAGAACACATCTAGGGTTGGAGAGGCTGGAGAAGTGGATATTACTGTACAGAATATATATGATCAATCTTAAATATGTTGTGCCGGTAACTGCATATTACTATATGCTACACACTATACTTAGCAAGTCTGTCTGTCAGAAAGCTCTAATTGCTTTATGTGTGAGAACATTAAGCTGCAATAAATTTATATACACAGCTGTTCCATTACTGCAGAACAAGTTTTATCTCCTAATAAATTGATGTTTCTTTTTAGTGTCAACTCAAACCAAAATTTACACCCAAGAAGGTGAACCTTAACATCACATAATTAGTTCAGTGACACCAGTGGTAATAGAGGGTACACACTGTACATCTCTTCAACATATTGATGGAGAAAAGTTTTGACTTCTGTTAATTGTTTCTTGAAAGCTTAATTGTGATTAAGAGCAGCTTTAATTGGAAAAGGAAAAGAAATCGTGACCTTTAAAATACACACTGCAAATAGCATGTCTGCGTTTACAAGGAGGTGCACCGTAATGGAAAAAAAAAAAACTAAAAGCCTTCTTTAAAATAGGGTGTGGGGGGGGAAAAGTCATTGTGGTTCTGTATGGAGTCACGTTTAGGTTAATGGAACAGAAGCTTAGACTACCCTAGACTTTTGATTAATATTTAATTAATCTTCTGTAGAAGACTCTGATTTGAATTAAACTGGATACTAATAAAGGAACCAATTCACCAAAGAGTTCACATAAATTTGACCTGCCATTATGAGGATTTAAATTAAAATGGCCAAAGTTTTGTTTTCTGCACATTTTATGGCTGCTCTACATCAAGTGCAAGTAATTTACTAGGAGTGATAGACTTGGGAAAAATGCGACCTGAATTGTGCACTAGTAATAGAGCCATAGCTGTAAAATAAGACATGCCATTTGGTTTATTTTAAATAAGTACCATGAGCTAATGAGTTGCATTGTGCTCTCAAAACAGGCTTTTAAAATCCTTGCAAAAGAAGCAATTGCCTGTACACAACCAGGGGAAGTATAGTTGCTTATATGTAATCAGAAAACTGGACTTGTGTCTTTGTCCTTGATTGTCTTGCATTCAGCTGACAGGAGAATGAAAGGAAGAGGCCTTATGTGAGTCCTGAGGCTATTATCATTTTATTTGTGCCAATGGCTTGAAATGATATTGCTTGATTAAGAAAAAAAAAAAAAAGATCCTTTGGTCCTTATTTTTCAGCCACTGTCATGCCTTCATATCTTCATGGTGAAGGATAAAGACTTTTCCCCTGTAAGAAGATAGATAGTCTTTTATCTTGTGCTCAGAAGCATGGACTTTGTGTTTGGGAGACTGGTTTGGGGGATCTGCTCATGCTTCTACATTGTCTTTTACTCAAGTGGCAATAAAATGTTGGAAACAAAGGCTGTCCTGAACTGCTGTGACTTCCTTGATTCCCCTTTCCATACTCCGTGGGGGTGGCTGGAGTCAGTATTGCCGACTGCAAAGACAGGGAGGGGTTGAAGGGGCTCTTTCAGGATCCTCCTTTTTATCCACCTGATGGATGTTTGAAGGGCAAAAAAAATCAGATCTTTGTGGGTCCTGCTTCCTAAGGATATTTATCATTCTTGTCTTACATTACCTTAAATTCTTGGGTTTGGTTTCCCTGAAAGCAGATCACTGTGCAGTTCAAATGGGAAAATTCACAGGATTCAAACTTTATTTGAGTTAGCAGCATAGGAATATAAACTGCTCTCTGGAAGTTGTGTCTTGCGTAGTTTGTTTTGAAAATTCCCTTAGATATCGATAGAGTGCTGTTACTTTTTGTAGTGGAGAAGGCATGCTCAGAGAAAGCTAGTGCTTACACAAGTGACATGCAATATCTTACACCACTGCCCTCTTTACAACATCATGGCAGTCACATGTGACAAAAAATAAAATGTGAGCTGTTAAAATATAACCCTTGGATTACAATACTACAATGTGAAAATACTACAGTATGAGTTTACTTCAGAGATTAATCATAAATACCAGTGAAGTTTTGTGTTGATATTTCACTCATCTTTCACATAACAGCTCGTTGCGTTAATAAAGCTCATTGTATTGAAAAAGATTTAAAAAAAAATCAAAACCTAATTTCAATTCTTATTTTTTAAGGTAATTGAAGAAGCTGCACTGAGCTTTTAAAGGCAGAAGGTAGAAAAATATCTTTATACATTGTTTCAAATAAATACAAACATTTGTTAAAAAAAAAAAAAAAAACATACTCTTCTATATAGGCATCTCAGACAGTTCAGCCTATTTGTTTTTTGCTGGTGAAGAATGGCCAATGCCAGTAGAAACAAGTCTATAATTTGCATGAAATGGAACTGGCACTACCGTATTGCTTATGTTAATAGCTGCAGTTACTTGCCTGTAATATTTCATCTTGTCTTTTGGGATCATGAAAGAGCATTTTGTAGGTATGTATCAAATTCTTCAGGTCAACTGGGTTCACAGTTACACAGGCTTACAGTTCTGTAGCTTCATTTTCTTCTGCTGGCAGGAGTTCCTCTTTGCTGGAAGTACCCCAAGGAATCTCTTAAAGAAGACGTGGAGGGTATTAGAATGTCAGGGTACAACTTAGCCTTCTGTCATTCATTTAATAATTATACATTTTCTGGTGTTGTAACAATTAATTCCTTTTACAAGACAGCAGTTATGTATGAACTTTATATAGACTTATTAGCTGTTTCCCTGGAATATACATTGCTTCCATCAACTGAAAAACTCCATTTTCATCTCAATGTGGTTCTGTCATCCTAGCAATGCCTTCAGAGTCTTAATCCTGAAATAAGAGAAGAAGGGAAAATATTTTAAATAATGAATAACAATGACAAACTTTTATTTTGGGAGGTTGTTTTTCATAGACATTTGTTTACTGTGTAGATCAAATGCTTAGTGTGTCCTTTGACAAGTACAGTCCATTAAATGCTTTATTCATGATCTGGGATCAAGGGATTGTCTCAGTTCTAGCCTGCTGTCTGAAATACGATAATACAAGCAATTTCTATTAAGTATTATGCTTTGGGAGAGTGGGGCGAAAAGGAGAAATTCTTTAATCTCTTTGATCAGATTTGAATGGTAGAGAAATCTAATGCATTAATGTTTAAAATTAGAGATTTTATCAGCAATCATTTTAGTAAGTGGAACTTGGGCTGCTGTACTGAATAAATATACTTAGTACATGTAATGTGTTGATTTCCCTAGAGTTGCTCTTTAATTCATTGTAGAGAAGATTCAACTAGTAAATAACAAAAAGAAGAAACTGAGTGATATTGCTGTAAGTGGGCTTGTTCAAATTGGTGTGACGTGCATCTTTAGCCCAGGGATAATTTACCAGATCATTTTTATAGCAAATTGTTTCAGAATCAATCCCTGAATTTCATATTGGTAACAAGAAGCCCCAAAACCAAAATTATTCATTATTTCTTCCCCTAAAACCTTTTCAAAACTCTTGGTTAGATCTGCAGATGCCTGTAAACTCTCATAGCTTTGTTGGATTCAATGGGTCTAGACAGGTTTGCGCTAGTTAAGACGCAACTCCAGCATTGCATTTTAGAGCACTGTATTGGAACTGACGTCGCTGTTCTTCAGTTAGAATTACGTATGTAACAATTTCCATTTCAGTGAAGCTTATGAATTAGGAATCTCACATTTTAATAGCGTTCAGGAAATAATTTCTGGTTTCTATACAGGGAATCATGAAGTGTGCGCACATCAGACACTCCAACAGCAACAGAAGGTTCTGGTTTGTGGCAGCGTGTTAGCTGCTGGGCCTCCTGCCTGAAGTGTCTGAAATAGAATTACAGTACAATTTATTAAATTTATGATCAAGCTGTAGAAGAAAAAACATTTTCAAAACATTTTCATGTTTTTATGATCTGACTGTTGATCTGTATCATGTGACTAATCTGTTATATTTTGGGATATCTGGCTGGTACAGGTTTCAACAGCAGTAATGCATACTATACAGTTGTGTTTAGCATTTTCAAAACTTTTTTTTTAGCTCTTGCCACTAGGGCTAAAATCTTCCTAATTAATGGTGTCAGAATAAAGCAATATCTTAGAAATCCAACTGAAACTATGTAAAGATGACAAAATAAAGTGATATCAGTATGGATATATTTTAACACGATGTCAAAACATATTGTCATCAAAATCCCCAGAGATACCATTATAGTGTCAAAATGAAACATTATCAACCGAAGACTGTAGGAATAACAACATGAAATGATACCATTGTAACTTTGTAACATAACGTCAATATCATGCAAAATAAATCTGAAGTACTAAGTGGAATTACTTATTATACATATTTCATTTCTTTCTGTTTACTAAAAAAATATGGCAATTATGTTACTGGAAAGAAACTTACAGCATTTGTGTAGCATTTGTTGACGTAATGTAAAAGTTGAAATACAAATGATCCATACCAAGGAGATCTTAACCACAGAAGCTGTTATGTTGCATTCCTTGTCTTTTCTCAGGCAGGACTATATGTGTCTGTATGTTTCAGAAACTAAAAATCTCTGTGCTTTTTTTTTTTTTTTTTTTTCCTATAAATGGAATGGAATGGAATAGGATAGAATAAAAAAGAATAGAATAGAATAGAATAGAATAGAATAGAATAGAATAGAATAGAATAAGGAGTTCAGCTGAAAGGGACCTTCCAGTCCAACTGCCTGACCACTTCAGGGCTAATCAAAAGTTAAAGCATGTTAAATATATAATTAAATATAAATTTGATGTACAAACAGTAGCATAGTATACTCTGTAAAGATCCATTAAAATTATAGTAAAGTAAATGAGAACTGGTCGTGTATAGACTTTAGAATCACAGAATCATAGAATCAAGTAGGCTGGAAAAGACCTTGAAATCACCAGGTCCAACCATCAGCCTGACCTCCCATCACTAAACCATATCCCTTAGTCCAACATTATACAGGCTCTTAAAACCATTTCTTAAACGAGGCTTTTGCCCATTTATAGACATATGAACTCAAACACAGAGAGGCTGAGTGGCCATGGATCACAGATGGACAGAAAAATTTATTCTAATTAATTTTTCTGCCTAAGGACTAAACGGTTAGATTACACTGCCATGCCAGTTGATGATCACCTTCCACCAGGCATTCCTGGCACTAGACTTTCTCAGGAGGATTCATTTTTCATCTACCTTGAGCCCAAATTAGTCATCTAGGGTGCGATTCATCTGCTCTAATATAGTTGTCTAAATCTACCCATCGAAGTCTGAGCTCGTCACTCTACACTTCTTCGTCAATGAAGAGAACTAATGAGCTCTCAAGGGTGAGTAATTGCATCCTAAGACAGGTGCTGTGAATTTCCACCCTGGAGTAATTTATTTCTGTATATTTCCCTCACAAAGGGCCTAGATATCTAGTTTTAACATCATGCCTACCTCTTAGTTGAATAAAATTGGTTGAGAAAAATCCTGCCTTAACCTTTTCCTGGTAAATAGCTTAGCAATAGCTAAGCTATAGTGCTATAGCTTTCCTATAGCCTTTATCAGGTTAATTGTCTTGGTAAACCACTAAAATGGTGTTACAAGTAAATACTGTATTTCTCCTACAGTGAAAGAAATACACGTTTGGGTATCTGAAATCTGTGCTTGGGATGAGACTAAGCCACCCAAGAATAGTAAAGATAAGACTTCAGTATTTCTCATCCAGTGTTTCAAAACATAGCAATGCCATCAGCAATTACTAAGCATCCTGCACAGTACATCTGAAAAAATAATTCCTGAGGAACAGATGCTTTCAACATTTCCAAGAGGAAAAATAAATGAAATAGTTTGAAAATATGTTATGTACTATAAGCTGAATCCTAGGTGATTCCCTGAATAACCTACTGATTTTTTGGATAAAAGGTAGTGCTTTTCTTGTCTGTCCTTGCTTGGAATTGATTTTTTTTTTTTTTTGGAAAATAACTCTCAGACCATCACTTTATGGCAATTTCTAGTTTTAAGTTAATCAAGACAGTGTGGTGGTAATGCATGATTAAAATTTATTAAAATCTTTAAAATCTTCATCTTTACAGTAAAATGCTGTAAAGGATTTATCCAGAAATCAGTTGCTTTACAAGATATCGTATAAAGATTTTTTAATCTCTAGACGTAAATATTATTTAATTAAAACTCTTAATTAGTTTTCTTTTTTTTTTTTTTGCTAGTCAGTATAATCTTAGAGATCAACTTCATAAGAAGGCAACAGCCATGTGAATTTAAGCACCAATTCAAGTAATCAATCTTAGCTTTGATTTTCATTTTTTCTTGCCTGAGTCATGTGGGAAACTGCATGCACAGGCACTAACTGATGAAATGCTTAACAGTAAGCTCAGATTTAAAGTTTTATTTAGAGGTTGCAGATTATTTAGTGCCAAAAATAAGACAGTGATTCCACATTTCTCTGTGTTTTATGTAGAATTTCTGATTGACTACTAACGCTCCTAGCAGAGGGGGTTTTCCTGCATTTTGGATTTTTGAAACCTCATGAAGCTTTGACCTAGCCCTGGCATTCTTAGGCCAGTCATTTTTGTTTGTTTGTTTTTAATGGACAACTTCTCATTTTGCACTTGGAAATTAGTCTATAGTTAGAGTAAGATGTAATGTAAAATCAATCAAAATATTATTTGGAGATTTATAATGCAATAGCCTCTCTGTCAAAGAGCAGAAATAATTATGCCATAACTATATTAGCTGCTGGTAAGGACTGTGGAAGCCACATGAACTTTGTGTAAAGTATGATCTTTTTAAATGTTCAGGCATTTTAAAGAAATGTCTTTGCCTATACATCGCTGTTTCTCTAGCAATGCACTGCTTGATACTATAGTTCTATTTGTACTTAAAAATAAAGATGTCATTTTTAGTGAGGGCAAGTGCTCACAAGTCAAAAACATTCTGTTGCATTTTGCTAGTTACAACACCCTGATATCTATTTCCTAAGCTTTTATCTGTAGTTAAAGAGAAATAAAACAACATAAAATACTTTTCGAATTTCAAGTATAGCTTATGTCAGTATGTTTAACAAGACCTAAATATCTTCTAAAATTTTTTTGGCATTGAAACAGAACTAAATTTCACCATTTACAAACACAGTGTAATAGTGCATTATTTGAATAAAAGGATAATGTATTAGTCACTCAGTTTCGATGCATACTTCAAATCAAAAGGTACAATCAGGATCCACCCATGAAAAGCCTGTGTCAACAGGCTTTTTTTCCACTTGATAATGTTGGATAGAGTTTGGCTGTCAAGCAGATTTTATACTGTAAACTGTCACCATGTTTCCATAGCTGAAGTCATGTAAGGTGTGCTAGAGTAAGCCGGGTTGTCCCTATGTAACAACATTCACACTAACCAGGTGGTGTTGGCTACGGGCAGATGTCTCTTTTCACAAATAGCTGGTGTGCTTTTAAAAGTTACCGCTCCCTGACTGCTTATTGTAGTTCCACTCCTGAAGATTTCTGCCCCAACATCTCATCCAGAAAGGAGATCAGAGGGAGCACTCCCTAAATAGCTTCCAGCAAAGCAGTTGGATTAGCTTAAACAGAGACGAAGGCTGACATCGCCTGAAGCTCGCTTGAGATCGCTCTGATGATCCCTTCTGCTGGCACAGGAATGGCCAGCTAGGTCCAGGAGAGGATTTCTACTCTGTGGTCTTTGTTAAATATACTTGTATTACTGTGCCAGGCAAGCCTCCTCGTGTTGACACAAAATATCCCGTGATGACTAATTGTGGATGTTCATCAGACCTTACAGCACTGGAACCAGCATTGTCTGTTCCAGGTAGGATGAGAAGACTTTTAGAAGGTCAAAGCCTGCTTCTTCACCTGCCGCTGATGTAACATTATATTTCAGTTAGAAGCAAAAATGCAAAGTTTTCCTTTGCTTGATCAGAGTTTTAACTTTATTTTCTTTTCCCATGATTTATTAAATCTTTGTAGGTGTGTTTTTGCCATTTCCCTAATATTTTGATATGAAATTTATGGAGTTAGATTTCACATTTTTTTGTTTAGGTTATATGCGGTGTTCTTTTTTTCTTTTTCTTTTGTTAACTTCGAAAATGCAATGCCCTATTACAACAGCTGTAACAAGTTGTATGTGATTGAAAATTGCCTTAGCTTGTATCTGCAAAATCTAACAGCTCCAAAGGAAGGTTTAAACTGCATGATAACCCAGTAGCTGAATATCTGTTTTCAGATGTTTATAGTAAACTCCTAAAATCTCTGCTTTTCTTTTTAGTAGAAGAACTCCCCTGAAAAGTAAGACTGGATTTCTGTCTCCGGTGTGCAGGCTCTGACAGGCTAATAAGAAAGAGTGATGGTGGCAATAAAAAGGGTCTTGGGTGCATTCTTCAGATTTCACTGTTTGTAAAATGATGGCTCTGCTACAGAATGGCCACGCAGAGACTTGAAGTGAAATCTTGTCTGGAAAGTTTGAAGAGGCTGTTGTAGTGAAGTGACCTCCGCATCAGCTCCAGCTCTCTGTGTTGTTTATGGCTATCGCCATATCTGAAGCGAGTGCTGAATTAACAGCATTTGAGACTACCTTTTTAGCCCAGAGAACAAAGACATACATTTTTGACTTTTAGTGATTTACTGTCTTGAAATTCATGTGAAGTGATCAACCAATCACAATGTCAAAATCTGAAAAGAAAGTTCATCCGCTGAAGGAAGTGAGTGTATATGGGGGCTTGCATAACTTCTTTGTGGTGTGTTTGGTATTGGAGTTGATGACTATCACTGTGAAAGTAAACTGGAAATGACATAAAACTTCCTGAAGAGCTGATTTCACATTCATACATGTTGACATATATCCTAGGCCTTAAATCCTTGTTTTGATGGAATTAATACGCTAAAGTGTGTAGATAAGCATACAGGTAATGTGTTAGATCTTGCCTGTCATATTAAGCCAATCCTTGAATGTAGCTTCATTTAAAAAATACAGGCTTTAAAGGATATATAATGCTCTGTATTCTTTTAGCAAATATGCAATGGCAAGAGAGAAGGATTTTTATAACCTCGTGAACAGTAGAAATAAGCCAAGATTGAAAGAGATCTGGAAAAAAAAATCATAGGATGTATACCCTTCAGCATGCAAGAAGCTGCCCTTGTTAGAAGCTAACTTTGCATGCATAATTAATTTGAGCAGCACATTCAGTTTCTTACAACTAGAAGAGAAATTGAATTCAGGTGTTTGGTGAACATATGGGGGATTTACTGTGAATTTATGACCTGTGGTTTGAGTGTAAAACCCCAAGATACTAGCTGATAAAACTTAATGAAGCTTGTTCAGAGAAGCTATTTTTATTTGCAGTTTTGTAATTGATACATTTTCTTTTTTCTTTTCTTTTCTTTTCTTTTCTTTTCTTTTCTTTTCTTTTCTTTTCTTTTCTTTTCTTTTCTTTTCTTTTCTTTTCTTTTCTCTTCTTTTCTCTTCTCTTCTTTTCTCTTCTCTTCTCTTCTCTTCTCTTCTCTTCTCTTCTCTTCTCTTCTCTTCTCTTCTCTTCTCTTCTCTTCTCTTCTCTTCTCTTCTCTTCTCTTCTCTTCTCCACTTCTCCTCCTCCTTTTAATGCTTTATTCCCAATAATTTCTCTGGCACTTAAGAAAAACAGAAGTAGTTTAGGATAAACCTTTCTGTGCCTTCTTACATGTTACAAGTACAATTGCACCATGTTATAGTTGTAGTCTTAACAAATTTCGTCTCTTGCTCAACTGATTTTTCCTCAGACTGACTGTGGTAAGTCTGTAGTCATGCAACAGCTCTTCTATATGATGCTGGCTGTGGTCAGTCCTGTTTGTGTATCATGCCCATATGTGTTAATATCAGTGTGTTCATGCAAAATCAAGTCCCTGGTGTCTCAGAGAAGGATCATATGTAGCACACTGGAAGGAGACGACCATCAATAATTTAAGCTTGAGGACTGGTATTTAGCTGTCAGAAAATAAGACATAGAACAAAATTATAGGAAAAGACCAACCTGCTCTGCCAGTTTGGTGGCAGGAAGGAGACAGTGTAACCTCCATCACTGCTCAGACATCATTGACGCTGGGATGTGTGGGCACAGTTGTCTGTGTCAGCAATGATTAACAAATCTGTTTAAGGTGAACAGACCAGCAGACTGTGCAGGGCAGGAAGGTGCTAACTTTAAGCCTAGTAAAGGGCATACTTTCATTTTATTTTACATCCCTGGCTTTTTGCAACAACTCAACAGTTTCTGCTTATCCACCCTCAAGGGCCATCTGAAACAGAGAAATCCATCTGCTTGGAGTAAGCACCATGGCAAGAGGATGCTCAAGTTTCGTTAAATGTAGCAGAAGCCTTTATATTAGATTATCACCACTCTGCTTTCTGTTGTGCTGTTTTCATCCTGCTCAAGCCAGAAGGAAGGGGCCCATTTTGTAGACAGTCAGCTAGTTCTGCACTTTGGTAAGGATGCACGGTGCCAACTAATGCACAGCCACCAGAGTGAGGACAGCGTTAATCCTCCATGGGTTAGAAATAAGCTCTTTTTCTGCTCCTTTCTAGCGGTAGATACAGGTAGCTTCAGATTCAGCTCTTGATTTTTAATATGATGCAAGTAATCTGTCCAAACAGAAAGAAATTTATTTTATACAAATAGGTGGTATTTGTTTGCCACCTTGAAGTGAATAAGAACCCATCTGTGTTTTATAACTGCTATCCAGAGATCTAAGCAGCCCGTCAGACCAGAGAGTCCCTGACAGCTCAAATCTGTGTTAGAAGATTTCAAGGTGTAAAGAACACTGTTTAGTAACCTTTTGGTTATTCTAGTCATGTTGCAACTGCCTGGTGATGTTGTTAAGACCCTTTTCCATGCTTTTTCAGGCCAATAAATTTTTTTCCAAAGCTTTAGTCATCCCTGTTCAGTAGCATGTTTGTATCTACTTTATCACACTGAAAATCTGTCTGTTTTGAAAGCATTACAACTCTGTACATCAGTGCATGACATCACACTGAGACATTGTTTAATGATCTGAGACTCTGATGGTCATTGCTACAGCTGCTTGTTTCTGGAAATATGTGACAGCCCTTGCCTATCTAAGCCTTGCTTACAGTTGCATTTTTAGACTGTGCTGGTGGTTGTATGTTTTAAAACAGTGCTCACAAAGTAGCTGATTGTAAAATGTGCCATCTGCAGATGGAAGGCAATGGGGTGCCAAACTTAGAAGTGATGCAACGACGCCCAGCCGCTTTGCAACCCAAGCTACTTTAGCCCTAAAAGCCTTTCCTTGGTTTTTATTTCTTTTAAGAACATCTAATAACGAGAGCATGTTGAAAGAAAAACATAGCTTATATCTGATGCTAGGAGGTGCTAATTGTCTTCTGTAAGTTCACAGATATCTTGTTATTAAGTAGGCATAGGGGAAGGCTCATAGCTGAAGTACTGTTTAGGCAAGCTGTGGTTACTGTAGAAAGTTGTAATTCCAGTTTTGTTGAAATGTTTAAAATTACCATAGGTCAAATCTTCAATAAACTTTGGATGAATTTCAAGTTAACCTCCTTCCTTCCCACTGGTAGTCCTGCATTCTTTGAGGTGGATTTGCCTTCAGATTTTCAGTTCATTTGAATGAAAAGCTCAAACAAATCATGGTGCATTTAATTAAACTTTCGAGAACTTGCGCCATACATCTGCAAAAGTCAAAAGGGAATTTAAGCACTGGGAACACCTGCATCCTAGTAGTCTGTTTGTTGATATGACCCTGCCTCTCTTGGCCTCTTCATCCAACAAGTCAAAATTCATTTTGCCTTAGACTGGCTGAGGACTCTTCATGTTGAATGTAATTTGTTTGGATCTGTCCCAAGGGATAATGATGTGACTTACATAAAAAGCTGTAAATAAAACAGAATATATCAGGACCTAAAAAAGAATTATGTTAGGTTTTCACTCTCTCTCTTTATTTTTATTTTTATTTTTATTTTTTTTATTTTTATTTTTTTATTTTTTATTTTTATTTATTTATTTATTTTTTATTTGTTTATTCCTAGTGTGCCTGCTTCTTATTATAATTATTTTATTTCCCTCCCTTTGAAAGTAGAAAGTATTGGCTGGGGTTTGAATGAAAGGGGGTTATCAAGGGGGTATACCAAGTGTTTCCTGAGTGGAGAAGACCTCAAAAGTTGCAGTAGGAGACACAGAGGACATAGCAAAAAAAGCATTAATGATAAAATTACCTGGATGAAGACAGACATGGAAAGAAATAGGAGACAGCATGGCAGGCCAGGATGGAGATGTGCAAGCCTTCACTAGTGAGAAAGATAGGACAGGTGAATACTTTAACCAAGAGAATGAGAACATGTTTGAGAGGAAAACGGAAATGAAAGGAAGCCAACCTGAGCTAGAGTCTAAGCCTTAAATAATCTTTTTTCTTAAAGGTATCTTATCCCCTAGCTGCCTTCCTTTTCCCTTTTCCTCTTCTAAATAAAAACGTTCTAAACTTTTTTTTTTAATTATTATAAAATTGCTCATTTGACCTCACTTTCTATGTCTTAGACTTTTTGAGTGAAAAAAAAAAAAGTAGATACAGAAGTGGTTTTGTCCTTTAATTTAGCTCTTTCTTTTCTGTGATATATTCCTTTTTATTATTCACTTCTTTTGCAATTTCCTAAATTTGGGTCAAGTCCCTTGCTTTTGTGATAAAATAGAACTATTGTTAAAAGATTTATCTTCTATTATCAAAACTTTTAATAACTTTGAATAATTTTTCTTAAATCAGCTTGATTTTTTTTTTTTTTTTTTGTCATTAGAATAAGTTGTTCTTCTTAGGTCTGGAGACAAGTTAACCATAAATCCCAAGACCCTGCTTGTCCTTTGTTGTTCTGCCTCACCAATGTAAAGGGTGTCAAATTTGTGCAATCACGTATCTGGACGAGACATACGTTATAGCTTCATGGCACAGACACTGTGCATTTGCTTGCTATTCTTCTGTTGACGTAATTCTTTTCATTAATAATAATTACAAAAGGTGCAGAAGTGCTCAGATCTGTAATAACCCTTCCAATAGCCCATTCTAGAGCTGGCAGACTATGTCTGTTCCTTGTCATGCACAGGCTTTTGTTCAGTACTTTTTTGGTTTTTTCTTGCGATTTTTCTTTGCCATGGAATCACTACTCCAGTGTCACATTTGCATTGTGATCCCTTAGAGTCTGAAATAAACATGACTGAGAAAGACTGATTACTTACCGATCAGCTTGAGTACTTCAAGGTGTCTGTGTACAGTGCTTTGCTAGGAATTTCACACCGAAGTTCAAGGGCATTTCTCCTTCAAACATGCTCATACACCTCAAATACTAATACTTAATTTTAAATGCAATGTAGCTTATAGAAAACACTGCGTGTGTAGAATGTATTGGACTACTTGTTTGTTAGATTAACAATACCAGTTTTAAAAATCAACAGACCATTGTGAAGTATTTTGTACGTCTTGTACAGGATTGTGATGAATGCATTTTAAAAAGGGCTGTGTATAGCAGTGCATAAGAAAAAACAAATGCTTATATAGAAAAGCTGGGCAGCATTTGACAATAAAGAATGAATTTACATAACATCGAACTGCAAAGAGAGATAAGCTGTTCCATAAAATTAAGTTGAATTAAGGAAATAGAATTAACAACACACCTACAATGAAGGGGAAATTTTGAAAATGCCTTAATGTCTCATTTCCACCTGTTCTAAATAAAGCTTTCTCTTAGCTATACTTTTCAAAATGGCAATCTGCACATAGAATTGACCTAACCTACAGATGAAGCCTTTCTTAAAGCTCCAAACTGCAAAAAAAGAAAGAAAACACTTCCCCAAATTCCTTTCTTTTCTTTGTCTTTTGTTTCATAGAAAAAAAAAAAACAACGCTTTAAAAATTCTTCTTTGCTTGAACTGTGCTAATTTTTCTGTTCAGCTAACCAAGCAACGATAAGCTCCATTTAATGTCACTGAAAAGAGTGGGAGGTAATGTCTCAAACATCTATGGCCTCCAGTCTGCTGTACCTACGAATCCTGAAAGACGTGGAAAACAGCCACAAATGGACTCCAGAATTGTCTCTTTTCGTATGAGAGAAGACCGGGGATATAAATTCACTCTTTTATTGTACCCTGTGTCCACGAACAGGATCTATGGAATTGTTTTCCATTGCATCCCTGTAGATTTCTCTTTTGAAACAATGTAATAGCTGACCATTCCTCATCATCTCTTTTGAAATAAAAAATAAAATGCAGGGTTTAAGACGACTATAATAAGAGACTAAAATGTTTCTAGTTAGTCTTGATCATCATAGAATCATAGATTCATAGAATGGCTTGGGTTGGAAGGGACCTTAAAGATCATCTGGTTCCAACCCCCCTGCCATGGGCACGGATGCCACCCACTAGATCAGTTTGACCAGGGCCCCATCCAACCTGGCCTTGAACACCTCCAGGGATGGGGCATCCACAACTTCTCTGGGCAACCTGTTCCAGTGCCTCACCACCCTCATGGTGAAGAATTTCTTCCCAATGTCTAATCTAAATCTATCCTCTTTCAGTTTAAAACCGTTGCCACTTGTCCTGTCATTACATGCCCAAGTAAAGAGTCCCCCTCCATCCTTTTTACAAGACCCCTTTTAAGTATTGGAAGTATTTAAGTATTGAAAGGCTGCAAAGAGGTCTCCTTGGAGCTTTCTCTTCTCCAGGCTGAACATCCCCAGCTCTCTCAGCCTTTCTTCATAGGAGAGGTGCTCCAGCCCTCTGACCATCCTCGTGGCCCTCCTCTGGACCTGCTCCAACAGGTCCACATCTTTCTTGTGCGGGGGGCCCCAGACGTGGATGCAGCACTCCAGGTGGGGCCTCACATGGGCAGAGCAGAGGGGGACAATCACCTGCCTCGACCTGCTGGCCATGCCTCTGTTGGTGCAGCCCAGGACACAGTTGGCCTTCTGGGCTGCAAGCGCACACTGCTGGCTCGTGTCGAGCTTTTCATCCACCAGCTGTAACATTACCTGTTTGTAAGACTTCCTGTGATTCCCACATTAACATGTTTGAAATACGGTGGGGGTTGTAGGGGTCAGGTGGGAGCTGCACAGATGGGAAAAATGGCAATGAGATTAATAAATATCCACTTTCCCTCTGTCCCATGAAATAAACCATTCCTGTGCGTATTTCACCATGGTTTCACATAAACCTGAGCTATGGAGAAAGGATTACCTGTGATAGGCATTGGGGAAAAAATTATGTTTTTGAAGGGTTGAAGATCCTTTTGTACTTTTCCATATGGGTAACTCCGTGGCTGAGGCCCCCAGCACACCAGCGTCTGCAGAACAGGAGCCAGCTGCCAGTCTGCTGCTGAATGCGTTCCTGTGCATGGTGCTGCCAAAGGGACTGCTTTTCACTGGCCCACAAGCCTTCTGATGCTTTCAGGCTGATCAGCTTAAAAGACTTGTTAAAAACAGAGCTAAGGGATGACAGGCTCTTATTGATTGGGGAAAATAATCAAATTTTATATAGGTAGGGCCTTCAGACATTGTAATGAATTTGATGTGAATAAAGATGTGACAGTGCTCCAGTTTATTGATAGGGAAGAGGTATCTTTCATGTTTATTCAGTAGCAGAGATCATTAGGACTTTTCTCATAATTTTCCTCTATGTTAAGGCTGACAGTAACATGTATTTCTCTTTGTTTCTAGGAGTAACATATACTGAAAAGATGCCAGTAACTTTTGGTGATTTTTAGAAATAGGCTCATTCATCCTATCCTTACACTGTCTGAAGTTTCTTTACAAGTCAAACAACATTAATCATAATAAAAAACTAAAGGTTTTTATATTGAATGCTTGGAAATTATTTTCAAGTCTGTACTACTGTACAGTAGCAGTGGTGCCTTGCTAAGAAACTACAGTCACAGAGTATATTGATCATTTCTATCCTCCCTCTTTTAGCAACAGATCAACTCCTAACAATCATGATCGGATACAGCGCCTGAGACAAGAATTTCAGCAAGCAAAACAAGATGAGGACGTGGAAGACAGGAGACGTACTTACAGTTTTGAGCAGCCATGGGTAAGTGTACAGAGTCTGTCTAATCTGGAAACTTGCATCAACCACCTCTCTCCCTGCTCCGGTTGGCAACAAGGTGGTATGGACCCTGCCTATTCTGCTGGCCACATTTTTGTTTTGTTGATGTTTATTTCATTTTTAAATTTCTTCAGCCATCTGTTCTCTGTGCATATAGCATTATTTGCTCTGTGATTAGACCCTTGAATGTGTGAGTTACTACTTGGATTTTTTGCCTCAAAGACAATATGAATTATTCTGAAATTTTCTAAGAAAATAAAAATGAAACACATACTAATGATAAATAATTTAGAAAGATCATGTAAACGTGTAGATAGTATTTTCTTTGAAGCAATATCTCTGTGATTAGTTCTTTTCCTTAAGAGGAAGAGGTATGTATTTTCACAGTAAAAAAGAAGAGAAGTATATAATAGTATGCTTCACAATGGTACCCTTTTGCCACTTATATTAGCTGAGACACTTCTGTCTTGAGATATATGTCCTAATTGATCATTTAAATCCTGTTCAATCTGATCTAGCGAAGTGATACAATTATGTAAATCCATGTGCTTATCTTGTTTAACATAATTGAATGAATCACTGCTTTTTAATCAATTACATATCCTAAATTAGGATCCTTTAAATGTGGGATAAATACTTTATTGTATTTTTGTTTAAAAATTCTACAATAAAGACAGTGAACAATTTGCTCGCATCCCCCCCCCCNCTGTATCATGACAGCAGTAGAATTTCTCACATCTCCTAAATGAGTATAGATGATGTTATAGCTACTTAGTATTACAAGGCACATGAGACTGAGGTGGAAACATCCAAAGATCAACATCTTTGTGTCTGAAGGCACTGAGAACAACCTAGGTAACACCATCATGCATATGTCATCTTTGCTTGCTGTTATGGTGGATATAGAAGATATTTTGACCTGTTGAGTCATTGTGTCCTTGTCCATCTTAAGCTCACCAATTCGAAACTGGTATTTTTAACATGCAGCTTGGAGAGAAACAAGGGTAAATGTATCCCTAAATGACCCAACATACTGTATCAGGATATAGGCTTCTTGTTTCCCATGTTAGAAAACCCCTAACCTTCTCTGAAATTGAATAAATAAAATAAACATTTTCTTTCTGACCAGATGTTTTTGATTTGATGTGGTGAACATAATGTGATAGTTCATCTCAGTCATAGTGTAACAGTTTTTGGAAGAAAGGGGGCTGGGTGTAGGAGGTACTTCCCATTATGCATATCAACTGCTGTTTAGTCTCCAAATGAGAGATTTGAGCTGTGTTCTTGGGAAAACTGTCTATGAGAAAAACTTGTACTCTTGAAGACTTGGGAACTTAACTACTGAAGGTCACGGGCCAAATTGTTGTATATCTAAATGCCATAGCAACTTTAGACAGGCAACTTGGCTTTTATTATAGTTTCTTGTAATGAGCGAGTAGGGAATTATTTGGATGACAGGCTGATTACCTTAGGAATGGAATAATTTCCTAAATTGTGGGTCAGAACATTGACCTTTCTTTTTTCTCTTATTCAAACAAATGGGATCTCTCTGTTTACTCCCCTTCTACAGATCATGCAAATGAGCTCAAAGTGACTAATTCAGTTTAATGTATTAATATTAATTCTGAAGCTCATTGTTGCTTTTGTAGGAGCTGCTGTTGTTAAGTACTTAGGTGACCAAATGTTTTATTTTAGATATGTACTTTAAAAAAAATTGGCCCAGAGTATTTTTGAATTATAATTTTTTTTCCATCATGTACTCCAGGCTTTCAAGATCACAGTGCTTGGAAAGGATAAAGTAATGATCTCATTCATTTCAACAGTTCACAGTCATTTCAGTGTTACGGAACCATAACCCTCTCTCTTAAGAAGACTGTATAACTTTAACATGTTAGTCTAAGATGACAGACTTTGTTAAGACACCCTCTCAAAACAGATCCAGATGTATTATTAAATACCAGTGACACAAAAAAATGCAAAAGTAGTTTATAATATTTATGCAGGAAAATACTTATATGCATTCATCAACCTCTGTTCAGTCTTCTCCATCTGTAAGCTGTTGGTTACAAACCACAGCAGTGAAAAGTGCACCTGTATGTGGACCATTGTTGAAAAGTATGCTTTACCTGAGGGAGATGGCTTGTGCAGCCTACATAAACAAAAGGCTTTACATCCAGAGATGCCTCTGAGCCACATGACAGCAGCCAACTCTGACCTGGTTTGGATAGAAAGGGGGGGAAAAAAACAATCTTTCATCCACTGAGAGGTGTGTGCTATGAGGTGATAAGTAGTTTGTATTTCTCATTAACAAGATGATGGGAGGATTGAGGATAGGGAACAGAGTGCTGATGTGATGTGGGACTATTGGTTACTTTAAGGCAGTGTAAATGAACATAAAGTTTGCAGGGTAAGTAATGGATGCTGACGGAAATCTGGCAGCTCTAAGGATATTCAGAGGAGCCCAATAGCTCAGGAACCTGCAATATTATCAAAATGATCCTGTGAACCTCACCAACTCCAATCCATCCTGGACTATTAATGTCCTGTGACACAGCAGCCCAGTTACCTATGACGAATACATTCAGACTCCTCCAGAGGTTTGAGACAGATCTCTGTACCACAGAGCACTACATCATGCTGGCCCTGAGCGACACCCATGGCAGGGAGACCAGTGCCTAACCCCAGCCAGTTCTGGCTGCTCCCATCAGGTGAAGGTTATTTCTCTGTAGATGAGCAATGCAACAGAGCTGGACTTTTTGCCCACTGTATTTACCTTGCCAGTAAACAAAATACTTGACTGACTACAAGAGCTCATACAGCATCGGGCAGCTTAACAGACACAAGAAGGGATAGCGCTGGAATGAGACGACACCGTCTATTAAACAGTGTAGCACTTCTGCTCAAGGCCATTTGAATGGCACACTGTTAGGGTTTAATAACTGACTGACTGTCGCAACATGGAGACATCTCTAAAATCCAGCAGTTCTGTGGTTGAGTCAAAGCTTTATGAAAAGCTTTTTGTTTACTTTAAGATAACTTTCTCAGGTTTCGTGATTTTTTTTCCTCTTACATGCCTTTTTTTTTTTTTTTTTGGTGTATCATAAACAAGATACAAGAAGACTTACAAAGGAAAGACTGTATGTCTGTTGTTACACAGGGAAAAAATGAAAAAAATATCAAGTATGATTTATCCATTTTAATGCTGCTGGTGTTAATTCCACTTAGGTTTGCAGAAATGTGTACTTGGGTATATAGAATTACATGGAGTCACAGTATGTCTGCTAATGTTTAAGGCCCTTGCTGTTGCTATGACAAATTTTTATACTGATGCAGGATTCTTTTGGAGTTGATTTTTCTGTTCAGCTCCAAAGTTGAGTCTCTGTGTTTTTTTTTTTTTTCTTCTGTTTTTGTTCGTTTGTTTATTTGTTTGTTTTCTGGGTAGTGTTGGGTTTGCTGAGATTTATCTTTGCTTGCACCAGTCCTGGGGTTAGGGGATTTTGATTGTAATTTGTTCCATATCTTGTATTTTTGCCTAGTCACATCTTAATTAACAGATCCCCACCTTCAGTAACAAAAACACAGCATTGTAGCCCTAAACATCATGGGAGTGAACAATCCAATTAAAACAAAATAGCATATTTAATCAGTTGAAAACACTACAATTGCTTGCCAGTTCTGCTTGTAGAAATCCTCTGACTATCAGAAAAACACAAAGACTCTGGAGAGACAGAAGTTGGTGTTTTAGTTCTTCATCTTTAATACAAAATTCAGTGCTAAAAATGGGAAGTGACAACTTCCATTCACAAATACATTCTTCTCCAGTCATTTCAAATCTATCTGGATGGTAGGAGAAAATTGGTATTAAGAGAGCAGCTGAGCAAACTCCACTTTAAATATTTAGGAGTCAAATAAAAAGATATTTTTATTCTAAAGATAACAGCTAGCTGGGTCAAAATAAATATACTACCTTACTCATTTGAGTATACCTTTAATTATGTGCACAAATTTGTGAAAGGTAAATAATCGCATAGAGGACTCCAGAAGTCTTAATAACATACTTAAGCATGGCTTGATAGATAAATGCTAGGGAAATCTAGGGGCTTGTTTTTTTCTGCTGTTTGTTGGTGTATAGATCTTGTCTCTAAGACAGATTTAAAAAAAAATCATTCTTTTTTTATCTGTGGTTCTCGTTTCTTATCCTTGTATTCAAGTCCTTAACCTATTCAAAGCCATAATGAATTCTAAATAATCTAAAATCCCTTTAGAAAAACAAAAGCCTGATTTTTATCACTGTAAATTCCATCATAACATATTTATTTTACCTGGAAAAATGAATAACAAACTATATTTAAAACAAATATTGCAAAGTTTATATCAGGCTGTAAATTCTGGAGAATTACTCAATGCATTAATGAGAAAGAAAAACAGTATATTAATTCTTTTTACTATGAATTGATTTCAAGAGTATCTTTCAGGAAATGTTATTCAAGATATTCGGCAATATCTAATGGAATATTACAGTGGACAAAGAATAAGAGCTAAGTTGCTGTTCCATCTACCCCAATCTCTTTCAGAGAGGAAACCAAAGTTATGTGGGGCTTCCTCTTCACAGGTAGTTTCCCTTCAGTTGTGTAATTAATATCCATTCTTTGTCAAACCTGGCAAAATCATGAAATACCATGTATCTTTTGCCAAGGTTTAGACTTTGGCTTTAAAATTTTATATTTATTTTAAACACTTTTTTCCCACTAGTTTCAATCTACTATTTTATGTGAAGCATAAAATGAAGATAGAAGATTTTTAAAGACATTAAATAATTTCATTTTGTAAATAAACATATTTATAGCTCACAGGCATGCAGTGCACATAAATAACCCAAGCAGAATTTCAAGGCTCTCTAAGTGGTTAGTTTCTACCATCCTGAAGATTTTCTTTCTGCTGCTGCTATTACACAGAATGGAAATCTTAGTCTCAAACCATGCCATTCAGCTTCCTACTTATACACCAGAGAAAGATACACAAAGGGATGGGATTTTCTTATTATATGGTGTTTGAATTAATACATACCTGTTGGTAATTTTTAAAAGAAATATTGTTATGTGTTCTGTTTACCATAGCAACATAAACAAAAAGATGGAAATAAAAATAGTTTTCAAGGACATCTACAAGAATGATAGAATGTTTTTTATCATTCTGAATTTTGATATACACAGTTACTGGATTGTCTATCAGCTGTGCCAAGTACATAAATAAAGCAGGCAAGGTTGTTTAACCTTATCTATTTCTAATTAGTACTAAACCAAAAGAACCACAGACTTTTTTGGGGCCTCACGTCTACTGACTTCCCTGGTGAACTTAAAACTTCTTGGTTAAACACAGAGCTTAATCTGGAAAAAATTAGTAAACATATTTTAATAATAAATAATGGTCTTTTTCAAATAACTGGGAAAATACAACAGTACTTGTTCATCTCCCTATTAACTTTTTTTTTTTTTATCAACATGAAAAATTTCTATAAGTTTGAGTAAGCATTTCTACCAGTTTCTCACTATGACAGTAGGCTGTGAGATAGGTGTGTCACCTAAACTGGTGGGTTTTGTGTCACCTGGACTGGTGGATCTCCTTCAAAATTCAGTGTCCTGGATTGCCCCCATGATCTCCTTTCTGTGATTGTGTGGCAGCTTTGATCCGTGCCAGTCCTGGGGGATCCATGCTGCCAACACACTGAGCTACCTTCGGTGGGCAGAAATGCCACTCTTCGGGGAAAGAAGATGCGTGGGCAGCCTCAGGTTTAGCTAGGAAAGAGAGGAGGGACCTCTAGGCCTAAAACAAGCTGTTGTTTACTGCTGAGAGTGGTCAGTGCAACATGACACATGGGTACATACTGTGCAAAATGAAAAAATATTGTTTGGATACAATAAGAAATCTGTAGAAACTTCTAACTTCACAGTCCTAGTTTTAAATTAATGTCTCTTTGAGAAGAGAGCTGTCTCATTTCATGTATCTCAAAACACAGTTTTACAAGCTGAGTATTGCTTAACAATGCTGAATGCAATAACTATCATTGTCACTTAAATGTATTGTGGAAGACATGAACATACATTTATTTGTATAATGCAGCCTTGGTTGTTATTGTGGCCTTGACTGCATCCTGATTTAAAAGGTCAACGCTTGTCATACATCTCATTGCAAACAAGGCCAGAGTTCTTATCAATCTGTACTGTGAAGACAGAGCTGTTGCCAGGTTTGTTGGATGGTTTCAGGTTGTTATAATTGTACTTAGCCTTGTGTCACCCAGTGTTAAAATTATTTTGTTGTATTCCTCATACATGTTTTTTTTCTGTTGAAAGATGTGCAAATGTCTCAACTTATTTTTTAATTACCTCCATTTTGTGCTGACATAAATGGGGTATGCATGTATTTAGATATGTTTGTGTATATATTGTAACATTGTTTCTGTATATATTGGTAAAACATACTAATTAGATTTTGAGGATTAAGGTTACTTATTATATAAATATTTTCAGCTCATATACTTTAATCGAAAGCATATTGGAAAGATAAATCACTGTACAGGGATTTGCATTTTTCTGAACAAGCTAAGGAACCAAAAAGAAATATCTTAAGTCTTTATATCATCATAACCATATATCAAGGGCATTCACTATGCACCATGGTATCACTGAGATTTTTAATGAAAAGATTTTAAAGAAATGCCTTTTCACTAATGAGATGACTGAATGTACCTGTCTGTGTGTATATATGTTATGTTATAGAACATGCAATTACGTACGGAGGGAGTGTTTTTATGTCTCATTGCCATAGCTTTGGAGGCCTGAAATCAGACAGCAGAACCGATCCTATGAACAGCATACTGCAGAGGTGGACAATGTGTAGACAGGACTCTCAATAAGTATCCTACTTTTCATGTTAGTTAAGTACTGCAAATCCACTTACTTTAACAGGGCATACAGGTACTCATACCTTCAGAAAATCAGATAATTGATTTTAGATGTTTCCATTTAGAACCATCAAATCATAAATCTTGTCCCTCTGACAGGGGAGGTTCAGGCTGGACGTTAGGAAAAGGTTCTTCACTGAGAGGGTGGTCGAGCACTGGAACAGGTTCCCCAGGGAAGTGGTCATGGCACTGAGCCTGCTGGAGTTCAAGAAGTGTTTGGACAACGCTCTCAGACACACAGTCTGATTTTTGGGTGGTCCTGTGTGGAGCCAGGAGTTGGACTCAATGATCCTTGTGGGTCCATTCTAACTCAGGATATTCTGTGATTCTACAATTTGGTGAAATTCTTTGTGAGCAGCTGAGAATCCAGACCTGTCTCCTCAGAGCCAGTAATTCTGGGCAGGTGCTACAGGGGGCAGGCAGGCATGACAGCCCCTGTCTCTGTTTAACCATTAGTTCCTGTATGCATTAAAACAAAAACTCTCTGAAGCTAAGTTTTGATCTTAGTCCATTCATAGGCCAGTAGTGCTTTCAAAGCCTCTGTTGCCTTTGTAAAGGCTTTTGTGGCAACTTCAGCTCTTACTTGCATTCATACTTTCTAAATCATACAATTTAGTGTCTTACCTAAACTGAGCAGCAGCTCCGTTCTAGCTCCACCTTTTGATAATTTAACCATTTCCTGTACTGTAAAATCCTTTTCTGTTATATTTACAATAAACTGAAGCGAGTGAAACTGTTTTCCAATAAAGAGAAGCAATTCTGATTTCATGTCTTGTTTGTGGTAACTATTTTCTCACATCTGACATAGCTGCAGCTTTCTAGCTATATGCAAGCTTTCCAACACTGTTGAAATGGAACCTGTGAAATGATGAGATTGGCTCTAAAATCTTAGTTTAAATGCTTCTATTCCTTATGGAGAAGTTGAGATGGGAACTTCTAAGTTTCCCTATGGTTCTCTGGAAGCTGCTTATAACCACACTGGAGAGAATTCACAAATAAATCTTGTAATTTTCAGGTAATCACTTGCTTCCATAAGCTGAGCCCTTCAATAAAATACCAAATGTCAGAAGACTCTCAATAAAGTCAAGAAAGTTAGAAATGTTGACATATGCAATAACTGAAATGCTGCCCCATATGGGTTGCCCTTATTTAATATAGTAGGAAATCTCCATGGGGGTTGTTGGTTTAGACATACATATGTACAGCTTATTCATCTCTCAGAAAATTTCCCACAAGGCTGACACAATTCTGTTTTCTGAACTTGTTGCCTCATCATGCCATTCCTAAAGCATTTTTCATTAGAAGTACTGTTTTGCTGAGGCTTTTACAGAGTAAATCTATTCTGAAGTGGACATCGGTGTTGCATCAACGATTCTCTTAAATAAGTTACTCGTAGTTTATGCTTTCACATTCTGATACTTTTGCACAATAATCTTCAGCTAATGGGAAAAGCAGTTGTTCACCAAACTGTAGCTGTTAACTTCTGAGCTGAGACTGATGCTCTGTCTGAAGTGTATTGTTATTGAAGATGAAGTTTCTAAAAGTTGCACAGTTGTTTCAGATTTGTTGTGTTTCTGGCTACCTGCAAGTGCTTGACTTGTAGTAAGACAAAGGAGAAGTTTATGTCACAAATGACAACTTTCTGGTTTCTAAAACTTGTCTTCAGTGTAAGAAGAATTTGAAAAGCCTTTTATCTCTCAGATGTTTGTCAGCCATTATGATATCTTTCTGCTGCTGAAATTATAATAGAAAAAAAGAGAGAGAGAGAGTCGTTCATTGTGAGGGAAAGCACAGATCAGAAAACAAAAAGTGCTTTAACAAAAGCAGGTCTGAGACAAACTGTTTCAGTCCTGGGCTCAGTCAAGTGGCTGTGCTCCCTAACCTCCCTATTAGAAAGGATATTTATTATTAGAAATTTATTAGAAATTTTATTATTTCCTATTAGAAAAACATTCTATGACTGTTATGGCACCCTAGTTTGCAACTAGAAATCACAAAATATGAATAATATAGTTACATGAAAAGTGAAATATTTACAAAAGTAAACTTTTTCATAATCCCAAGTTTGAATCCAGACGTCCCTTCTGATTTTGACTGGTAATGCTACGTATTCCCAGAATTGCCATCCATTTTCACGTGCTCTTGGCATTGGCCCCAGAGTTTCAAATTGTCACCTTATTAAGATGTTATCTAAATCCTTCTCTGAGGCACAGGATTCCCTGTTGTCCACAAGAGACTTGCTAAATGTGACTACTTGATCATATCAAACCAGAAACTGTTTCTGCATCTCAGAAAAGCAAGTGGTGTATGTCTGGGCCAACAGCAAAATAGGATGGCTCTGCCAAGGTAGAACACTGCTTGAGAACTGAGAACATTGCTCCCTCCTCCCTCAGATCTTCACTAGGGTGTAAAAGTTAGCATTATCATGGCTAGGTTAGATTATGGTGTCTAAACACCACTGACTTCCACTGGCTTCATTTAAATTTCAGTGTTATAAAAGCACGACCCATTCTGGACCAGTATTTTTTCTGATACATGTAGTGGTACATCTGATACATCTGATACAAATGGTAGGTCAGAAACAGAATCTGTAGCGCAGAACCACAGTGTGATGGATGTGAGCTTAACATAAATGTTATGAAAGAGCTACTTGAACCACATGTTGGTACAAATATGACTGTGTGTATACAATAGCAATTCAAATGATAGCTCTTTTGTGGGTATTTTTCTGCCTTGTTTAAGACATTTTTGTTTTCATTTTGTAGCCAAGCTCCAAGACATACTCGCAGAGTGGCAGACACTCTGTATCAGTAGAGGTTCAAATGCAGCGGCAGCGACAAGAAGAAAGAGAGAATTTCCAGCAAGCTCAGCGACAGTACAGCTCATTACCCAGGTATGGCAACTGTCTGAAGCTATTCAGTATATAGGAGCCTGGAGCTAATTTCGTTTGTAGAAGGAAAATGGTGTGCTTAGTGCAGGCACTTTTGTTTAGCATTGATATAAGGTGGAATGTATTCAGCATGGAAGAGGCATAAAATTTCTTAAGTGAGAGCATGTGGTAGCTGTTTATTTTAGTAGAATTACTTCAGTGCTGATTTCAGTGGGATTTGTTGTCATTCAGCACCCAATAGAATTAAGATGTTAAAACAAAGCTATTCTTTGTGGGATACCATACAGTTTCATTTTCTGCAATTACAAAAGTCTCCTGAGCATGACATGGGTTGTCCCCTTTTGACAGGTCAAACTTTTTTTTTCTGTCACATAATTCCTTACTGGATAGAAATTCTATCTTTGTGATGCTGATACAGAGCAAAAAGTAAACAGAAAAAAAAATCTCAAGACCTTGAACAATAGAATACAAAACTGAGAAACTAATCCAAAAAAATCAAGAGCCTCCAAGTTTCCAGGATGTGCTTTTCTTTTAAGTTACTGGGTCATTAGCAATAGAATGCTGAAAATCAATACACTTTTTGTTTAAAAAAAATCTGTATTTAATAAATTCTTATGTTTTTAAAATGAGCGGATTGGGTAATATGTCTTTTACTTGATATTTAGTTGTAAGAATTATTAAAAGTTTACCCGGTGTGTCTTGTAAATTAATTATCATAGTTTAACATTATGCAAATAGTCTTTACGTTTTCAAATATCAATGGCAATGGCTGAAAGGAGAATCCTTTACTCTGGAGGTTGGTGTCAGATTGCCTTGATTTTAACAACATGTGTTTTAGCAATTATATCATAGCTATTTTACTGAAACAAATAGAACCTTCATAATCATAGTTACCTTACCATGAACAGTTATCTTACCGACTTCTTTGAAAATAAAACAGACCTCTCAAATTTGCACATAGAATTTTTCTGTTAAGTTTGGAAGAAGGTGGGAAAGGAAAATGTAAAGTTATTGTGTTTTCTTAGAAAGAGTGTTGGTTTGTTATTTTGAAAATCTTTATATTTCCTTTGCTTCTTACCTCTATCTTACTTCTGAGGTGACTACATGTGTAAATGCTATATTGGTTATCCTGAGAAATTCTCTTTCTGTGTTACTACTAGTTCCAGCAATAAATTGAGTAGGAAAGCATGGGTGCTAGTGTTGTTTTTAACTTGGGGGGGGGGAGGTGTTTTTACTTAAAAGTTGCTTCCCCTGTTCTGCTTAATCACTGTTAATATTTAAAAGCTAGAATTCAGTTTCAGTGCCATTCCAGTGGTACAAATGCATAACTGTAAGGAGAAAATTCATCTACAAGAAATTTGGAAAATTATTCTTTGGGCCATAGAAATGCTTGTTTTGAAATAAGTGAGTGAGAACTTCACTCAATGTGTTTTTCAACATGAGAAATGACTAGCAAGCTGGTAACAGTGCATGCTACTAAGCTATTAATGATTATTTAACAATTGTGTTTAACTACTCTGGGCATCTGAGCAATTTTAGGATCTTGGGCTAAATTTGAGTGCTCTGAATACCACAATACTTCTATAACAAGCTGGGACATCTAGTTCTCCAGCTTTACAAACTGTTTGTAACTCTATGACCAATCTGTAAAGAAATCTTACACTTACTCTGAAACTTGGGTCCCAATTTTAATGTTGCAACTATGTCTTTGTAATGCTTACGCTTGACTCATTCTGGAGCTTTGTTGCTTTTCATCTTGTATAGTCTCTAGGAGCCTCTATTTTTTTTCTTTGTACATTTAAATCATCAGTACTGAAGGCAAATAAACTCTTTAGTCAATTTTAAGGAATCTTCCCAGAAAGACAATGAAAGTGGGCCAACTAATTTTGAACAAGTACCAGAAAACAGTCAGTAAATTAAATCAGTTCAACTAGTCATCGTCTTGTCCCATGTGAAACTGTAAAAGCAATGTTTAACTCCAAGTTAATTTTGTTGTACTTAAAATTTATCTTGCTCTAGATCAGAAACCTGACAGTTTCGTAGCCTACAGAGGTTCGTTCAATTTCCTCTTGTTCCAGGGAGTGATAAAACATGGCTCAAAAACATTGTTTCTTTGGCAGAGTTGGATATGTGAATACCAAGAACAGCTATAAAAATTTGCATAAGAATTTACATTATGTTATAATTTATGCTGTAATAATTTACATTCACCCTGAATAACAGTTTTCATCCAGAAGTCTCAAAATATATTACAAAAAAGGTGGATATGGTCATTTTCAAGTTATATGTGTGGAAGGAAGATTGCAAAAATGTCAGCAAATGTTGTTACTTTTACTAATGGTAGTGAAATTTTCCAGGTCTCCTGTCTCTCCACTGCATATTCATTGGATGAGGCCACACTGAGTCATGTGTGTTGACATGAAAAACCAAGCCATATATACACAACTAAATGGTTTTCTTATTGATTAATGTCGCAATATATTTTGTTTTACTGCTTGATTCTCATACACTAATGTGAATCTTAGAGTGGGTATCTCTTTCACTGCAACGCAAAATTGTTTTACTTTATCATCACCAATCTTATTTTACATTCATAAAAGTATCTAGCAGCTTGATAGTAAATTAAAGCTATTTCAAAGCCATAATCTGTCCTCAAAATAATGTAGTGATTTATTGTGAAAAGAGATAAGAATTTGTAATTCCTATAGGTATTTGATTTATTTATCTACACCATGAAGAAAAAAAAAAAAAGAGCAAAAAAGATTATATCTACGTTTTCTTTTATGGAAGCTATAGCAAACTGGGAAACAGTCCTGATAGCACAAAATTCCTTCATTCTGGAACTGGGAGGAAGAAACTCTCATCTGTGTAACTACCTATCAATAATGTGCTTTATCTTCTGACTTGTGCAGTGTTAGAGCAAATGTTTTAAAGATCTGCCTCTTGCATTTTTAATCAAGTACGAGTCTAGATTCAAATCTTTCATGAGTGAGTAAGAGTGCTGGCTGTTATCTGGTTTCTTAGGAAGCATTGTTTATGGTCTTTCCCATGAGTTGTTGCACTTTTCTCTTGGGAACATGATGATTGTTGTAGTACTTACTGGATGGGTATTCACAAAATATTCCTACTGGAGAGACCTGGAAACATCTCAACTCTACAGGAAAAGTTCTCCCAGCAAAAGAGACAAGATACCTCTTTGGAGCAGAAGAGAACAAGGCTTCTTGAGTGTGCTGTAGCTGGGGGAAGCCTGTTGGCATTGCAGAAGCATCCTTCTGTTCAGGGATTGTTGTCAGTAACATTAAATGGGGAACCAGAACATTTGTCTTAAAAGCGTCTTCCTTTCTTATTTTTTATTTTTTATTTTTTTCCAGGCAAAGCAGAAAAAACGCCAGTTCTGTATCTCAAGACTCCTGGGAGCAGAGCTATTCCCCTGGTGAAGGGTTCCAGACTGCGAAGGAAAATCCCAGATATTCCAGCTACCAGGGATCAAGGAATGGCTATATGGGGGGACATGGCTTCAATGCCAGGGTGATGCTAGAAACACAAGAACTGCTCCGCCAAGAGCAGAGAAGGAAAGAACAACAACTGAAAAAAAAAACAACTTCTGAAGGGCCTAGCAACTATGACTCATACAAGAAAATTCAGGACCCTAATTATACCCCGCCTAAAGGTCCTTTCAGGCAAGATGTACCGCCTTCACCGTCTCAGGTAGCCAGGCTGAACAGATTACAAACACCAGAAAAGGGAAGACCATTTTATTCTTGAGGTGAAGAAAATGAAGATCAACTCATCATGCAATAAGGAACATTTTCATATAAAGACATATTTTGAAAACTTTTTAAACTGATGGTACTAAGGAATATATCCGTTGTCTGTTTCAGTGCCTTTAACAATAGGGGCGAAGAGTTGGTGGGCCTTATGTCTTTGCCGTTCTGTCTCAAGTGTTAAATTCATGGAAGGATTTTCCACCATTTGACAATCATAGCGGAAGTGAGCAATGCCACCCCTGCTTACCAAGCCCCGTAGCCCAGTTCAGTAGTTGTCAATGGCTTATTACTAGGATTTGTTGTAATGTGTTTTACTTTGCAGTGATTTGTTACACCAACATGCAGCTTTGTGGCATAAAATTAATGAATTTGAGGTCGAACAAAACATTGACATGTCCTTTTTTATTTCTCTTGGGTCAGGAGGGGGGTTGCATATCACTCTTGAGTGGATAAGGCTCAGCTCTACTCAGTATTGCAGTCCTAAGATGTTTTATGGTGGAGTCATTACCAGTCTTTGTTGATCAATATTTAAGTGTCTATATGCTGAAAAACTATCCCTTGCTTATTATGCACATATGCACTCTTTTTCTGTCTCTCTCCCCAATCTGAGCTTATTAAAAAAGACCTTATCCCAATTCATGAGGAAAACAATATTAGGCTCTCAGTTATCCTGAGGATCCTGTTACAATTGCCTTATGATCTTAAGATACAGTCCATTACAAATGAAAGAACTTGAGAGAGATTATTTATACAGTCACAGCCAAGCTCTTGATAAGTATATTTCATTATTTCTTTAAATATGTGGAATTAAGAACAAACAAACAAGTGGGTTCTGCTTTGCTTTACTTCTAAACTAATGTGGTCATATGACAACTGTGTCTAGGAAGAAAACTCGGGAGGGAGTCATCCCGTGGTCATCTGATACACAGTTGTCATAGTTTTGGGAGATAACTTAAAACAAGAGCAAAAGAAATCAAAGTTTTCTTTGGATCAAAATAAATAAATAAATAAAAAGAAAACAATTTCTTCTTTTTACAATTTGTGAAGCTTCGTGGACAATTGCCTTGTGCTTCCGTGTACTGTACTGTTGCATCGTGATGCTACATTAAAAATAAACCTTTAAGTACATGAATGAGACATAAGTGGAGACAAACTGTTACACATCATCCTGAAAACATGTCAGTATCCAAAAATAACTAAAACGAAAAAGATTGCTCTAGCAGTGAGTAATATTTGAATGTGCATATGGGATATGAGAATTTCTTTTGCAGCAGCTGTTTTTATGTTTGCTGGTCTGAACTTCATGTATTGTAAAAATATAGCTGGGTTGCTGAAGTGCCTGCAAATCCTGATGTGAAAAGGCTTGAGAATGGATCTCAGCATATTGTGTACAAAAAGGAGAGAATGAGAGCAAGAAAGAAAAATCATGTATTGCGTGATTTAAAAAATGCCTATTTTTTTTTACTGGCACATTTTATTTTTGCGCCGACTTGTTTCTAGAATATATGTGAAATATCAGCACGCGTATCTGTGTCTTTTATGCCTGTTTGTTAATGGTTTTTGTTGTTAATAACGTACTCCATGTTTAAAAGTTGTTACTAATGTAAGCACAGTGACATTGGATGACAATAGCTCTTTTACGCAGAATTTCCAAAACTGTGTAAAACAGCTTTCCGTGTATATATGAAATTTAGAATAAAAGGCTGTTTCCATTCTCGTCTTGGTATTGACTGTAGGCCCTTATGAGAACTGCTGGAGACATTAAGTTTGAAAATCCCTTAACAGATGTTATTTTATCCTGTTCCTAATGATTTGCGTGTGTCTTTGTGTGAGCGCTTATAAACATAGGCAAAAAAAAAAAAAAGATTTACAGCCCAGCTGAACACCTTGAGAATATCCTCAGAGGGAAAAAATGCTCAGGTTAGTGTCTTATGTTATTTCAGGTCATACCTGTGACATTTGAAGGGTGCATTTTTGAGACTAACCTCTGTGGCACAAATCTTTCCAGGCCGTTACATGGAGTGCTCTCCCTGAGGAGAGTGCTGTCAGGATATGGGCACCTGCTGTGCTCTGACCAAAATCGGGCACATGTGAGGAAGCCCCCTTAGCACCCAGTGTGTATTTCAGCCTCCGATGTGAGCCCTTCACAGGAACGTTGACATGGCGAAAAATGGGAGAAGGCAGATTTATGAATAAAGCGATATTTACAGTGCCAGTGATACTCTGTTTCCCCCATTAGTATTGAAGCTGTGTCTGGTTTTCTCCCTCTTCCCTTCACTTCTCCTTTTGTCAGATACTGCAGGAATGTCAATCATAATTCTGTATATGCATGACATCAGGCTGTTGCCATGGCAATAATAATGTCAAGTTATTAACTGTGACTTTAGTGTGGGATCTCAAGGGGAAGAGTAGCAGGAGCTGCAAGGTGGACAGGCAGCTTTTGGTGCCCAAATAAACTAAAGGCACAATTTTGCAAAAGGCCTAAACTGCAGTGGCTTGCAGTTGTGATTAAGAAAATGATGGCATTTGAAGTTTTTCAGGCCTTGCTGTCTCATCTCCTGACTCTGCTCCCAGATTACATAGCTTGATGCTTCTATGGAATTGTTTGGACAGGCAAATAATTGCAAGCATGAAAAAATGCATCCACAGGAATGGAAAACAGGTTGAAGTCCTTTTCAAAATAAGGTCTTTGATAAACTGTTGTAGGAAAAAGGGCATATGTTTGAAAAAGTACAAAGTACGGGATGTTTTACATGTGAGGATGGCATATGTTAAAGTTTACCCTTGTATGAAACTCCTCTTCAAGGTGTTAACAATTTGCCGTAATTAGATGTGTTCATGAAAGAAGGCAGATGTTCTCTTTGGGCAATGTCTGTGTTATGTTAGCAAAGAATAAGGTCTTTTTCTGGCTTCGTCATCCTGTCTTCTTCCTGACATAGCGTAGACAGGATTTCTAATATTAACTCCCATAAGTTGCAAAGGACGATAAGGAAGTGGGAGGGAGATGTTTTAATAGAAAATGACCTTTAGTTCTGCATAGTGAATAGATCCAAAAGTTAATTGAGCTAACTGCATTACTGCAGTAATTTGTTTGTGGACTTATTGCTATTGTGAGATTAACTCCGTGACATTAGTGTGTTTAAGAATGGTCACAAGACAGACTGTAAAGGAGTTTACAACATTGAGGAGTGGGTGTAAAGCTTGCACATTTTTCTCTCCTGAAACCCTAACAAATCCATCCGCAAAGCCTGCTGGTATTTTATCAAAATAATTTGTTAATGCTGTTGAAATTCCATGGGAAAGTTTAATATTATTCATGTAGAAGACTGCTGCCTTTCTAAAAAAGCCTACTTCCCCTCTTGTTACAGGGCCTCCTTGGAAACAAGACTGCAGCCTTAGTGAGTTATTGCATGGGCCAGATATTTTAATATATGTCTTGGAGAACTCTGCCATCAAAAACAGCAAAAAATGGCATAGAGCCCAGCTGAACATGGTCGGAAAGTACAATTGCCATTTATTGCTGGCAAACAGCGGGAAGAACAACAAAACAGAATTTAGTCCCAACATGATTGTGGATATATGGCCTGTCTTTCAAAGCTGTGCTGATGTTTTGCTCACTTTCAGGCTGTTTATGAGTGTCTGTAATATTGCATTTCTCTGTGCTGGGTATGTAGAGAAGGGAAAGGAAGAAACATTGGCCAGACAAGGAAAAGATGCGCCAGATTAGCAATGTTGGCTAAACACAGGATATTCTTGAGTAATTCAAACCTTTGAACTTGTGTTGTTGAGACTTAAAGTGAATTTGGCTATTGCGTGTCCTGGCTTGCAAGTCTATTTTCAAAATATTTCCTAATTCTATTTGCTGTGCCTGACTGTTTCTACATCTTTCTCTCCTGAGTCCTCGGTCTGGTTCATAGGAGTTGTGAGGAATCTGTCAAGAATGCAAATGCAGAAAAAAACCTCATCTATTCTTTGTGCCGTTGTTGTGCCACCACACCCTGGCCTTCCAGACCAGTATAAAGGTCAGCCTTGACTTGGCAGAGGAAGAGTGAGGGTCAGAAATCCAGGATGGGGAACTGACTTCGTGCAAATAGGTTGTGTGCATGCGTGTGTACATGCGAGTGAGAGAGAGAGGCACAGATTGGATTCATTTGCCTTTAATTCATGTCCAGCTTGAAACCCTCCTCAAATATCTTGTAGCGTTTCTTCAGAGTTCTTTCCATTTGTGCAGAAACCAGCTGATGATTTGATGCACATGGTTCTTGTTTCATGCCCTCTCCTACATCTTTTCTATTTTGTATCAGTATCACACTCTCTCTTTTACATCTGCTGATTAATTCTGTTGCATTTATTTGTTTCTCGAAATGGTGTGGAATTCATTCATATCCTAGGCTGCTTCTTGCCAGTGATTGATATTTCTCTCAGTATTGCAAACTTATTTTAATATTTTCTGTCCTCGAGAGTAGTATTATCTTTTGTAATTTACACTTTAATCACATTTTAAAAATTGAGGCTGGAAGCTTGAGTTGGGATTACACAGAAGCAAACTAAAGAATATGGCTTTGATTGCTATTCTGTGTGCAGTGCACACTTCCAGCCACTTATGGTGACTGCACAGAGTACAGTCTGAATGAGATGAAGAAAAGCATCAAGCCCAGGAGCTTTGGAGAAAAAAGTTAAGGAAAGTTTGGAAAATATTTATGCCCACTACATGCCATCTACTGTGAAAAAAATAATTCCTTAGAAGTGTCAATGTTTGTCTGAATGGCTGATTGTTTCAGATCTCAGACTTGACTGGTTTAAAGACAGACGGCTGGAAGAGGAAGCTGCTTGTGCCCTTCTAAAGGACACCAAGACCCTCTTACATTGCAAATTAGCTCCAGAAATGCCATTTTCAGCTGCACATCTTACAGCAGCCAAGGACTGGAATAGGCTTACATTCATGCATTGAGCTAAAAACTGCAGTGACGTCTGTCAGAGAAGGAGGGATGGCAGCTGTGGGTGATAATAGCTTTGGTAGTCTGATTTTAATCTGCTTGCTTGTTTGTTCAAGTAATCTTTGTTTGTCTTAGGAAAATAAGGAAAGAAATGAAGGGTGAGGAAGAGGATTAAAATGTGAGCACAAGAGTTCTCTGCTCCACTTCCACCATCAACTGTCACCAGTGCAGCCACTGGTGGTTGCTTGTCTTCTTTTTCTTTATGCCCCAAAGGCATAGAAAAGGAGAAGCTAGCTGACAGTAACCTCACCACAAAACTCATGCCATTCCTAGAGATTCACTCTGCTGTGTTGCTTGTAAGATGTGAATTAATAATGCAACAAGTAAAAAGACTTACTAAACCTCCATTATTTCCTCTGCGGGTTTCCCTGGGGTGTGTATAGATTGTCACCCCTTAGGACTGGGAGCTTTGTTTTTATCCTATATAGAACAGAATATTGTTGTTACAATACAGTAAAATCTAGTAAGTATTTCTGTTTTCATTTGTTTGTTTGTTTGTTTTGTTTTGTTTTATTTTTTTTTAGTATGAAAGGAGCTTTGTCTAACATTAGTTTGTACATATTTTTGCAGTAGATGTTGCATGGTAGACTCTCCCATTCTAGATGTATTCCTAGTCCTAGCAATATTCTCATTTGTAAGTACAGAGCATATTGCTGGAACCAGTTATAGCTGGAGACTTGCTACCTTTGGCAATTAAAATGAGTTCATCAGGTCTCTCCATTTAACTGACGGGCTGCCCTTTTACAGCTGTTGTAGGGGGAGGGAAGGAGAGAGAGAGATCTTCCTCCTGGGAATAGGAAACACATTCCCATGGTCACTGCTTGAAGCTGAAGAATTATCTATAGGAATTTAAAGAGATTTCAAGGAGCTGCAGCCTTTTGCCAGGAGCCCAGGACAGTTATCGCCTTAGTGTTCAGCAAGCTGGGGAAGACATTAGTTTTCACTGCACCACCGATGTAATTCTTATTCCCACTTAGAACTTGTTAAAGACTGAGACCCGAGTCAGGGTATGCATCAGATTTTATATCTTCCTTAGGGGCAAACGCAAAGCTTCGTAATACTTCAGCTGTAGCCAGGTTATTAAAAGCCAGTGGGCTCTTAGGAGCAGGAATGTCTTTGCCTAAAACTTCATGTCTAATTGTGATGTATGTTTTGTTTCATTCTGCCAACCATCTGTTGGTTCCTGTCCATGACACACAGCTTCATCTGTTTTCTCAGTGTATGGTACATTCAGGTTCTGCTCTGTGGTCCAACCCAAACTGCAAGAACCATTTTAATAAAAAAAAAAATGTTTATAAATAATATTAAAGAAAATTTATTAATACCAAATCAGTCATTTTTTGGGTCACTATAGGCTGTAAAGTAAGGGAAATTTATGCTGCAGAAACTACTTTGGCATTTGCAGAGGAAGATTTAAGTCTAAGAAATCTTTGTTCTCTTTAGGTTCCAAAACTCAACAAGGGTTAATCTAATCAACTGCAGCATAACAAGGACTAGAAATGGCAATGTCTAGTTTTAGTGCCTGCAAAAATCTATCGTATAATCTGGACTGAGTTCATTGTAATTTTGCACACATTGTTCCTTGCTTTGAGAACTGCAAAAAATCATATTAAAAACAGAAGCCACTAAATTACACAACCTGTTGCTTCCCATAAGCTCAGTTAATACTATAGCCAGCAAGGTAGAATATTTACATTATGACTGCGAAATAATTTGTGTTTGAATATCCCATTCTTTATTTTAAAAAATAGCTTACAGAATTTTTGCAAAGAGTAGTATACAGAATTTTACAATTGTTCATTCTTGTTTTTTAAAGTCAGTTTGCATGAATAATTTTCTCATCTTTATGCAGAATTTGTCCACATTTTTGTTGAGTAAAATATTACTAATCTAATTTCCTATTAAAAAATTCATTTCTAGCATTGCAGAGCTGAAAGGTGCTACCAAGCATTTAGTCTTCAATTTACATACAACAAACCCTGTAATCTGATGGGGGATTTCACACAAGGATGGCTGCATGCAATTAAATGGGCAAAGAAAAAAATTCGTCCAAGGGTCTGTTCTACAATAATTTCATCTGTTGGTCTCCCATTGAGAGTTCTCCTATTGCTAAATTGCTTATTGATGTGGACTTAAAAGTAGAAAAATCTACACAATGTTGTCATACTAGGTTTTCAATGCTGTTTGCATTTTTTTTTCCTTTTTAATTATAATTTGGGTTTGTTAGAAAGGGATGAAGTAAACAGATTGGAATCATTCATTTGAGTTAACACTCATTGACAAGAAAACATTAAGCATTCTCCAGATGAAGCATCAGTCATGAAAGACAGAAGGATAATCCTAACATTACAACTCAAGTAAATTAGTTTTCTGATATATATTCCAGCATTGCATGAAGCTGTACCAATTCTTAATACTCGCATAATGCACTTTTAAATGATGCCAGAAATCATCATTACAACAGAGAGAGGGCTCACTGTTTGTGTTTATTAATGTGGGAATGTTGGAAGAGTATTAGATATTAAATTAGATATTAAATGTCACAGTCTACAGTGATTGGAGCTAAACAACTGTAAAACTGATTGAGAAGATTTGGGCAGATAAATGCAAATGGAAAAAGAGACCTCCACAAACTGCCACGGTGGAAACACATCTTGATGTCATGCCCCGGCATCACAGAACAAGTGCAACCCAATGAACCAGACCCTTTAGAAAGGTGGTGAGAGAAGGCTGAAGGCATGGGACTGTGGTAAGCATGAGCCTGAAACAAATTTGCTGCTTCTGAGTACAGGGAGCCATTTGTACTTTAGCTGTCTCATGTCTTTCTTGCTTTCAAAGACTGGTCCGATTTAGCTATATTTGTCCGTAGGTGGATAATTGAGGACAATTGTTTATTACTGTGAGGTTGCATACAAAATTCTGCCCCATCACACTGTACCAACAAGAACATTGCAGTTGCTGCTCAGAAGCTTTGACTCAAAGCTGGTAAATCACTGTGAATGCCAGAACAACTTTCCTCCACACAGAGGGTAGGAGCAAAGCAGGACAGGGAACTGGCCCTTAACAATGCTGGGATGCTGGGAGCGGGGGGG
>VXAA01005633.1:273810-299962 GCA_013399115.1 Anseranas semipalmata
GGGGTGTCTGTGGTTGGCTACAATTGATTCAAGCTGATTTTTCTCTCCCTGAGGTGAGGTGAGGCAAAGGGAAAAGTAGAGTTTGTTTCTGAAAGCTTGACTGTTTTTGTTTGTTTGTTTAGTTTTTCTAATAAAGCCACATTAATCTACTTGAATGTATTATCTTGCACTCCTGACACCTTTCCTTGCTGGAACGATAGGCTGCTATTGTCACAGCAGAAGATGATTCAATAACGTTAATTTAACCTAACTTTTAAATTTATTCTGAGTTAACTGGTATCATGTGAATTCTTCCTCCACTGCAGAAGGATTGGGATGCAGAATTCATCCTGGGTCTGAAAAACTGCTTTGGTGCTCTGCAGATCATAAAAAATAAAAATAAATAAATAAATAAAAATAAAAAATAAAAAAAGAAAGGAAAAAATGTACATTACAGAGCAGTTGATCGATCTGCTCGTTATACCACGTGCATTCTTCCAGTCCACACTAAACCATAAATGAAATGTGGTTAAGGGTTTATCACCCTATAAATACCATGTATATTTATTAAATGTTGAGTGATTTGCATTATTATGACATTTGATCGGTGGTATTCAGATCCAGCTGGTAAAGTTTCAGCAAGGAGCTGGGAGNTAACAGGGGGGGGGTGGTGGGGGGGGGGGGGGGGGGGGGGGGTGTCTGTGGTTGGCTACAATTGATCCAAGCTGATTTTTCTCTCCCTGAGGTGAGGTGAGGCAAAGGGAAAAGTAGAGTTTGTTTCTGAAAGCTTGACTGTTTTTGTTTGTTTGTTTAGTTTTTCTAATAAAGCCACATTAATCTACTTGAATGTATTATCTTGCACTCCTGACACCTTTCCTTGCTGGAACGATAGGCTGCTATTGTCACAGCAGAAGATGATTCAATAACGTTAATTTAACCTAACTTTTAAATTTATTCTGAGTTAACTGGTATCATGTGAATTCTTCCTCCACTGCAGAAGGATTGGGATGCAGAATTCATCCTGGGTCTGAAAAACTGCTTTGGTGCTCTGCAGATCATAAAAAATAAAAATAAATAAATAAATAAAAATAAAAAATAAAAAAAGAAAGGAAAAAATGTACATTACAGAGCAGTTGATCGATCTGCTCATTATACCACGTGCATTCTTCCAGTCCACACTAAACCATAAATGAAATGTGGTTAAGGGTTTATCACCCTATAAATACCATGTATATTTATTAAATGTTGAGTGATTTGCATTATTATGACATTTGATCGGTGGTATTCAGATCCAGCTGGTAAAGTTTCAGCAAAGAGCTGGGAGAGCAGCAACAGTTCCTCTATTGTCTTCAGTTGGCGTTATGAGGCAGCAATGGGAGCAATACAGCCAGCAGTGCGGTAATCTAATACAGAATACACGCTGCTCCTTTTGTTAAACATCTTCTCCTAAAAAATGCTGGCAAGTACACATTGTTTCCTTATCATTTTTTTCCTCTTGAGAGATTTCAATTCCATTTACCCCACGGGCCCAAATCCTTCCTGAACACATGAGTTAGACAGCAAGGAGGATTACTAGAAATAGCGCAGACAATGACCAAAAGCCGTCTTGCATGCCTTTTCTTTCCAGCCAGCCACCCACCTTTCATTATCAAGGGGATGAATACCATATCTGACTGCATAATCAAAATCCAGTGACCTGTCAGAGCAGGCAGTAAAATAAAGCTCTCTTGCTGTTTCCCTTTGACTAGGCTTCAGTTCTGGAACCCTTTTAACCCAATTTTTCTGACACATTGTAACTTGTAGGCATTTAAGGATGCAACCACTGAGCTAATATGTTTTAGAGTGCAACTTTATAATATATATGGTATATTTAGCATCCCGATTTCTGGTAAAATTGGAGCACCCTGATGCCAAAATAATAGGCTTTAATTAAAAGAGCTACAGCAGAGAAGTAAAAGCACATTGAACAATAGAAATCCCTGACCAGTTTTCCCAGCAATTTTTCTGCCTGTGATATTTGCCAGCACATTCCTGATAAATGTCTAAGGTAAAAAATGAATGCTCATGTGGATCTTGAATGCCATTCAACATATGGGAAGAACTGCTTACGTTTCTTTAAATACAGTTCCATGTTGCTTTCAATGAAAAAAGACCCTTTTTTTTCTTTTTTCTTTTTAACTACTTCATTACATTGCCCTTAGTAGATTAATGCTGGGCAGAAGTTCAGAGAAGGTCATACAGGATGCCAAAGGGCTGTATTCTCCTGTTGCAAAGTCTAAAGGTAAACTCTGTACCTCAGAGCCAGCTCTAGATTTTGTAGGGAATGGGGGAGAGGCTCAATTTTAAAATGTTTTTCTGTATAGGGTATTTGACTTGTTTACTCTTAACTGATTCAAAGAAACAGCAAAGCTCAATGCAGGCATAATACTCTTTTTGGTGGAACAGTGAGGGAAAATGAAAGGCCTGATTTCAAATCTCCAGTATGACCATGCTACTGAAGGGGGACCAGAGCGAGCGTCTGGGTAAGCCCCACACCTCTCTAAGGTCTCTTTGTCTCTGGAGGTAGAAAGTGGGCAAATCTGCATGAGGATGCCTCTCACGGTCTTCTCAGAAAGTCACACTATAAAGTCCCTCCATAGTTGTTCCAGACTTACATTTTTCAGACTAAGTAGTAGGCTGCCTGTTATAACAATAGCTTGTCTGCATTTTTAGAGGGAACAACTGAGGAAAAACTTCTGGGATTCCTTTTTATTTTTTTCCTTTTCTTTCCTTTCACAAAGATGTTAGGTTGGGTACCCAGACATTTTGCCCAGAGAGGATGAAAAATGGCTTATTCTGTGAATGAGAAATACCATTTGTCCTGTTTATTAGGAAAATGTGCAAAGTACAGAAGTCAACCTATGAGCATGGTACCAAACTCAGCAGCAAGCAGCAGACTCCTGATTGCATTGTGTTAACACTAGACCTAGATCTGTCTAATAGCACTTGACAAACTGTGTCTTGGCATCAGGCCCTGGTGCCTTTAGTTATCATTTTTTTATCTCTGAACTGAATGAAAACTTAATTTTTTAATATTTATAGCCTTCTAATTGGCTGATTCTTTGAGTGTTTTCAGATTAGGCTGTGCTCTTATGCAAGCAGACTTTTATAGACAAGATCTTCATAGCCAGAGATGCATGTCTCTACTTACTGTGCAGAAGTAAAGTAATATTTCTGAGACATCTATTTTGTGTGACAGAGAAGTATCATAACCTAGTGGAAGATATTAATTTTTAATATTTTATTTCAAATTTTAAGGTGTGCAGTTGCTGGATAATGAAAAAACTTGGAAGCAAGCATTTGGGGGGAAATGTACATGAATCAGAAGGATGCTTATTTTGTATTTTCACTTCCTATGATCTTCAGAAAATGCTGACTGCAGTCAGCAATGTTGGCAACAGTCCTTTTTCATAGAACCCTTGAAGTATTGCAATACCTCATTGCCCACAACAGCCAGCCAGGCTTTTAATAAATTAGCTTTGAATATATAGATTCTGGAGAGATTCTGAGGTCAGAAGAGACCATTATAATCATCTGGTATATTACCTAACTTCCCTTTAACACTGACTGTGGAATTTCACTCAATAATTCCTACATCAAACCCAGTAACTTGTGGCTGAAATAAAGAAAATCTTTCAGAAAGATATCCAGTTTGTATTTAAGATGATAAGGGATGGAGAATTTACCACATCCTTTGGCAATCTCCTTCAGTTTTTAATTGCTTGCACTGATAAAAATTTATGTTATCTTCAGCCTGAAGTTTTCTAACTCATCTTTGGTGATCTTTTTATGCCTTTTCATGGTGTTACATAGATGTGATTTCACACACTGAGCATATCATACCTCAGTTAAGAGCTGGGTGCAAAATGAGAAACTGTAGTCTCAAGCCTCAGAAATTCTGAGCAAGGAAAACAGAAGCACCCAGCTCATACAAGAGTGGGTGAAGCCCAAAGTTGTATTATGTACCGCATTTCCATCTGCAAACTGGATGCAATTAGAGACCAATTTTTAAAATGTGACCTGTAAATATCACAACTTCAAGTCAGAAATCAATTTTCAAGACAATGTCTGCTGTCAGGTTAGCATTCTTTTGTTGCTTCAGTATCTCTTCTTTAATGTTTTTTGATGTTTCTGTAACTAAAACCAGGCTTGTTTTACAAAGAGTTGTTTTGCAGACTATTAGCCAGTACTGTGATCTAGAGATAATTCGTAATGCTACTTCTGTTTGGTATAAAATCATGATGTTATGTCACCTTGAACCTACAATCCTCTTGTAAGGGGCTTTAATCTTATTCTCCCTGCTGAACAGAGGGCATTTTCATATCCTTCTGTAGTCAAATAATAGGATCTGACTGAAGCTGTTTTCAAGGAAAGGAATGTATTCGAAAACTGAAAATTTAAATTTGATTTGAAAAGGTAAGATAAATATTTTGTATTCTAACATTTTTATTTTTGTAGCAAGATGAAGACAAAAAGGAGAACAGAAAATTCAGCTTCAAGATAAAAAAAAACAGTACTCCAAATCTTAATTTCCCCCTTTTTTTTGCTAACATTTTTTTTCTCCATTTCTTTCTCTAAAGACAGAGGGATATTTGCCATTGCAGTGATAAAACTGTGAGCAACTTGGCATTCAGTCATGCCAAGGAGAGAATATGATACTTTACGTGAACATGTCAAGGTAATGTCAATTAAAAAAATAAAAAAGAGGCACAGATTGACTTTTTAAATCTTTCACAAAGATCTTATCTATTCATAACCCAAATCAAAGCAACTCTGATTGCTCTATCAAGTGTAATATATAATTAAGGCAATTCAGTCCCAAGGTTTGGGGTTATCGCAATTCTTTTGATTTGAGTTGCTGATTGTCTTAGTGAAAGAGCTGGTTGCGAATTTTCTGACAGAGAGGTTTTCATCTTAAAGAAAAAAAAACAATCTATCAAAAGCAAAACTTATTAGTGAGGAAAAAGCATGCAGAATAATCAATAGCCCAGGAGTTTTGGCACTCACAAGTGTGTAGTGGTGCAAGTCCCTCCTCTCAGCCACATAATGCCCAAACCACTGGGCTGCTGACTAGTTCAGACCGCATCTCAGATGCTCTCTCCTGCTGTATTCATTTAAATTGTATTGAAATAAATGCCCTAACTACTGGGCTGAATATTCAGTCCCTCTACCTCCCTGGCAGGTTTTGATTTGGCCTCAATACTGCAGTAAAAAAGGTTTGAAAAGCTAAAAAAGCACTCTCCTACACAGCATATCTGAGCTCTGAGATCTTTGTCAACTGGCCTGCCATGAAGTTTGACCTGTGCAGTCTTTTTGAATGTTCATTATACCAAAGACCTGGAGCGTACATGAATTTCAGCATTTGTGTAACATCCGTGAGATTGAAGGAGCCATGCATTTGCTTGCACTTTTCTGCACTCATAACCACCTTCATAAACCAAGGTGTGAGCAGCAGGCAGATTTTGATTTTTTTTAATGGTGAGGTTGCTGACATTTTGAGGAAGGGACTGTGCTTGTCTATACATATGCAGACTGCACTTAATGCTATATGTTAGCAGAATACGGTTAGGCTGAAAGGTGTTAGTGGCTGCCAACAGGGATGTCCTGGCTCCAAAGAAAATAACAATCCTCGTTAAAAATAATGGGTGTGCCAAGTAATCGGTCAGGCTCAACGAACAAAGTAATCAAGCCCCTTTATGAGGTAAAAGCAGCTGGTGGCTGAGGAAATACCAGCAGCACTTGGATATAGTTTTACAACACAGGAGCTTCAGCAGCAAGGAGCTGAAGGAGTTCCTTCCTGACTTCCTTCCCAGCCTTCCTCCAGCCTCCTGCCCATGGACTGCTGCCCCTCAGCAGGGGCTGCTTATGGGGCACTGCCATGAGCTCAGCTGGATGTAAATAAGGGAAAAAAAGGGAGTAGGGATGGCTGGATATGATGTGGGCTCCCAAAGCTGTGGCTGCTACACAAATCCCATCAACTGAAACAACACTGAAATTGTAAACTTATATTGTTTCACTGAATTGTGGATGAAACTAAGTTGTGAATAAAAACAAATAAAATAATGCAGTTTCTGTATTTTCTTTAGAATGAGAATTTAGTGCCTCACAACACATTCTACTGAATGTAAGACTGAGAAATAAGATTTCATAAATTCCTAACCCAGCCATGCTGCTTGCTAGGATGCATGTCTTCAACATGTGCACTCCACGCAGGGTGGGATTTACTTTATCTAACTCTGTCTGACTAAAACTAAAGTGTCTAGGATAAGTTACTCATATAAACATATTCTTGAGTCAATTGAGAGGGAACCACCTACACAAAGCAATCCTGCCTATCCTTAAAAAGGGCTCAAAACCAGCTGCTGAGCCTGGCCCAAGGCTTTTGAAGAGAAAGAAAGCCCAGATGATTGGCAGCTGATTTTTAGAATGCTGAAGTAGGTGTGATGAATTCCACCCTGAAAATCAAAATCTTGTCCCACCAAAACTTAAAACAAGACTCCTGTTAATTTCAGTAGAATGAGGATGTGTCCTTTGCATCTCTCTTTGAGAGACTTCAATTCTTATCTTTTGAAAGGAAAGCACAGTAAAGTCCACAACAGCCCAGGTCCAACTGAATACCTCCCTCCATGTCCCACGACATGTCACACAGGGCAGTGCTACACTGGGAAGTGCTAAGTGGGAGAAAAAAACAACTAATTTTGGTTTTTAGTAAATCTGTTCCTGATCCTTATCTACCTCACAAGTTTGGTGCTTTGGAAATGTAGTTGATATTTGTAAAGTGCTTCCTAGGTGGAAGACGTGAAAGCCTGTCTGTTTATTAATAACACACACTTAAAAAGTGAGCACTAAACACTTAGTCCCAATCATATATCCTACTGCTGCGTTATGGAGGAGATGAGAAATCTGACATAAGTAATGACAAACCACACAGCGCCAATCAGAGAAGTTACACAATTCCAGCAGGGAGCTGTCTTTTTTGAAACAAGCAAGCAAACAAACAAACAAACAAAAAACCAACAAAAAAAGCCATTAAATAAGGGCTCTTGTTCCAAAAAGTTATTTTAAAATGCCCACCATCTGCTTTAAGCTCACAATAGCCAGGAAATTTAGAGTCTGAAAATCTCTCCTTAACTCATCCCATTGTGCCCTGTGGATGGAAAACCTATTTGCATCTAATAAAACAATGCATGCCAATGGAAATGTCATCTCTATTGGCAAGTTGCGTAATTCTTTATAGCTGTATATTAGATCCAGATGCTTTGGCAAAGGATATCTTCCTTCAGGAGTACGGCTTGCGGGAGGCTGTATTGATTGCCTTTGCAATTATAGATTGGACCATGGCAATCACTAAAGACAGGGAAACATTTTGATTCTGCATCGTACAGCCTCAGTCTTGCCTTTAAAAACAAACCAAAAAAGCCATCTATTTTTATTATCTGTATATTTTTAGCAGTGCATCATAAAAAACAGATTAAAGGGGTTATTAAGGAAGCTAGCCAGTATGTCCTGCAGATATTTCCAATCTTCACGAGACATTCAACAATTAAAATAGTATAAGGATGGTCCAGCCCAAAGTTCCAATAAATAACTGCAGATCAAGACACTGATTATCATGAGACACTTCCCTCAGTGCAGAATTTCCTAACAAATTTGTGGCTGTCTAGGGTACACAGCAGCCCAGTTGCCACTCCAGAGCAAGAAATCTGCAAGAGCATTGATGACTGTTGCTCCATTGCATAGACAGTTATCTTTGTACTCAGAGCCTGTGACTAGGCACAAGTCAGACTAATTTGTCTTAATTCAATTTAGTTAGATAGGGGCAGCTTGTAGGTGGAGTTATATTTAACATTAAGTAAATCAATTTAGCCTGAGTGTGTGGCTTTACCAGCACATCTTAAGCTGACATAAGTAGTTTTCCCCCAAAAGAAGACCCATGCTGTGGCTTCTTCTGGCACACCCAGCTCAAACTGTGTTACAGTGTAAAGTCACATTTGGAGAAATTTGTAATCATCCCTTAAGTTTTAGGCAGTGCTTATGATATTTAACAGTCTTTTAACCTAGAACAGGATTTACCGTGAAGGCGATGTTTGGGTAGCTGGTAGTGAACCATATCTCAAAAGAAATGCTCAAGGAAACCATCTGATCAGCTGTGAACATTTCCTACCTCTTGCATCCTTATTCTGGGCTACTCCATTGATGGTTTTATTCATTAACTTGAATATATAAACTGATGGCACTGAATTCAATGCACATGATTTCTTTAACTTTGCCTGATTTTTTTTTTCCAATAGTATAATTAACATAATATGTTAAAAAACAATCAGCATGACACTTCTGAGTTCTCACACCTTGAATGAGTATGCAGCTGGCATAAGACAGTTTGGTGAATATATTTGCTCTAACCTGTAGATTTGGCAACAAAAAAAAAACAGCTGAGGATAATATCCCCATTCTCAAGAGAACATAGCCTTTGGAAAAATGGTAGGAGGGAAAAACACAGGGGCTATTATCTTCTTTACTTAGAGGAAGACTGACTGAGAAAATGTATTGTACCTTTGAGTTTTGCCCATACAGCATGAAAGATGAAGCCTTTCCCTTAGCTAAATTACACCTTCAAACAGAAGCAACAATGTTAAAGAAATTTTTTCTGTGGGCAGCTTTCATAATTTGAGAAAGCTTGAGTTCTGCCATGACTTTCAGAAAGTGACAGTCTGTTCTAAGGAAAATATTGAATTCTACAAATAATCACAGAATACGCTGCATACTGTTTATTAGCTTGATCTTTCTTCCTTAATTGATGTTTGCTGTGAAAATACAGTTCAGCCAAGCAGAAGGGGGAAAAAAGTGTGTTGTGCCACATTAATTTTACTTGTACAAGCACATAAATGGTCATGTGATGGTTCCATAGGTTAATTTCATACCCCTGAGAGAGGCTCAGTCTGTTTTTTTTCCTCATTAAAACTTCCCATTCATAAATAAAATTGACTTTTTATGTTTTGCCAGGAAGTTTAGTTTCAATGAAAGACAGCTACTATGGCCTGTCCTGTCCATTCTGCCTTCATTTTCCCTTGGGAACCTTTTAGGCAAGGTGAAATATTGTGGCCCTGTAGTTTGAACCTCTGGTTGCTAAAATACAGCAAAGGAAAGTATTTTAGTTTGAGAGATGATTGTGGTGCTGTTCCCACTCCCCACCCCCCCAAAAACAAACAAACAAACAAAAACCCAAACCCCAAAACAACGACAACAACAAAAAACAGAATCAGTAGCATAGAATCACAAAATAACAGATCCAACACCATTTGGCATAAATGAAAATCTTTTAGTGCAGTTCAATAAGCTTTAATCGGACCAGTATTGCCTTATTTCCTAGCTTTGTTTTGAAGTATCCATTACACTTAAGGCATGAGAACTAAACACTTCTCCCCCTCCCCCTCCCCCTTCGTGTAAATGATCCAGGCTTTTGTAATAGTTGCATTTTCCTGCAATGCCTGCAGAATACCAATGAAATGTTTCTTGCCAGAGTGACACATACAATCATCCTCAAGTGGGAGGAACGGTATTTACAATACCCTATTGGACTCTCGCTTTAGCTCACAAAATTCCTTCAGCTGTGCCTTCTGGGTTGCTACAAAATTCTGTGAAAACACTAGGAGCACCTACACTCACTAGAAATGCAAACTGCATGGCTTAAAATGTATAGTCTTCCAATGGCTGACGCACGGGTTTTCACCCAGAGAATATGGGCTTTATTGCATCTACACTGTTGTGCTACCATGTGCCAAATTGTAGCTGACAAAGTGATATAAAAGATGAGTTTAGATGAAGCTGTTGACTGGTGGAGAAGCCAAGAAAAACTCATGGCTTGAATGTTTTGAACGCCTAGACCTTTTTCCAGCTTCATTTACTTTTTAAATGCACAGCATGGCAAAGCTATCCAGCAGACAACCCAGTTGTATGTAGGACTCTGTATTGCATCTTTGTTTTTAAGCATTTCTAATGGTGTTGCTCTCATAGCAGGCAGGGTTTCTGGAAATAATCAGTGAATCCAGAGTCAGAACAAAAGTGCTAATGTGGTACCAAGTTCCTGAGTAAATAAACAATTTCCAAACAAAATCCTTTCAACAGCATTGTATGTCTGTGTCAACACTGTGCTTCCTCCATGAGTGATCTGGTCAGCAGCACTCCGGCTACACAGAGGAGGTCATACACTTCCTACAGCTCTGTGCTGAAGATGGAAGATTTTTTTACACAATATACCACTCAGAGCTTCCTGTGAGCCACAGGAGCTGCATTTTGTGGCATGATTAGAGACAAAAATCAGAAGGAAAGAAAATCCTGGTGGGCATATTTGAGAGGGAATAAAAGACATGAAACAAAGGCTGTTTTTGCCAGCCTCAATGGCCATTAGGTAATCTCTTTCTCTATAGAGATATAAGTATGTTTGTTGTTTATCACCCAACCATATAAATACAGAATTTTAGTACATGAAAACAATGTCTCAGATACTTTATATACTATAGATTAATAGGAAATAACTAACAGGAAAAAAAAAAAAAAAAATGACACCCTTCCAGATACTCATTTACTTATTTCAAATATACAGCTTCTCAGTAAAAAACACTGATTTCATACATATTGAGAACTGAATCCAGAAACAGGAGGTATCTACTTTTTAGCTCAGATATAATGGAATAGCCATTCTCCTGAGATTTTTTTGATCAAATATGTGGGAAACCTCACGGGAATCCTTGATTTTGTGTGATTGCTACTAATTAAGAGATGTAGAAAGCTTACAATAATCAGTTCTTCTGACAGGATTTTTGCCAAGGCAGTTTGAAAGAGCTTACAAGAATTGTGCAATCTATGTGTTGGTCCTGATTCAGCTTGAACCTAAATGCTGGGGTCTGCTTTTTAATGTCGCCTGTACGCATGGCTTATTTAAGCTTCTTATCTCTTGTTGTGATGCTTTTTGGAGTCCAGGCTAAAATATTCAGACTTTTTCTAATACAAATACAGTAAATCTCTTCTCTGTCATCTAATGTAAGACTCCTGGGTGAATCACTTCACAAATTTCAAACTAATAACTTATTATTTTTCACTGATATAACACATAGGTGGATAACATTCAATCACCACTGACTGTAATCACCTTCAGCCCCGATTCAGCATCCCGAGTTCTGGCTTGATTAAGTATTTGCCGCTTCTATTTCATCCTCTCCTGACAGAGATAACTTTGTTTTAATTCAAACTGTCACACTCTGGAGTTCAGGAAGGACATGAAAATGTCAGGTAATAATCCCTCCTCAATCTTGTGAGTAGTTAGCACTGCTAATATGCAGAACCATTAGTATGTTGGCATGATTCTAATTTAATCATTTGCAGCAGCCCAAGCTTTATTGAGATCTCTTAAAGCTGATCTGGATAAGCATCGTCCATCTTTACACACTTTACCATGTTTTCAGTGCTTAACAAAAGATGTGTTTAATCTTGCAACTTTTCCTGTATCTTTGTGACTTTATTATTTAAATGAGTTTCATAAGCAATTTGAACATTTCGTAAGGAAAAATACACATTTTTTTTTCATGGAAATAACCTTTTTGAAAGTAATCCAACCCCCAAAAGGGCCTCTATGTGGATATTTTTGTCTCCGGATGACTGAGATTACCATGGGCTAACATGGTTAGTCATGAAATGAACAGCGAAACTGCCTACATTAAACAGGCAATCAAAAGCTAAACAACACATGAAGGAATGGATCAAACATTAATAATAACTCTTTCTACATCCCTACCATCCAGCTGTCTTTGTCCTTTGTAGGAGAATATTTGGTACCTCATTCTCCAATTTTCTTTCCGAATGGAAGCATCACCCCAAGAGTTCAAACTACAGAGAAAGGGAAGAGGCATTGTCTTTTTAACAGTTAAATACTTGACATGTTTAAACTATGAAGGAACCAGATGTAAGGCCTCCAGGCCTTTGTCCTGATGAAGATGAAATCGAGTTTCTATCTACGTCTTCTATTGGATGATAACATGATTTTACTTTAGCAGGATGGGAGTACTGATGAGCTATATCCACCCACCTATCTTCTCTGGCTTCTTTTATCCTTTGAATCATTGCTTTTTTTTTGTTCTATATCTTGAAGTCAGTAGCAATATTCATCACCAGTTCACACTCTTATTACTTGAATGTAGTTGTTTGAAGTGCATGACACCTGCCATCTCTGTACCTTTAGTAATGATGACTAAATAGAGCCAAAGGGTGGTTTTGTAGCTGATGAGTCAATTTATCAATAGGAGTAAATGACACACTTTTGTTCATGAGGAAGTCTTTGTATAGAGTCAGAGTGAGCACATCAGAGATGAAGAAATTTTCTGGGCTGAGGACTGCAATTCGGTTTATGTTTACCCTGTTCTTCCATAACGTGGCTACAAACATTATATAGTTTCTATGCTTGTTCACAGAGCATCTACTTCTGTTTCTGAAACCCTTTAATCTGAAATGGGTCTCTCCTGAAAATCCTGATCTCACTTTCCCTCATTATGTTGGTAACCTCCCTACAACAGCAGCACATTAAAAGCAAATATTTTACTTTCAAGCTCATGACCCAGTAGCAAACTAATGGTTACTAACTCACAGATTGCCTGAACTGGGTGTTTTCAAGAAATGATAAGCTTTCCTTGTGGGAAAGTAAACCAAGTTTGCAACCATGTTTCTACTGACAACCTTTCAAGGTGACTGACGTCCTGCACTGCAGGGTTATTTTTAGTTTGTCATTTCTGAGTCTTTTGGCACAGTTCTTTGGTTTCCCATTTTCACGTGCTCTCATAGTGTTTTCTGTATCTCTTGTACTTATTTGGTGCCCTTATGTGGACCAGCAGTTACTGCCCACTAATTTTTTCTTTCAGCATTTCCTGTATAGATTTTTTTTTTTTTCCACAATTGCAGTCACAACTGGGAGATCCTCTTCAAAACTTCTGTCTCCAACCAAGTAGCCACAATAGTGCACATGCTTAGTCTTTTACATCTCCTTATGGCATATATTCCATTTCTCCTGGCAGCAAGTATTTGGACTGTGTGATGCACTGGAGTCTGTAAAAGCTGCCTCCAATAGAGTTCTTGAACTCCCATAGCATTAAATAGGACCTCATAGTCAAGACTAATCTTCACACTGCTTCACATGCATTAAATTCCCTATGCTAAGGAAAAAAAAAAATACTGAATATTTCAGAAGTAAGTTGAGGTCTGAGTGTCTATTGTGCCCAAAATGTCATTTTTTTTTGCAAAGTATGCCTTTAATTTAAAAATCACTCTGCTGGCTATCACTTTGAACAGCTCCCCGGTATAGCAGGAGGTAATTCTCTCCCTCCAAATCAGGCAGAAGTCATGCATCATTCTCAATTGTTAAAATTCAAAAGTTAGGCATCCTTGTAAAAGACAGAATTCATTTATTTGGTGTTTCTAACACATCTTTTTCCTTGCAAGAACTTTTCCATTTTTTCCATTTCCCCTTCTGGTGTCACAGTCATTAGTATTTACTCATGAAAAAGCATTTAGTGAAGATTGATTCTTTGGAATTCATGAAGGATCCAGTTATGAGGGATCATAGAAAAGTTTTCCAAGAACTGATTTTAGCTATTTCTACTCTAGCTTTGTAAAAGAAAGAAGATGAAAGGCCAGACCCTCAACTGGTATAATTTGGCATTGCTTCATAGAATGAAATGGAGATGTATTCCGATCAACACCAGCTGAATATCTGGCTTTAAGATCATCAAAGCTAGTGTGTATTAACCCCATGTGCTTATTGGCCACACATTTCCCACTATGATGTGCCAATGTGAATTTAGTAGTATAAACTATTGGGAAATTAACTACTCATATTATTGGGAGACATATAATATAAGCAGTCTCCCTGATGGAGGTAAAAAAAAAAAAAAAGCCCCCCTAAGGGAAGAAAAAAAAAAAAAAAAAAAAAAGGAAAAGAGAAAAAGGAGAGAGAGAGAGACTGGGTGGTGGAAAGAGTAGTAATAATCTAATGTAGTTTGTTCCAAAGTGTCTCCAAGTGGGAAGTACACTTAGCTGAATCAGTATAATTGTCTTAACTGTGGGTAAAGTATGTGGATTTTACTGTATGAATTAGTTTTCAGGAGGTTATCTGAAAGTTGGTTAAAATCAAACATGTCTTACATCACCTGTTTCACAGCACCAGAAATCTACATGTACGTTATCATACTCAATACCTAAAGAAAAGCAGACAAATCCTCAATGGTTAATGCCCCTGGAGGACTTTGAGTATGAGTATGAGATTTAACTATATTAAAAAACTTGGTGGCCTCCATGAGGGAAAATAAATGACAAGTGAAAAGAGAAACGGAAAAATAAAATGGGTGTATTTGCTTTTGCTGGTCTTCTTCTTCCTTTTCTTTATTGCATTGTTATTTCCTGCTCAGATAATCAAAAGAAGACTATATATAGCTTAGAGAAAACTTTATAACAAAAGAAACTTGGTTTGAGGTTGTCTTTATTACCAGAGGCTTTTAAAAGTAGCCTTGATATCATGGGCTGATGTTACTAAAGAATCTGAAATAGTGCAGAGGAAAGACATTTGCATAGTACTATCCATGGGGAACTGACTTTTTATTTGTTTTATTATATTATTTGTTTTATTCTTCATGTTGTAATTATATTGGTTCCTTGATATCAGCTAAGCAGTGATCCGTAGGTTCCTACATTACAGTGAAAACCCAGAATTGCTTCAAGACAACACTGGGCAAGTTGATAATTTAACAATTCCTGATTGTTTCTTCCTGCCACTAATATATTTTAGGATAAAAACAAGCAAGGAAGTCCTGGTAAGCACTTCGAAGCATTATCATCTGTCTATGTGCAGTGGTTGGATGGTTTGGTCATCTTTATTCCTTTCTCTCACCTTGACTAACAAAGCTGGTTGTATATTTAAACAGTTAAGATCTAAACACCAGATTTCTGTCTACTGGGAGGTCTTGACAATTCAAAATGACCTATTTTGATCTGGAGTTAAAATATGTTAGGAATTTTCTGCAAAATTTGAATTCAAGAAAATTAGTTTGGTAATTGCCTTTTTAACATTTCACTTAAACCATTGAATAGATCTCTTCTTTTTCTTTTCTTTCTCTCTCTCTTTTTTTTTTTTTGAACCAGCACATCCCTGTTCGTAGTTGTAGTGCTTAGATAGAACAGTAGTGCTCAAAACTAATGACACCACCTGTTGGCAAGTTAGAATATCCCATAGTCACGGTCTAATCCATAATAACTATAAGTCTATATTAATTTAATAGTCACGGAGTCAGAAGGAGAATGGTTCGTAGTCAGGGCAATCACATGAAAATATAAACTTGGGTTTCTGGCCCTGCTTCTTTTAACCCTGACCTTGTAGTTTCACAATTAGTCAAACAAATCGAAGGTCACATTACTATTGAAAAGGATAGTTTTGGCCATTCATTCTGGCCCTTTCTGTCTGGGAGATCTCATTTATCTGCCTGGCACATGACTATATCGTGGGGTAACATTTCAGATGGGTAAGGAAGCTGACCTGACTTACCCTGTACTGCATGATTACAAGAGACATGACAGCAAGACTGCATGGCCAGACACCAGATCAGGCCTTCAGAAGCCTCAGACACCTCGAACTAACCAAGAAACTGTGTCTTTAAAAAATATATATATATATTTAGTGTTCTTAGCTCTTCAGGAGATCTGAGCTTGGGTATCCTGTTTTCTCAACTGCTCAACTCCATTCTCACTAAACTTAAGATATACATGATACCATTGCTTCTGTGTATTTTGGGTTTTTCTCACTGACTGAGACAATATTTTTAAAGTAGAGTTTACATAGTCGCTAAAAAGCATGAGCCAATTTCCTGGACACTGCTGATGTGCTCCCCTACCCTTTCTAAAATGGTGGTTTATGATAACAGAACTACTTTTTCACTCTGGGAGAGTTAAACCTATTTTGAAAGTTATAACAGGTTCTAGCTGTTTACAGCAGATTTATTCTGCAACAAATGCCCTTTTTCATTTAGTTCTAATAATTAATCTGGCAACTTTGGAAGAATAAAAGATGTGTTAAATTATTGTCTTAGAGACTAAAACGTTTAACTTGAAAGTCATATGAAAATTGTCAGGGACTGTGCTTGTAGGCACAGTGAAGGAAGAATTCCTTTAGGAAAAATTGAGATTTTAATTATTGATTTCTAGGAAGACATGATTAACAAAGGCTTCTCATCCTCAGATATCAAATCCCAAGTGTCTACTCCTGCATCTACTGTTTCTTAAGTCAAATCCCCAAACTTCCTTCCAGTTCTCAGAGTAGCCTCATTAAATCAACTGTAGTTAAAACTTCAGGAGATTAGAACTTGTTAGGGGAATGTAGATGTAACACTTGATTACCTTTCAAAAGCTGATGACAAGAATTGATTTTTAAGGATTGGTCAGCCCTGCCACAGCCAGCAAGCCACCTCCTCCCTACCCTAATTTTCTCAGGCACAGTGAGTTAACTCATTCATTTAGAAGACTTCCAGTAAATGAGTTCTTCTGATCATAGGTAATAACTGGAGCTTTGTCTCAGAATAAGAAAGCTCCTCAAATTCTGCAATCCACTGATACCATATCTTGTGTTATCTTTAGAAAAGAATCACTACCAAGAAAAAAGGTTGCATATCATCACAGTAGGAGGTTTGGAACCATTTAGTGCTATGTAATTAGACTTAGGATTAGTCTTAAATTTCTTTGAGGCCAAGGGCAATTACACCACTGCTGTTTATACCACAATAATTATAGACAAATACCTAAATACACTGTCCAAAAACTGGTTGTAATGGACTGGATGCTTTTCAGTGTCAAGTTTTATTTTGATAATATCCCTTTCGATAATTTTTGTTTTCTTTTGGTCGATATAAGTATGTTTTCTGTCACTAAAGCACACAGTAATTCATTGAGAGTAATAAGCAGAAAATATGTCCTAAAATAATCATTTTACTGAATCATCATGTGCCTTAGATCAATTTTGTAATATTCTGCCCTGGTTATCTAACAGATGAATAAAAGAAATGCTTAAAGTATTCTCTGCTGCTTTACTACAAGGTAAAACTTTATCCAGAAGACTTTAATGTTGCTATTGTACTTCTTTCATTGGCTGTTCTCCTAGCCATTGTAGGATGTTATTTTCAAGTAAGTTAGAGAGAGTAGAGTGTTATCCCTCTATAACTTATAGGCTGCAGGATTAATTAGCATGTTGATTTTAACATTTTGTCACTAACAAGGCTTTACATAGCTTAACCATCCTTTCAAAATGATTTTTTGATTGATAATTCTCAGGTTGTTTTCTTTGTTCAACTTCCAAACATTTTCATTTGTCTCTTATGTAGGCTACAAATGTTTTATGTGGATTATATACATTCACAAAGTATGTGCTCTTGGCAATGAAAGTTCACTGCAAATTTAATCGTTTCTGAACCAATATTCCAATTTCTACTCTGAAGACACAGTTGCAAAATCTTTTTCTATTTTATTTCATTGTAAAAGCTTCAGATAGTAACTTGAATTATCTGCTTAATAAAGGTTGCATTTAATGATCATGTGTTTTTTTTTCTTGTAAGCATATTTCATACTAGAGAATTCTCAGATTATATTTGTACAGGAATTTTCTTCACCCACTCTTGAAATTCAATTACATTATTAAGAAGACCAATGAAAAGCATGCTGAAAGAAAATTATAATTATTCAAATTTGACCAAAAATGCCTGGAAACATCCTTTTCTCTGATAAAATCTTCATGGCTCTCTAGTGTCTGTGAATTGCAAACACAACTCCAGTTTACAGAAGATCTCGTCTATAAAATATTCCGTCCTAAGCTTCATGGAACTCAATTTGTCTCACTTGGAAGAGGGAGTAGGGTTACTAGACTCTGCCAGTTTTGAACCTACAGTTCAAGGGAGTCCAGGTATTTCAAACCTAGCTTGGAGCACTAGAACAGCTCCTCCAGTTTTTGAAGTGTCAGCTTAATGAATCATTCCCCACAAAATAGTTGCTTCTGACATTTCAACCAAAGCCCTGCTGCTTTTGCAGGAGCCTGTATGCTTTTATCTTGCACATTGGTCTGAGCTGCAAAAATGTTCCAGTTTATCACATACTGTTCTGTACTGTCGCTTAGAAATATGCTTGTGCTTGCTGAGTGAATATTGATAAGACACCTTGAGACTGTGATAAAAATGGGGCAAAGAGAAGATATCTTTCAATTTTGATAAATAAAGTCTTTAAAACAGTGATAAAAGACTTCCGAGAGTCCATTATTGAGAATGAATTCTCAGAGGTGTACATAAAGTTGGGGGCTTATTGTTTGGTCATGCTCTTTCAAAGGTTTAGGGCTTTTGCTCTGTGTTTCTAAGAAAAAGCTCTTTGAAGGTCATGTTTGAATTCAAAGCTGTACTTATTGTCTGTTTTTCCATGCTATCTACATTACTGTTGCATATCACATTTGGGAGCCCAATAGCTCCTGAAGGTAATATTTTATAATTCCACTTATCCTACCCTCCGGTGTAACATTTGTCAGTGCAGGTTTGTGTCTGCAGGTGTTGATAAGGTAGAAAAAGCTACCTGACTAACCTTATTATACTGCTTATTTTTTCCTAGGTAGTTTGAAACGATTATCACCGCTGGACTATAGTTGTGTGTTAAAAGATAGCATACCCTCCTTCTGCAATACCACCCTCAGCACTTCAAAGCGCTGGTAGTTGTCCAGATTACCAGGCAATGGGAAATCTTACTGTGATGGACAGTGGGCGGAGGGAGGAGAGTGGGAAGGAGGGGGACGGGGAGGAGCTGCTTTTCACTGCTAGTGTTATTCCTGTACTGAAGGCTGTGACTCTTTGGGAGATGACATCACTGACAGCCGTCAGGCAGGAGCAGGCAGCACCCCTGGCTGAGAAAGCTACATCTGGGCAAGGAGCAGGTCATTCCCAGGGACCCACCAGACTGTGCTCCCTGGGCCGGCACACCTCCGCACCTCCTCAGCCTGAAAATTATATTTGTTCAAATGATATTTTTCCCTGAGTGTAAAACGAAACCTAAAAGTGAGACACTGAACCAGGAATAGAAAGAACCAGCCCTTTGACTCTTGCATGATCTTGACCTGGCTCTTCTGTGAGAGGTTCAAAAAATGAACTGTGTGCTCAAATCATAACAAAACAGGAGATGTGCTCAAGAGCCTCTGTTGGCTGCACAGACATTCAGCTCCATCATCTCCCCTGCAGCTCTCCATGCTTTCCTCAGCAAAGCATCAGGCTGGTTGTAGGCATAAATACAACTTGGCATGTCCAACCAGACCTGCTTTTCTGCCTTTCAACACCTCCCAAGTAACAAAACATTCCTCCTTTCTGTTTCTGTAACAGAAACAAGCTCCCTAAAACACATTTAGCTCTGATGGAGATAGTTTATTGCATTCTTTTAAATCTCCTTTTTTTCCCAGGCTCAGTAATAACATAGCACTGGGATCAAAATGCAGGTAATAAGCACATTAGAAAAAGAGCGTGTTTCTTCATCATAGAAGAAAAGTTTCTGTAGTTTCAGCACTTACATAGCTTTTTGTTTTGTTTTGTTTTGTCCTTTTTTTTTTTTTTTTACTTTTCTTATTACTTAACTTTGGGAGCTGATGCAAGACGTTCTTATCCACTTACTCTGCATACCTTCACAATGACCAATGTAACAGTACGTAGGTCTGTAGTTAGCCCAGCACACCTGGGTTCTCAATCTATGCCATGACAATCCAGCATCTCAGTCAGCCATATGATTTTGAACAGGTTTCTTACACCAATGTTTTCTAACAAATGTATCTTAAATATTCATCCTGGATCCAAGCTAAATACATGTTTGTATGGATAAATACATGGATAACATTTTTGGCAGCCAATTTATGTATGTTGGCCTAATTCTTTCTGCCTTAGAACCTGCAAGAGGATAATGATACATTAATAACAATTCTGGCCTGACCAGGATGCTATGAAGATTCATTATATGATGCATGAAAGTAATGGAGAAGTCTTTTCTGTGTCTCTCTCACTTTCTTTTGGAAGTTTTGGACCATGAACAAATCCTCAGTGAGCTTTTTCTCAAAGCATCCTTACAGTTTGGGAATTATTATTTTCATTCACATGCCTAAATTTCAATTAAATTGGGATTTAATGATACTTCAGTGGCTTAGCACCTAAACAGATGCATCTAGCGCATGTTATCAGACATTTGAGACATTGCTACAGATGTGACACCTGTGGAAGACCTGTCATCCCTTTGGAGCAGCATCTGGGGACCAGACTGGGCACCCCTGGGCATCAGAAAAGGTGCTAGACAACTCTGTGAGGGCAGTTCAAATGAAATCTCAAGGAAAAAATCAGTCTGCCATTTAACACTCTGCCTAAAGCCTGAAAGTGTCTGAGGTCACTAAATATCTTCACTTTGGAGCAAAAAAATTCCTTGGGTACCTTAGCAGAGGTTTCTGCACATGACCACAAGCCCTGGAAAGAGAAGTGAAGTGCCATGCCTAAGCAACACTGCAATCTGCACAGGGTTTGAATGACAAGAGAGACTTTAAAAACTACTCCTGTTGGATTTGTGTTGCTCTCTTTCGAATAATCAAACCATTTCCCAGAATGGCTTGAGTGGTTGGCTCTCCTGAGCATGAATAGAGCTTGTTTCCATGGTTTCTGTGACCCCAAAGATTGTCCTTAATTTCTTACCAAATTAGGGCATATTCTCCTGTGTGCAGCCCAAAGCTGGCCAATGTCAGAGCACTCATGCAGTGCAGGGGGGGGGGTCTCACATGGTAATCCTTCACCATTCAGAGAGGATCTGACTTCATCCCGGGAAAATGTGCCATCAAGCTGGAGGCAGGTCTATTAAGGGTCTGTTCCCCCAATGAATCTGGCTGTCATGGCACCACCAGTGAAGCAAGCAAGGTTAACTGGATCAGAGAAAAAGCAAGAGTAAGGAGATAAGTAGTGCACTCCATTTCTGCAGTGCTGTAGGGCTCCTACACAGGGGAAGAAACAGCTTGGGACCTATCTGCAGTGTCTGCTTCTCCACGTACCACTGGATGAAAATGTCTATCCAGTGTTGGTTACAGGGTCCAGAAACCAGGACTCAGCTTGTTTCCCAGAACCATCTCATTTGGAACAGGCTGCCCAGGGAAGTATTTGAGTCACCACCCCTGGAGGTCTTCAAAAAATGTGTAGATGTAGAACTTAGTGATATGGTTTAATGGTGGACTTGGTTGTGTTAGGTTATGGGTGGATGATCTTAGAGGTCTTTTCTGACCTAAATAATTCTATGATTCTATGAAACCATGAGCCATAGGCTGGACATTCTTGCTCTAGGACTTGGTACAAGAAGAAGCTGAAACCTTTCCTCCCTGTAACCTCAAAAAATATCTACGCTCAAAATAAGCACAATGTTTTGAATTGCTTATGGACAGAGGTATGGCTGGGAACATTTGAGATGATAGGTCCTTGGCCAGGCACTTGCTGGTGCCCAGCTTTCTTGTTGGTTTTAGGCAGACTTCCTGCTTGACATCAGGTGCTAATGAAGACAGATGGTTCTTTGAAGGTCCATCTGATTGTTGGAGAGGTCACATGTGAAAATTAGGCTTTGTCTAACTTAGGGAATTTTTCTCACCATCTTCATATTCCTTGTGAAACCAGAACTTTTAACTGCTCTGTGTTGAGAGACAGTGCCTGAAGTGGGAGGTATGAATACAGACCCATGTCTTTCAAGGTTATATCAAAAGTCCATGGCAGGAAGTGAAGCTGAGCTTAGGTCCTGGCCTGAGAATCTGGCAACCCATAGCTTTACTATTTAACTTCAGTTATGAATACAACATTCCTTATTTTTTATTTTTATTTTTTTATTTTATTCAACTACGGTGCTTTTTTATGATGGCAGCTGTAATTGTAATTATGAGTTCTGAAGTGAATTAGGCAGAGGAGAAGAAAATGCTATTTCTTTTATTTTCCACAATATTTACTGTCCTACTTTACTTTTCAGGTAATTTGTTGTGAGTATTTGTTTCATCTTATTTTTTAAAATTTTTTAAAAAGTAAGTAAAATTTTTAAAAATTTCCTATTTACTAGTATTGTTTAAATTTTATTTGTAAATCTCGTTTTGGTAGCATACTAAGTTTTCGATTAATGACAAAGATTTCTAGAGTCCTGCTACTTCATTAGAATGTCCACCATTTACACCCCTTATAATAAGCATAGATATAAATAGAAGTTGTGTTTGCTTATGCAAGACCTTGCAATTTATTTTTTCATTGTAATCATCACAATAATGAACAATTGATTAAAATATCGATCTTTCAGGGAAAACAACACCTTACATAGATGTGGAACAAGGTATTTAAAGCTGATGGAGACACCTTTTTACATTAGTATAAGATTTGACCCATGAATGTAATATGCCCCATCTGTAGAAGTAATGCTTGTATACATACTACCCCCCTCCCCAACATTTTTTTCTTCAGAAATGAGGAAATGATCATTACTTTATGGCTGTTATAAAACTAGGGTAATCATTTGCTTCTACCTGGTATGGCCATTATTCATGCATGCCTCTTATTTTAGTAGAAGCTGTATTTCATAAGATTGAAGGTCCATTTATACTAAACATTCTTGGCACTATGTAGAAACCTCAAAGTACATTGTTTTCCTTTCTGACAGAACACTATGCATTACACATTTTTTTTTTAATGTATTGAACGTATGCAGTACCTACTCTATAGCAAAATGTACAAAATTAATAGTGTATAGCTGTTCATTTGCATTTAGAACTGATGCATGGGTAAAACATATGCACTTAATCTACCAATATGAGCCATTAAGATTAACCTATCCTGTACCTCATTCTCAGTGCAAAGAGGTTTTCTGCTGTGATAAGGTAGTCAAATTATCATGCAGTACTACTCTCAGTCCTAGAAAATGTGGTGACTCAAATAATAGTGGCTTCTATGCATATACATCATGACTTTCCACTGTATTTTTACTGCAAATCTGTGTAAATCCATACTTTATCCCCCGTGCATGAATTTAGACTTATAGAGTAAACCACTATTGCCATGGCAATAATAGCAATCAAGGAGTGAAGGTTGTGCCTTGGTGCTTTAGGCCATCCACAATAGTAAGAGTATTTCTGCATTCATTCAAACTATTTTGTTATGAGCATTTTAAAAAATGATTTTAGAATTATTTGAAATGATGAAATGGTCTGCTTCTTCAATAAAGAACTCTAACTAGAGTAAGTCTTTAGCACTTTATCACTATTAATTTTTTTGTCATGATTACTATGTTTGATCAACTGAATGTCTGATGATATGTTTTTCCCTTCCACATCCATGAAGTCTGTTGGTACTTTAAAATTTTCCTTCACCTTCTGGAGCTTGCTTAGAAAAAGTTTAACTTGCATTAGGGATTGGAATATAAAAGCAAATTGAAGCATTGATTTCCCCATTTCGTCACCTCTAGAGAACAATTCATAAAGCACGGAAGTTCTAACTAGTGAATCAATAGTTGCTACTTAAATCAGAGACACTGCAGATAGCCTGTTGTTATTAAAAGTGTTCTTCAGAAGATGATAATAAATGAAAAGAGAGGAACCAATTCAACCTCTGAGTGGATTTCAAGATTGACACATCAAGGGAAGGATAGCTGTATGTGCAACTTGTCCTTTTTCCCACAGACGAATAGGAAAAGCAAATTTCCTTAAAGGCTTCCCAACTCTTATGAGCAAGAATGACCTGAAACACCAAAATGTTTTGTGGAAACATCCTGGCTACAGTATAGCTTGGAGGGCTCTGTCAGATCACTGACTGGTTGTTTGGACCTTCCACTTCCTGAGCCCAGTCCAGATACTTGGGTCCTGCCTTGCAGCTTGCTAATGTCAGATATCCTGATGCTCCTGCTGCAGAGCAGAGGCCTGGAAGTCCCAAGACCTAACAGATATGTCTGAAGAGACTAGCTGAACTGGGATTCAACAAGAAACCTCAGAGGCAGGCAGTTTGGGTGTTTGATGCTCCTGCATGATTTCTGGAATAGTCTGAGGAGATGTGGGAGTCAGAAGCAGCCATTTCAGGAAAGCAAGACAAGGTTTTCATTTATCTGGGAAGTTTAAAAGATTCTTATTTCATTCTGGATGAAATGCAGGGTTTGGGGTTTTAGTTTCAAAAAGAAAAATATGGAATAGAATTTCAAGCTTTGAGCATTTCAACTATAAAAGATTTCAAAATACACGTGCAAGTGGTACAGGTGACAAATATGTTCCTCCACGTGAAGGCAATGAGGGAAAATAAAATTACAGCACAAGATGCAGTCTTGTGTGATCTCTTCCTGAAGCTTAACTGTAGAGTTGTGAATAATGTACACATTAAATTAAGCTGATTAGGCTGTTTATCAGCTATTGGAAATCTTGTTATTTTTACACATCCATTATAAGCATGTACTTATATCGCTGAGGACCTGTGCCCATAGACAAGTAACACCATCATGGGCAAGATGTGATTTCATTGCCTTTCAGCTCAGTGCATTGGAGTTGCTTGGGCACATGACTTAGGCTGTAAATAGCAGGGGCTGTGGTGGGGAGTTGTGCAGTGGGAGGCCAGGAGGATCGCCCTGGGTCAGCTTACACTGAAACAGAGGAAAATAGTGGAGAAACCACACTTTGCAGCAAAATTCAGCCATTGCATGTCAAAGTTTTATCTCATCAGAGAAGCACATGGGCAATATGCTCAAACATATTTGAGAAAAAAAAAACTAGCAGGCACACTCTTGGCAAGGGGTGTTCAACTCCAAAACCAGGGGCAGGACACCCTCAAAAGACTGCAGCCCAAGGGTGACCCATGATGCGTAGGGAAACTCCCAAGTTCCCAAGACACTGTGGCCTGTGAGTCACCCACGCAGAAGGAGGGACACCAAGGAACAGATCAGCAGAAACTGTGGTATAGAGCAACACGAACAGTTATGCACTGGCTCAGACTGGTATGTGGCTATCCCCTTTTTGGATTTTTGGAGAAATTTGACAGAGCATACCCTGAGGTGAATATTAGGGAAGCTGAGGTTAGGGTGGGGATAGGACTGATGTTAATGCATGTGTTTGTGAAACTGTGTCCTCCTCCCTCTAAATTCTTGAATCAGTGATCAGAAATTATTACTGGTTGACGATAAATTAACTGATGTTAAGTGTCCCAACTCTGTACTGCTTTGCACACAGCAGTGACCTGTCAATAAGAAATTGTCTTGCATTCACAGCTGGACACTATGAAACAAGAAAGTGCACTCAGGAAGTTTCTCCCAGGTATTTAATACACTGCAGACCCACACCTTTGTTTACTCTGCAGTAATGCAGTCGTGGGCCGGCATATCTGTGCCCTGACAGGGAACAGATGGATTTTATCTGCAGTAATGCTTTAACCATTAGGATGAACTCTTCTCTTTTCAGTCAGGAAGAGCTGGCAAGTGAGGAGTTTTTTCAGCATGCATACTATCATTTAAATTCACCACCCAGTAATATTTGAACAAATAAAGCTGGGCTTGCTGCCTCTTCATTCTTTAATAAAGGGAAACAAAGCCTCCTCTTAACCCATGGACAGCTGTACTGGGTCTGGCTGGGATAGAGTTAACCTTCCCTGCAGCAGCCCATACTCACCATGGTAGAAGCAACAACTGGGTGGCTGGAAACATACCCAGTAAACCATGCCACTGCCCGAAACACCATCTTGGGCCTGGAAAGGCAAGTCCTATGGCGTCACGGTACTCCAGAGAGAATTGAATCAGACAATGGGAGTCACTTCAGAAATAACCTTGTAACCTCCTGGGCCAAGAAGCATGGCATTGAATGGGTCTATCACATCCCCTATCACCCACAAGCCTCCAGAAAGGTTGAGAGGTACAATGGCCTGCTAAAGACCATGCTACGGGCATTGGGTGCTGGGACGTGGAAACACTGGGATGTAAATTTAGCAGAAGCTACTTGGCTAATTAATACCAGAGGATGTGACAACCATCCTGGTCCCGCCGAAACAAAACCCCTACACACTGTGGGAGGAGCTAAGGTCCC
>VXAA01005633.1:304518-332280 GCA_013399115.1 Anseranas semipalmata
TTTAATCAAAACCAGAGCTTTGAGCAGAGTTTTGGCACCCCTAAGGAGAGGAGGTGTTATTTCCCTGAAGTGTGTGAGGGACTTGCCACAGCTACTGCTCTTGGAAGGTATTCTGGTGGTATGCATTAGGATGAAATCTTCATGTTCATTCCTGTTAACCAAGCACCTCCCAGTTTCCTCTTCCTTTTTAGAAGGAGAGTTGTTTCTATGTAATGAAGCAATGACCACAGTTTTTCTTGTTCTTACTCTCCCACTTTTCTACTCTATTTATTTTCTTCTCTATTGATTCCTTTGCTAACTCTCTCCTCTTGGTAATTATCTGCCCCTGTTGTCCTTTCCCTGTCCCATGGTTGTGTGCAGCCCAGGGACATCACTGAGCACAACAATGCAATGCAAGACTATTTGTTATCAACATTGTAAGATGTGCTGAGGGGCCAGGAGACAACAGAGGGACAGGAAGGACCTCTGACCTGGAGGGCTGCAGCTGGACTTGTGTCTCTCAATGGGTAAGTTACACCTTTTTAACTTGCACAAGAAACTACCAGAGGAGAAGGTAAGTGAGGAAGAAATAGAGAAGATAAAGCTATGGGTTACAGGATTGTTTTTGGCAGTTGTTAGGAGCTTGAAATGCTGCAGTGACTAGCAACAACAGCAAAAAATATGGATGGGCTACAATCCCTAATGTACAGATGTGAAGCATCCTCACGAAAGTCTCTTGCAGGCTCCTGACCTGATCTCAGAGCCTGTTGGTAGAACAGAGGAGGCATTGAAATAGGTTATAACTGCTGGAAGCAGTATTATAGATAAGACTGTGACACCCTGATCCTTATCAAGCATTGTTCGTACAAGATCTGATTTTTTAAGCTATTTATCATGTTATTTTCAAATATTTTTCTCCAATTTGGACTTAAAGACTTATTTTTCTCATGGCCATATGGAAAATTTAGAAGCCTTTGGACCAACAGTTATTGTTTTATTGCTTATCCAATAGTAGTTTAAGCTAGGTTAAAACTGAAAATGCATAATTTAAAATGGAAGAAATGACTTTTCCTTAAGAAAGATTTTAATGGAAGGATTGAGATTATCAAGTCCACGGGGTTATTTTCCAAAAACTTATAAATGAGGGAAAACAATGAATTATAATAGAGGCCTGACTGAAATGTTAAGTACAATTTTTGCTGCCATGAACACTATAAAATGAAACTGTGCACTAGTCTGCCTAGAATATATAGCTCTTTTCTGAATATCATTTTCGAGGGGAATAAAAGTAACAACATTCACGAAGTGAGAGCACAAAAAACTTCTTAAGCCAACTGGAGTTTCAAACTGAAACAAATCATTAAAAAATAAAAATGAAAATATGGTCAACATGTAAAATTCTAGTGAAGAGAGTTAACAGTGCATTCAGCTGAGCACGTTTATCCTGCTCTGCTGAGACAGGCTGGTAGGGTAGAAGATTTTCAGCATTTGTTCATTTAAAGATAAGGATAACTCTGTGCACAGAGCACTGCAAACAGAATGCAAAGAGACTCTCTTCAAAGTCTGTTCAAGTCAGTAAACAGACTTCTTCAGCATTATAAGAATTCTTGCCCATCCTCTTGTAATTCCACAGGCAAACTCTGCCAAGGCAGCTACTTCTAATTTCTGTTAAATGAATGATGTCTTATTCAACTCAGACTGATAAATAATTCTCTCAACTATAGGTCTGAACTTACTATCTCGCAGTCACTCTGATGCGTTTCGTGTCAGAATCAACGTTATGACTCATCTGAATTATGTTACAGCCAAAACGTCATCCGGTTGATACAGATTTTTTTTCTATCAAAATTAAACACAAAGTAGTTCTTCTGACTTCTCTCTCCCCCTCTGTCTTTCATTTTCTCATGCATGATTTTAATACAGAAACTGATTTTCTGAGAATGATATGTTTTCCAAAGGCTCAAAAAGTGACAGATGACCTTACCTGTTTTCATACAGTTTTTATCCAAATATTGTTTCAAAACGTGCTCACAAAATAAACATACCAATATCAATACTTACCATTAAGGCAATCATTTCGGTTGGGATGAAAATGAGGTCTAGGATCTAAGAAAACAAAGTGGAATATATTCTTTTTGCCTGTAGCTTTGAAAGCTTTGAAAGTCCTATTATCCTAAGAATTAAATTGGTTTACTCTAATGCATATAGATGGCAATGCTCTGTGCTAGGTACAGCTACCTTTTTTTTTCTTTCTTTCTTTTTTGTCCTCAAAGGAGACAGGGAAATGTCTAATCTGTCCACCTGCAACAAACAATGAGTTCTTGTAACAGAAAGGTGAGCTTGAGGGTTTATTCTACATGTGCATGCTTTGAGACATCTTTTCTTGAAACTAATAATATTTTCAGCAAAGTTATTCTGGAAATGACATTTCTTGGAAGGAAAACAGAATTAAAATGTGATGCCTGCTGAAATGTTAAAGAAATAGCTGCTGAACCCTGTGGTCAACAAATAATATTTGCAAAGAAACACAGTAAAATTATTTTTTGGAACATACCTATATATAATATAAAAAGTGAATCACTAGAATCTTCATTAGCTAAGCTTTGATAACCCTTATACAACAGAACAGGAATTTTCATTTCAGTTCATTGACTATTCATGCAAATATATTTCTAGATTTTTTTTTTTTTGTGCATGACAGTAAGTGATTTTGCTTAAATTGTTATTTTCCACTCTCAAGGCAAACTCAGCATCATTTTCAGTCTCAATGTTGACTGCAAAAACTACTTATGAATAAAAATTTCAAGCTTTCAACTCTGATACTCACAATCTTTGTTTCCAGTGAAAATGTGTAGGCTAAAGTAAATATTGACAAGAATGTTTGTAGAAAGCACAAGTTTCACAATACTTGTGAACAGCTGCTGACAAAACTGCACGTCCATCTGAAACTCTCATGATGTCTCTCAATTTTGGTGATATAAATAATTGTCATCCAGTTAGAGAGTTGAATTGGTGAGTGTGACTGAGGTGAAGGTACTTGTTCTTACAAAATGTGGGTAAGTGACTTGAGTAGGTCATAAACTACATTAAGATGGTGGTTGCAAAAAATGTTAAACTATTCCAAATATAAACTGGTTTTATAATATGTGTATATATCATCTAATTTACATGAAACTTAAAACCCTTGTACAATAAGGGAATGTCCTTATCCTGCTTCTGTTCATGTATGATAAACACAGATCATTGTTTCTTCCTCAGAAAACTGTGGAGTTATTATATACATATGATTCACTGGAAGAAAAACAAGCCAAAGAGAAATAACAAAAAGTTTGATAAAAAAGTAAAAAATAAAAAATTGCATGTTAAGTAAGGACAGATACTGTTTTCTTTAAAGTGTAATGAATGCTAAGATGAGTTCCAAATCATGAATAGTCTGAGCTGTGGAGTTCACAGTTTGTTTGTTTGGGTAAGGTTTAGTTAAAGCTCAATACTCAGAGAGTGGACTTTGGGGAACAAAACAAAAGAGGAACATTTTATTGTCACTGGACTTAGGAACAAGAGGAGTCCTGAAGGTCATATTTCTTAGGATTCAAAGAGATTTCTTTCAACAATCTGTTGCTAGCCAGAATTTAAAAAAAATTGTATAATTTGTCCTGCCCTTTAATGTGCGTACTCATACTTCCTACACATTGTGAATGAACTAGCCAACCCCCAAACAAAGGTTACCCTCTGCTCTTAAATCTTTCTGGTCCCTTGACATTTCTGACTGATGGAAATTGGATGTAGAGGCAAGGCAAAGTACTCTGGCTAAATGCTTCTGAATAGGATGATGGTCTGCTGCTACATAAATCCTGTGTGCTGTCAGGTCCCTGGAGCATTCTTTGTTCTGGCCTTGGAGAGATTTCATGTCAGCCCACCAGGCAGTAAGAAGAAAACTGCAGTTGATTCTGTCAGAACATCACACTAAATGGACAAAATGATGATTCTCCCTACATGTACATTCAAACTTCTTTTAAAGAGCTCCTCCAAGTTCTAGTTCAGTTACAACAGGCTCCAGAAAAAAGAGAAGTCACCTTTTAATTATCCAAATGTTCTTTTCAGAGAACAGCTATGAGACTAATTTCCTTGAATGACATATATTTTTTCTCTGAGGAATATTGCAAACAGGCAGAACGTAGGACAGATGGGGAAGAGGAAAAGGTGATAAAAGGAATAGAAATATTGTGCAATAATTCTTCTAAATCTTTCCTTCCTGATGTACTGTGTTGTAATCATACACAACTCATGCCACTTAACACTTGAAACTGCAAGCAGTAGAGATTAAACAATAAGCAGTTATTGAGAAAGTAAAGAATGGGGTGATAAAGCTTGCTGATGGGACTGTTATTCAGGGTAGTAGAAATGACAGCCAGCACGGATAAAGTGTTGTAGAAGGGCCTTATGATACTGAGTGATTAGACAGTAAAATGGCACGTGCATTCAATGTCTTTAATGTAAAGCAATACACATAGGAAAAAAATTCTAACTTTACCTACAAAATGATGAGCTCTGAGCTGATGAGGAATTTAGGAATGAAATTGTGGGGTTATAATAGACAGTTCTGTGAGAACATCAGCTTAGTGTTCATTAGTAGTCAAAAAAAGATAAGAATCAAGTGTTAATTATTGCCAGGAAAAAGATAGAAAACAAACCAGAAAATATTAACTGCTGTATAAATTTATGATTTATCTGCACCTTGAGTAATACGGTTAATCACAGCTCCCACATTTTAAAAAAATACAATAGACCTGGAACAGATGGTGAGAAGGTGATAGGGACATCACATATATGGTCTCTATGAAAAGCAACTAAGTGTTAACATAGCATCCAGTCCAAATAACTCTTTGGATTGAAATAAAATCAGCCAAGAAGGGCTATGACAAATGTTTACAAAACCCTGAGAGGCATGGAGAAGGTGAGAATGGATCTCTTTCAGTACAAGAACTAGGAGACCAGCTATACCTACAAACTAGCAGTCAAAAAGTTCAGCATAAAAGAGGACAAGGTGCTCCCCATGGCATGTAAGCAAGCTGTGGAATTTCTTGCTACCGGATATTGCAGATGATAAAAGTTTATGGTGTTCAGAAAGTAACTACAAAAATATATAGTATGAAGGTTAATAGGTTCAAAGACATCATCTTTAGCTAGGGAAGCTGTGCTGTAAATTGCTGAAACTGGGACTGTATCTTGGGAAAGTGTTGCTTTGTGCTTGCCTTGTTGTTACACTGCTAGAGAAAAGATGCTGAGCTAGATGAACCACCAGTTTGGTCCAGCACAGACATTTTTATGTTCTGTTATGACAAATGAGAGGTTACTAAAGTGAACAAGAACGAAACCCCAACTCTACTGAAACAAAAAATCTGTATTGCCTTCAGCAGGAGTATGAAAGAAGTTTCACTCAAAAGTTCCCTTTACAAAAAGACCTCATTCAAATACAAATATATTTGTAACAGAAATATATATGTGGTGGTCAATACAGATTTACAAAGAGACTTCAAATTTTGTAAGGATGAAAGTACAGTTGAATTGATTCGTTGCATTATAGTGATGGAGGGGAAGTGTGTGAAGTCAGGCACAGAATTACTTTGATTCAGCGGCTTAAACTCTGGACTGCCACTTAAACAATTTTGTTTCTGTTTCTGGCAGAACCAGGACTATGTTGTGAGACTAAGGCCAAGTCATTTGAATTCCTTGCTACTAAAGTTGGGATATTGATTCAATTTGTTTGTAAAGAAAGGCATTCATGGTTGTATGTATGTGTAACTACAGTTTACCACTTCTGTATTGTCCAATAATATGCTCTCCATTTTATTTCTTGAAGTTAATTTACTGTACCTAAGTGAGTCTAAGATATGTGTTGTGTTTCTTTTTTCTGACATTTTAGCAAGTAAAATGTGATTCTGAGAACTCTGAGAAAAATCATGACCTAACCTTTCCCAGCATAATGATAATAATGATACCATTTACTGGAAAAATTGCTTTAAATTGGATAGAAAACACTTACATTGAAAGACACCTTACAAATGTGAGGGAAGAAAACTCAGAGTACATTTTCATAGTTAATTTTGGTTAAATAGGCTAATGAATGTTTTCCGCATGGCAGCCAATATTGCCATGTGGCTGCAATGAGAACAAGGCTGCGGGGAGCAAATGCTGCTTGTTTTTCCCTTGGATTCTGTGCCTGTCTTTATACGGATTCTGTGCGTGGTGTCAATGAACTCGAAAATGACTTGTTTGATGCCTAAGAAATAGAGATCCTAACATGGTGGGTGCTGTGAGTCTGGCTTCTTTGGATGGTGTATTTGCATTTACTTCACAGATTTTTGCATGCTGTTTGAGCAGAGAATTAGAGCATGACATCCCCCTCATCCATCTAAGCAAATACTGGGTTCTGAACAACAAAGATCTGGGCTGAGATTAAACCCAGTGCTTCATCCAGAGTACCCAGTCCTGCCTCAGCTTCGCTGCTGGGCAGAAGTTAAGCTTTGAGCAGGCTAAGTGGTGCATTGACCTACCGTGACTGCCCAAGCATCTGTGCCAGTGCCTCTGTCTTCAGCACTAATGGGGTGACTCTCCCTATTCTGAAACTCTTTTAGGCATGAAATTTATTCTTTGCTTCATTCCTTGTAGATGCCTATTTACAGTCCAAAGGCCTTCCAAATCCGTGAGTTTTGCTTAAAATCATGATGTCAGACGACTGCTAAACTCTTGTCCCTGGCCTCCTTCTTGGAGACCTGCAGAAACACTTCACTCATGTTTTCATGACTTTCCTGTGTACTTGCCAGTGCTAATAACAAATCTTTTTTTTTTTCTCAGAAAAAATGAATCTCGTCTTTATAATCAATTGACAGCAGGAGCTGGGGTTTCTGAAAAAGCATTAGAGATTGTGAGATTCATGACAAAAATCTGCCTTAGGAGAGCTGCTTTCATCTTTTACTCATTCCATCTTCTTCCTTGCTTACAAGTTGCAGCACTGGAACCCTGACTAAGCCTCAACTGATATATTAAAAAAAAAAAAGACTTTGATTGCAACCCATCATTATGGCAAATAATACTATTGGGGTGGCAGCAGTTTGTCTATTCTTGCTGCAGAGATTCCAGATTTCAGCTGTCCTGTGATACAAGCTACACATGGTGTGAAGCAGACTTTGGTCTGAAACTACAGGGGCTGTAATTAAACTTAATTGAAACCATGTCTGTGAGACAGAGGGACTAATGTCTTTAGGAGCATCACCGCAGCTGCATCTTTTCTGAGAAAAGACAGCACTAGTGAGGGGGAAATAAATATCAGATACTACGGGTAAGTTAATGCTGTGTAACACTCCTGACTGTACTGCAAGAAGAATTTATGGTAGAACTCTATTTTTTTATTTTTTATTTTTTTGTAAGTACAAAGAAACTATAAGGATGATTATTAATTTGAAATACATGTATTTCCTTGCTGTTTGTTCTTTACAGGTTATTTCACTATATTTTTATTGTTTATGTCTAGCCACAGGGAGAACCTGATTAAGTGGTCTAATTTTTCCTTATCTCTTATCTTCCCTGCTTGACCTTCCTGTTTGAGGGTATTGGGTATTTCCAACTGGGTTCTATTATGAAATCCAGATTGTCTTCTGGAAGTATGTTGTTTTTGATGAACTACAAGAGAAGCACAGGTGGGTTTCTGATAGCAACATGCCTGAGTTCCTGCCAGCTCATTTTATGGGCTGTTAGGGGTTTCAAAGCAATTGTATCGTGTAGTATCTGCCATTTTGAGAAACCCTGGAGCTAAATTTCCTGCAGGTCTGCAGATTCTCTGCCATATATGCATGAGCCAGGGGAGCCCTGGATCAGTTTTGCAGGTGGGATCTGAAGTTTTTGGGCTCATCTTCCTTTTCAGCTGAGATTCTTCAATCTGCAGTATCTTCTAACATGGAGCGGGGATGCGAGGAGCCCCAAGAGCATCACCTCATCATCTGTGATGCTCTCCCATGCTGGACTGACAGTCAACAGCCAAGCTCAGAGCCACAGTGTTGCCCATGGGACCTTCTGATGTTGTTGCAGCCAGAGGGACAAGATGAAAATGAGAGTAATGGGGAGGGTTCACACATTGTTTGTGCAGATTTAGTGTGACGAGCAGGGAAAGGCAAATCTCACTGCTTTAGTCTCCTGCCTGTGCAGCAAAGAGCCTGAAAGCCCTAAGGACTTCAGCTTTGTTATTCAGCTTCTGGCTTTATAACACTGTGTCTGGCATCCTTGGATGTCCTCTTCTGAGCCAGTGATCTCAGGGGTTCAGACCCATTGCTGTGCCAGAGCAGGGAGCAATTTTCAGAACTCAGATGTAAATCCCAGCACTCTTAACTTCCCTCAGTCAAAGGAGTCATGACAGGTACCTCACAGCTTGTGCTTGAATCAAATAAATGAAATATTTTGATTCTTTCAAACAGAATCTCACTACACTTCATTTTCAAATGAAATTTCTACTTTCTACTAACCATATCATTCTGAAATCAAAGGTCATTTTTCTCAGAACTTCTGAAATTCTCATAAACTGGAAATGCTTCCTTTAGACCATGTAAGCTTTGGCTTTTGACCAGAAAGGACCTTGGTCTCTTCTGACCCCTTCAAACCTCTGCTGATAAAATCTCCTTCTTGGTTGCTCCCAGAGCATTCCTCAGTATACTGATGCTCAAATACAGTGTCTCATACTCAATTAATGTAGTTCCTTGTCTAAGACACTTCACAGATTATTGTAATATTGCCATTTTCATTCAAAAATATTATACTTAATTGTGCTAACATTGCAGCATTGGTTTCACTGATGATATCAGCTACTATCTGATTCATTTGGATTCTTTTCCCTTAAATACCATACCAAGTTGTCTCTTTGGGATGAAAACCTTCAACAGTTCTGCCATCTCCCCTTGTCATTCACTTCTACCCTGCTGTTGTTCACTTCCATTGCTTATCAACTTTTACTGTAATTATCCTATAGTGTGTGTTTATAAAATACACATAAGTTCTCCAGTTGTGTAAATATTTGGCTTATTTAAATGCAAGTCATAACTACTGTTTTTTCCTTCTTTCTATTTGCTTGTGTTATACTTGTGCTGCTTCTAGGAGTAAGTAGACTCTAAGTTTTTCAGGACAGGGAATGCATTTTCTGGGTTGGCACAGTGGGTGTCAATATTGACCAAAACCAGGAAACACTGGTATGACATAAATAAGTAATAATATCTCTACAAATCTTTTCATCACCTTAATGGCTATGCAATCTCTGTGCATTTTTGCTATTGCAGTAAGTAGCTGTAGAAAGCATTGTGATAAAGTCAATAGAAGCATGGTATGGTAATGTAAAATTAATGAGCTAGATGGTAATCTTTTTAGGCAAATCGTATTCTGTAATACAGCACACCCTCTCAATTAGTCTGTTCTCAGGAGCCAAAGAATCAGTGTATTTGAAGTGCACAGTAAAATTGACTGCGTTACTCAGGAAGATCAGTGTAGCTGATAGTCAAAGTACAATAACCTCATATGAAAACTAATCTTATAGTGAAGAGCATTACAGAGGCAATTCATGGTACTTTCATGTTTGTGTTTTCCAGTGTCTCACAGGTATTTGTTATTAAAGAAAAGGAGACATCAGTGATTTTTGTTACGAAAACCAACATAAGGAAGCTGGCCTGATCTCTTCTGCAAGCCTGTGCAGTGGCAAAGTACTGGTCAAATCATTAACAAAAGGTATGAGTAGGAGAGGACATGAAGATCTGTTTCTTATTCTCCATGGCAATCACCCTTCAAATCACTAACATGACGATTCAGACTTCCTCACCTAGTGCAATTGATAACTGAATCACTCCATAATAAACACTACAAAGCAGGATAACAAGTAGAAAAGGGAGGTGACATGCAGACATTGCAATTGCTCTTCCACAAGACTTTATCAGTGCAAAAGGGCTGGAGAAAAAGGGTCCTTGGCAGAAGGAAACCAGGGGGCTGTGCAACACTGACAAGGAGTAAAATGGTGCTGCCTTATCTGATACTTGCTGAACAACAAGCACAATTTCTTTCAGTTTTACCTCTGGTGTCATTTTTGCTTGTCTATGGTATGCTCTGAACAACATGGCCACACACATATAATCAGTTCAGCTTAATGTATCATTAATACAGAGGAGCTATGGGCTGATTTACAAAACTCACTGCAGTAGCGGTGATGTGAAGAACATATTTGATCCTATAGTTCACTCAGAGAAACTTCCATTGTCTTTAATGAGCTTCATGAGAATTTGATTAAAGATTGTCAGATTGGGTTCCTTATTTGTGATGAAGGGATAGGAAAGAAATTCATTAATGGAACAGTTTCTGCAGGCTAGGACTTAAATCTGGTTTACATCATGAGAGAGATTCATTTGGTCTCAAACTATAGCTCAGTGGACATTAATCTATATTACAGCTCTATAGCCAGTGAAAGTAGCAATTTGTGTTTGGGATTAGAATACTGACAATGCAGCCAGCTGTGTGTCAAACAAGAACTAGTAAAAAATTTTTCAATTTTCAGAAAATTTTGACCAGATGTCAATTTCCTGAAGTGTTTAACTTAAAATAGTAACTCTAAATTGGAAAGAAGGTAAATTGTCTTGTGTTCTATTTTATAAAACAACTTTAAATATGTCCTGATTCATTTGAATGTTTGGGGAAAGACACCCAAAGTTACTGAAATGAGAGACTGATGTTGACTGTATAGGAAGATGAAGCTTATCTTTTTATTTTATTTATTTATTTATTTTTTAAACCACTACCTGCTAAGATATCATTCTAACTCTCACAGAAGAAGCAGCTCCACAAGGCTGAAATAGTAATCATGGCGGAAGAATGTTAAAGGCATTTCAATCCATATTTTCATTCCATGTACCCAAAAGAAAAAAAAGAAAAAATACATGATTTTATTGAAATTTGCCATAGAGGCTAAAATAATATTTTATATTTTTCCTTCTACTATTATATGATTTGTTGTTGTTGTTGTTGTTTTTCTATTTTCTTTAGCAGGAGATGATTAACTCAAAACCTTGTGCTTCTACACTGATGAAATACAACTTAGTGCAGAGGCATTACTTGGAGAATATCCAATATTGGCCATTCAGGAATGTGCTTTCATTCATTTCAAATAGCAGGCATCCCTTTACATCATAAGCAATTGTAGTCTACAGTGTTAATGGTGTCTACATTAATAAAGTTCACTGTATGAAAAAGCCACTGGACTGTGGTTTATTTTATTTATTAACAGTTTTGAGTAGTCTATTCTCATTCAGGTCTTAAGCAGTGCACAAAAAAAGAGCTATTGATTATATACAGAAAAGTTTCTGACAAGTTCAATTAGAAAAATCCTCCTTTGTTCGAATGGCAAAGCATATTCCTGGAAAATTTCCTGCCTCTTTGAGTTTTGTCTGAAAGTTAATTTATCAGTTGGCATACCACTGGGTCCAAACCTGCTTTTACTGAAATAAGTGGGAACGTTGCCATTGGCTTCGACAGGAGCAGGTGCACGCCCCTAATGAGGTGTATAATGGAAACAGTGTACACACAAAAAACCTGGACACAGTCAGCACAAGAAACACTGGAGAAGGAGAAGGATTTCTCATAATCCCAGAGCATGTGAACAACGTATTGCATTGACATTTAAGCATTGACAAGAAAAGTGAAGAGATCAAGTGGGAGAATAAAACTAGACAAGGAGATATTGTCACACTAGAACAATTCACCTCATGCTTGGAAAAGTTTATAAAAACCTTGAATAGGGAGGGAAAGGGCATCATGATAAATGAGAGCACCTAAACCACGTTAGATCAGCTGATAATGTAGTCATCTTTGCCAAAATCCCTGAAGACCTTGAAACACTGATGAGAGAATTAATCATGAAGAGTATGGGCTTGGGCAATTAGGATAGGAAGAGCTGAGTTGTCCCCAGTGAAACTTGCCCCCAAGCCTTCACCCTGCATTGAAATCAAATATGACCCAAACCTTTGCAGAAGTACGAAAAAAAAAGCAAAGTTTTTTTTCACCTCATTATTTCTCACTTTCTTTCACCAGAGCTAAGAGAGTGTACTGTGGATAATCTCAGACTAGTAACAACTAAAATAGCACCAGAGAAGCAAGACACTATGACTTTATCAGCCAGTATTGAATCCACGGTAATTAGCCCTGCTTCTAAGCAGTGAGGAAGGGCATATTAATGAGGCCAAATATAGTGCTGCGCTAATCCTATGGAACTGACTCTGGGAACCAAATGAGGCACTTGCTTTGTGCTAGTCTTCCATGGAGAAGTGCCAGATCCCATGGTGTTAGCTGGGGTGACTCCAGCATAGCAAAGTCTAGTGCACATCAAGGCCAATGTGTACATATCCTTGGCAAAAAGTGTGCCAGGATGCTGCAGGAGAGGTTGGGCTTGGTGGTGCTCCATGGGATCTCATGCTCAGGAGAAGGTGGGACAAGGTAGGCAGAAGAAGACAGCGTGTGCCTTCATACTGCAGTCTTATTGCAAACTACAAGTTTCACCCTCAGATGAAAGAAAGACCTTCTGCAGAAGACCCAGGAAAGATAAGGGGTGGAATTACTGACGGGTGCTCCACTGTTTCTCTTGTTGATCTGAACAGAGTTTTTTTTCCCATCCATGGTGAAAGGACTTGGTTTGTTTTGCCAGAAGGTGCTAATGACTTGTGTAATGAGTGCAGGGAATACTCATGTCCTGAGCCCCTGGCTGTCTGAGTCAAGGGTGAGTGTCTGTGCTCCCAGAGCCAGTCTGTGCTTTGTGCAGGAAAAAATGAGGTGTTCTGTGGTCTGGACTTGGAAAGTTTTTTTTTCATACATTTGATGGTGTGTTGTTTTTTTTTTGCCAAATCTGTCTCTGAGTCTGGAAGGAATTGTAGAGGGGCATCTTTGTTGGACATAACTACTGTTTTCCTATCCACTTTGAGCGTTTTATCTTGGCCACAAACTGAAGCACACATAATGAGGAAAGGAACATCACTCATTATTTGTCTTCTTGATTGGCAGAGTTGCATGGGTGACAGCAGATGTAGATCTCTTGGGATGCTACAGCTATCGTGGCAAGAAATTTTTCCAGTCGCATATTCGAATGAGATCTGAGAGACCAATGTAATTTGCCTGTAGTTTTATTTTTAGTGATTTCATTTTTCTGGCTTAAGTATTTCATTCCCTTTTACTGTCAAGATTTATTACCAGCACTGTTGTGAAGTTCAGCCAGTTCCAGCCTTCTGACTCCTTCCTAAACTTAATTTTTGTCAATGGAATAGTTTCCTGTAAAACGTCTAATTGTTGGCTTATAGGCAGATTAAGTCCAAGAGCTTTTTTAAAACCAAGGCCAGCACCAATTAAGTGGCTGGTGCCAAGTCCCTTAGTTGCTGATGGAATAAATGAGAATTTCAGTTGTTTCAGAGCTGGCTGTGTTTTTTTGGACAGTGACAAACTTAAGAAATTAAGTCCCTGGTTCCTAGCCACAGTACTGGTATGTGTATTTCTATAGCTCCATTCTTTGATATCTTTAACACATTTATTTACACTACTTTTCTGTTGGATAGGAAATGCTGTTATACTTATTTGCAAATGGTAAACCACAACCCCAAGAAGCTACAGCCCATGTATATATTGGAAAGTACCTCACTTGCAGAAGAAACAACCTTCCCTAGAGGGTACAGTAGGCTATATGGGAGTGCTTTTTATGACAAAACTTATACTGGGTCCTCCAAGAGATAGGCTAGACTGAAAAAGAGGGAAGTCCATGCTGCATTTTTGCATCTATACCAGGAGATTTTGTTGATAACAAATCCTTGGAGAAAATCATACTTCTAACTCCTCTGGCCTAAATGGTTTGCCCTAGCCATGTTGTCTGGGATGAAGAATGGGGCAGAGCTTCCAGGACTCTGGTGTGAGATGTGTTTAGATCTGATGTGGGAATCTCTGGTGCTAAGCACTTTCCCCAGTAGCCCTTTAGATTTTTTTTCCCCCTTCAAAATACAAACAACAAGGTTAAGAAGTGCAGTTAGACTTACTCTGTGTTCCTGAGTTTTCTTTAAAAGTCATGATATAGCTGCCAGGATGCTGAGTTATTGTTTGTCAATACAGTAACTATTGATCATAATCTTCCAGAATTCATCCCTCATGTGTGTGTAAAAACCGAATATGCTGTGAACTGCAGAACAGAATTAATTACTTTGTCCCTGAGGGAAGAGCAGATAATTACCAAATAACATTTCTATCAAAGCTGTAGCTAAGTCCTGAGTGTTACGTGAGGCAAATTCCACACTCCTACAAAACGAATAAACTTGTCAGTACTTTCATACAAATTAAACCTTGTAACTTTTTAGTAAAAATCCTATTAAGAATGTCCTCATTTTTATAATTAATCTGAATTTCTTTAAGGGTAAAAGAAAAAAGAGATGTTGGAAAGAGTAAGCAAATATTCAGAAATCTTGTGCTCACCTGTGGATATTTCTAACAGATTGGTTTTATGGTGTTAAGTTTTAAGGATTCTTTTATCATTTGTTGATCAACATAGTTTTAAAGACTTTCATATTGGTGCGGTCCATGGTAGAGTGCTTAAAATACACATTTTGGAAGCAGTATTGTAGTGAAAAGATAATTCATGCTTTCCACTAATTCCCTCCTACCTATTGACATAAATTACAGCTTTGAGACAAGGAAATGATTGAAGCTCTCATTATTTTATGTACCAGCCTATGCTCAAAAACCAGAGGAGGTTTTGCAGCTAACAATATTTTGCAGGACATCCTAACTATTTTGGTGAAGTTTATGTTACTCTCCAGAATTCAGTGTAGATGGTTTCTGTCAGTAAACAAATACTGCACTGGGAATCATTTATGCAAAGCCAATTCTCTGTTTTAGAATAAAGAAATTTCTATTTGAACAGGTTGAATTATTTATTGGAAATAAACTACTAGCAAATGTAGCTTTTTTTGCCCTGTTTGCAAGTTAAGATCTGATTCTGGATTCCATGAATGTATTTGTTATTCAGAAGTCTTTCCAATTAAATGAAATATTCTACTGTGCAAACTGTCTACTGGCTGCTTGTGGTACAGGACTGGTCATCCCCATACCACATGGCATAATTACCGCCTCACTATAACTCCCTGAACAGGTGTGTAAATGCATTTTTCAATCCACCTATCTCAATATGTCTAAATAATAGGAAGTCAGACCCCTGTCAAGAAAAGCAAACTTTACCCACTCTTTCATAATATGAACTTTCCTTTAAGTGTTTTAATAAACAGTGAAATTAGAATCATAGAATATCCCGGGTTGGAAGGGGCCCGTGAGGATCATTGAGTCCCACTCCTGGCTCCACAGAGGACTACTTTAAAATTAAACCATATATCTGAGAGTGTTGTCCAATCACTTCTTGAACTCCAGCAGGCTCGGTGCTGTGACCACTGCCCTGGGAGCCTGTTCCAGTGCCCAACCACCTCTCGGTGAAGAACCTTTTCCTGACACCCAGCCTGAACCTCCCCTGTCACAGCTCCATGCCGTTCCCTCAGGTCCTGTCGCTGTCACCAGAGAGCAGAGATCAGCGCCTGCCCCTCCGCTCCCCTCGTGAGGAAGCTGCAGGCCGCCATGAGGCCTCCCCTCAATCTCCTCTTCTCTAGCCTGAACAAACCAAGTGACCTCAGCCACTCCTCATACAGACATATGAGGGTCCCCTCTAGACCCATCACCGTCTTCGTTGCTCTCCTTTGGAATCACTCTAAAGGTTTTATGTCTCTTATATTGTGACACCCCAAAAATTGCCAACAATGCAAACATCTGAAGTGGTATTCACTTGTCATTTGAATGACCACCTCATGGCTAGGTTATAGGGATATTACTTTTGTCATGCTTCAAGCATCCTTCCTCACCAACTCCTTCCCACTGCTTCAGCTGGTGAGGATTTGTGGTGAACAGGCTGAAAATGCATCTTGAGTGGAAAATAAGAGGACAACAGAGCTGACCCATTTGCTTCCTGCTGCAGCAAGAGGGAGATGTTATTTCCCTGCCCTCTCACCTGTTCTCTCTGCTTCTGACTCGTAAGCCTTGTGGTGTTGGGATGCCTCACCTGTGCCCTGTGCATCCTTTCTTCCTCCCTAGTTTGCACCAATTCTGGCACCCATTTGGCTCTTCACTGAGATGACTTATCTCGCTAAGCCTGCACAAAACTATTGATGTTCTTTGGCCAACTTCATTCTCTGCTGAGTTAAGGAGTTACATCAGTACTTACAAGAGTCTGTTGAATACCAGTGCTAGTGCAAGAGTGAGAGGAGCGTGACCTCCCCTTTTAGGCAGTAGTGAGCTCCCTGATATGAAATGTCACTTAACATACTGGTTATGCATGAATAGTGAACTTAAATATGAAAGCAATGACAGGAGAGAATTCCATCACACATCTAACAAGGAAGATCAATAAATGCCCTAGTAAGTTAAGCACCTTCTGAAAAGGAGGGTATATTAGAAATAATATTCACAAGCAGAAGTGACCATACGCATAAGCAGACCAAAATGAGGAACAGTTTAATTCCCTATTTTCAGAGCCTTCCTCTTCCCTGAACCAGAGAACTCCAAGCACCCTGCAAGGGCCTTTCAAGCTCTGGGCAGTGGAAAGAAAGGGGTCTATAAAGGGGCAGACTTAAGATGTGAGGGGGACATGCACACCGTGCATACTAAGAGTGGGATGCTACTGGATTAACAGTTAAAGAAAACATCTGAAAGGGATAAGAACATCCATAGGCACAATTAAAGGTGCAGGAATCTCAGACTCCTGCGACTGGCAGATGTTATGGATGTGACAGGCTTCTGAATAGTGACTATAGTTTCTTAAGGTCAGTTCCCTGCTTTCCTTTAAAAGAAAGGAAGAAAGTGCCAGGAGAATACTGAGGCTCTGGTCACTGCAATGCTCTGAGATATTCAACACTTATGCAATTCCAGAGGGCAGAGGGTTTTGTTTATTATATATTACCTAGAGTGAGGAAATGCAGGAAAGTCTTTGGACTTCCAAAAACCCATTTACTGTGGCATGGGTTTGTACAATGTCTAGGAAAAACACTGGATCTGGAATCAGGGTGTCAGGACTTGGGAGCTTCCCCACTTGAGGGTTATGAAACTGTCAGGAAGAAAACAAAGACTGAGGAAACAGCATGGGAGAATGAGTAGATCAGAAGGATATTTCCAAAATATCTTTTCCAAGTCTATGGGAATAAGCTCTACTTTTGCTCCAACAAGACTGTAAGCTTTGAGGATGTGGCTAGTCCAGTGCTGAAGCCAAACAAATACATTCTGCTATAAAAAAGACAGTAGCAGCAGCAGCTGTCTTGGAGTGCAGACAGCGTGAGCTCATATCTGATCTCAAAAGACTGCAGGAAAGGACCACGGGAATACTAACTGTGTCTCTACAGTGTATGCAGAGACTTAGATCTGAGTGAGCTTTCCTCTGAGTGTGCTGGAAATATGAACTCTCATGTTGGAAGGGAGAAAGAGGATCTAAGAGATGAAAATTGGCCTAGTGTTTCTGAGATCTTAGAGAGGCTTGAGGAAGAGAACATCTTTTTAGTCCCCTGGACCTGACTCCTACGCTAGAATAGAATTATATTTCTGTACACACACAGCCTTGGTGCAGAGGCCTCCAGAGGAATGCGAAAGGTCTAGCAGCTGGTTCCTCTGCCTGGATCAGAAGCATGAATGTGCTGTTAAAATAAGAACAGCAGGTTCTGGGATGGTGTTAGGCGAGGGGAGGGAACCAGCAAAGGTTGCCCTCCTTTTTGTTTTTGTCTTCTGGGTACAAGCCTGAGCAAACAAGAAAAAGCACTGTCTGCCCAGATGAACATGGATGGTTCCTGGCAGAAGAAGGGGTGGAGGCTGCAGGAGTTTGCTGGAGGCAGTTTTCACAGTCAATTCAACCAAACTGCCTCCAGCACAGCTCTGCAGTGAGATTTTGTTGTGCAGACATTCTAATGTGACAGAATATGAGAAAAGAGCTGTTTATAGAAAAGTATTCTTTTCCTAAGGACAGTTTGGCAGCTATTTCTTCTGGGATTTAATAATTGTTTAGCCATAATACATGGTGCACCAACATAACCTAACCTAATGGCACTGAGTTTTGTGAGAACAGATATGTTTTAGGCATCCACATCTTAGAGGGATTTGAGAAGGGGAACATATAATCAAATAGACATATCCTCTGAAAGCTGCAGCAATAGTCAGATGCTGTAGAGTGCAGCCTTCTCAGGCCACTGTTCAGTCCGAGCTCAACCAAGAGTATATGGGACAGTTACTTTTGGCTGGGATTTTTGGCAGTGAGGTACTTGTTTACTCAGTAGTGCAGCTACAGTTAGGAAGGCTGAAAGCATCTTTAGACAACAAAACATACTGTTCAGGAGTTTTATGTATCCCAGATGGAATGGTGGATATTGAGCAAGCAGATCCTGGTGGCCTCCTGTTCTGTCTCAGGATATTTGCATACAGCAGATTACAGTCAAATATCATGCGAGAGATCTTCGTAGCCAGGGTCTGCAAGCCAGGAATGTGTGAACGTGAGGGTCTTTAAGGGAATAAGGAAGGAAATAATTCCACGTTGAAGAAGAAAACTTGGAATTGGACAAATTTGCAAAAAGCTTAAAGACAAAAGCAAGCGCATTCTTCTCTTCTGTATCTGAAGGGTGTAACAGAAAGCATTATGGAGGGGGCATTGAAACTAATGTGTGGCAAGAACACACCATTTCATGAAACCCAGTAGGCCAGAGGGACCAAGCCACTAACTTCAAAACCAGGGAAGAGGGTGGTGAACATGTTTAGCTTTAGCTAAATATGGAGCTAATTTCCTTCCTTGTCTTAGAGCCCTGATCAATACAGCTATTCCACTGATAGCATCATTGGTCTGGCTGATCAGCTAGGACTCTGTTGGAATGCTGAGGGTGCTTTAGGACTATTACAACAATGTATTTTAGGAGTAAACCAACTCAATTTTCCATAACCATTTCTTGCATTACCACAGGACTGACAGAGGATCAGGACTCCTCTGCATAACTGACAGAGATTCCTACAGCTCTGTTGTTGGTGAAGGACACAACTTCCCTTGGGGTAAACAGCTGGCAGCAGAATTACATTTTCAGGTTTATTGAGCCCCTCTGTATGGTTTTCAGTTATGTCTTCAGCAGTGGCATCTTACCTTGAGTTTCTATTACAATATAATAATAGTTTATGTGACTTAGAAATGATTCTTTGCTTAAACTCACAAAGATTGAGATTTTCATGGACTCACTCTGACAGAATGAGATTGGCCAGAGACTATTGTAAAGCTCGGTGAGAATACACACAATTATTCACACTTTGTTTTTAACTGTCATTTGGAAAATCTCTACCTTGTTCTTAACTAATAAATTAATTGAACAAAATTATTTTTATTATTGGCCAGTTTTCAAATGGGAAATACAAATGCTCCCACTGTAGAAATCTTTGTCCATACTGTGGAGAACATAAACAAATGCCATCAGTCTCAGGTGATCATTCCTACTGTATAAATAATATGATAAATTCACTGGGTGTGTTATCTCTAATAAATAATTCAGGCAGTTGAAGCTATAATGAAGAATGTAGTGGAAACTCATCTACTGAACATGTATTTTGGGGTGTCTATTACAACACCATGGGCAAAATTTTACCAGTGAGGTTTTATTCCTGGGGGCTTTCTTTGATGTCATAGAATCTTCAGTATTTATTTATACGGGGAAGACGGAAATGGAATTGGTTGATTTTTTTTTCAGTGTACATTACTCTGCTTCATTTATTTTGACACTGCAACATTGAGAAGAATGATACACTTGAAATATTAAACACTTTGCAAGATGCCTGATCTTGCAGTCCCTCTCTGTGCTGAACTAATTCACTTTGATGTCCATGTGATTTTTGCACACAAAATAATTACATGACCTGGCCCTATATTTTTAAAAATTTGTTATACCAATAACAGAAAGAAAGCACAGAGATAATTGACCTCGAGTTCTCATACATGTCCACTTCTTTATCTTACCACATATAACATGCAAGATGATTAAGCCTGTTCTCTTGCAGTAACAAGAAGGACTGATACTTGAGCCATGATGCTGGAAGCGAAGTGATTGGAGCACTAAACATGAGCTATGAGTCTGTTGATAATGTACAACCTATGATAAGAGAGGCATGATTGTCTTATTAATTATTTAGATTTGGAATGTACTTATTCTAGTAGAGGCAAGGTTTGTAGGAAGATATAATTGGGAATCAATTGGGCTAATAAACAATACACCAAAATGAATTTTAATTAGATTAGAATACTATTTCAGAGAAGTCATGTATTAAAGAGGAAAATGAATAAACATACACAATCTCAACTATTCTTTTTCAGAATATTAGGTAGATAATGGATAGTAAACAGCTAGTGGTATCCATGCGGTAAGCTGTTTCTTCTGCATAAACATAAGTCTAACATCCCTCAGGTTTCAGGACGGCCCTTTGCAGATCACAGCCTTGGAAAGTTGTAATGCAAATCAGAATCCTGAGTTATGCTGGGAGTGTCCAATATTTCCAGAAAAAAATCTGTGCTGAAAAATGAATGAGGGAAAAATACTGAAAGCTGTTGGTTTTTTTTTTTCCTCCTACTACCATGGAAAGGTTGCAAAGTCCACTCCTGCTCATAATGACGTTCCAAAGTGGTCTAGGAAATGTGTGCTGGCTTCAGCTGTCAATCACTGTTTAGAAATGTCACCAATAATTTGTACTCTGGAAGTACTCAGTGTGCGGACCCCTGGCTCTAATTGGATCCACTGATTTCAGCTAAATCTCGTCCTGTCAGCAGCTCAGCAGTAGGTAGGATATTGGAGCTTTAATGAAGCCAGTAATAACTTTAAATTGCCAACCTGGATTATATTTTTTGGTTTTGGCTGGTGAAAATAGTTGTGCTTCTCTGGGGAAAAAAAAAGTCTTGAATTAGTTCTTAAATAACTATGCTAAATTACTGACCAAGCAGATGGGACATATGCATTCTATGTGTGTGTGTATCTCTATGGTTCCTTCAGCAGAGAAAAAGAAAATTAGGAGAGAATGATGTCCAGGTATGTTGGATCAGAGGAGTATGGTTTCATACTTCGGTCTAGCAAGCACAGAAATAACTATGGAAGAAAATATTTCTTCTGATAAATAATGATGAGGTGGCCAGAAAACTGTGCAGCAGCCTCCTGTATTGTTTCTGTAGCTGCCTCCGTGAAGTAAAGGCAGTGGTGCTATTTCAACTCCTGAATTTCTTACCCTGGTTGTCTAAGAAAATGAGGCTTATGTGACACTGCTATTTGTCTGTGTTCATCTGTCTGTCTGTCTGCTTCTCTCTTCCCCCAGCAATTTTAGAAGCTGTGAGGAAAGCTTAGCAAATATGACAAAGGATTAAATGCCTCACACATATCAAGTGCCTACAAATTTTATGACTATCAATGGCTGTAGAAATATTCTATCCAGGAGAGAGGGTTTAGTCTCTGCTGTCCCAGTCAGCATGCTCACAGGGGTGCTGTGGCAGCCAGAAGACCATCCTGCCTGTCCAGGCCACTGACCGCAGAGGTGGTGACAGTGAATGAGTATGAGTATGATGCACTGTCCATCTCTCCATCCCCTGTCTGCTGGCAAGGTCTGGCAAAGGCCCCTTTCTGATAACAAGAAACATCTCAGGCTGCTGTAGTAGGTGTGACAAAAGCGATCCCCACTTTGTGAAGAAGGACAGAGAGACACAGCAACATCATGGGGGACAGAGAGGATGAGGAAAACTTCAGGAGGCACTGAGGAGCTCAGTGGCTGTTGGGATGTGGAAGGCAGATGCAGCTAATGCAGGGACTTGATTTGGAAACACTGGAAGACACTACACTAGTGATTTGGGCTGGGACATGTAGGGAAGAGTTAGGGATCTGCGGGTGGGTGATTACGAAGAACTGTGGAGTTACTTGTGATGGTGGCAAAAGTAGGATACAAATCCAAAGGCAGCCAGCCTTCACTAGCTCTGGAACACATGGAACAGTTGGGTTTGGTGTTTTTTTTTTAGATCTGACTCATTTCTTTTTTGATGTATCTGTGCTGAAATGACACTGCCTTAATATCTAAGGCAGCAGGAGCTATCACTCAGATGCAGCATGAATACTTGCAAGAGCACCTAAAAGAATGTTCTTGTGAAGCGTTCTTGGCTAAAATCAAAGGTGTTTTTCACAAATATGATGCATCTTTTTATTATTCAATTTACATAAGTATATACTGGGTATCATAAAGCTGAAGAAGGTTTACACAATCTATAGCTACAGTATCATCACAGCTTCCTTGTCCTAGGAGCTGAACATATATATCTGAAAAATATATGCTCTGTCTGAAGATGTAAGTCTTAGCTATTTTTGCCCCAGCTATTATCCAGTCATAATAAAATCAATGAACTAGAACTAAGAACAACTTTTAACATATTTACTTTGTCCTTTGATGATTATGGACCTTATTCTCTATTGCATATGAAGTAGTCATTTACATGATCATTTTGACCTATTGTACTTTTCCACCCTGTCTTCTCTTTGTTCCAATAAAAACAATAATAATTGTAAAGTAATAGGAAATCCTGAGTTGTATTTATAGTTCCACATTTTCTAGTTTAATTTTTTCCAGTTTAAATATTTTCATGACAAGCTATAGCTTTGCTTGATGATTATCTCATCATTAAGATTTGTTTTTCTGATATTCTCATGAGATATTTCTTTCCTCTAGTCTATCCCCATCTATACATTCATTTATTACTTTCAATACTCATTCTCCCTGTTGAATGTCTGCAATATTCAAATGCCAATACACTTAATTCTCCTGTGGTCTCAAACAGTCTGAATTTGGTAACCTTCTGGCCACATTGAAGAAGACCTGTTTGACAGGATTTTTAAAGAGAGATAAGCATGTGCTTCCTGGACACTGGAGAAGCAGAAGGAAGGTTTTGTATGTGCTTGGCTGATTGAACTACTCCCAAACTGATTGTTTGAATACATCTGCCATTCAGTTGTACTGCTAGTAGCATGCTAAGACACTGAGAGTATAGGATAGTATCTTTAATTACTGCTTCATGCCAAATAAATGAATAAAATATTATTGGATAGATATCATATTCCCTATGTCATAATTTACCCAGATTTTAATGTGACTTCATTCAGACTCTCAATTCCTCCATCTTGTTTTCTCTCAGTTCCCTTTGATTTGCCCACATCCTCCTGATGCTGAAGTATCCAAACGAGAGGAGAGGAAAGTGACTACAGAAGCAAGATAAACTTGGAATGTAGGAAGCTGCGGTTGAATTATTTTATGTGTAAGCTGGGTCAGAAACTGCAAGCGCAGTACAGAAAGAATACATTCAGATTCTGGCTTGCAAGAAAAGGAAGCAACTCATATGAAAAATGACCACAAAAGGAAATGGGTAGCTGAAGAACAGGAGGACGTAAGCCTGCCACCTGCCTCCTTTGGAACGAAGTAGCTGCTGTATGCATGTTTTGCTTGGATTCATTTCAGTCCAGCTTTCTAAAGTTCTGCTTTCCTTAATCTTGGCTCCTTTCACAGTGGGATCTCCCCAAAGATCCGTTATTATTTTGCTTCAGGTAAGTTACTTTACACTGCTGCCTCAGCCAGAGCTGCACTCCTGTAAGCAAATGTTGCATATATTATGAAGAGGGGAAAGGAGAGGGAGGAAAAAAATCCATTAGCAACACTTAGATTGTAAGTGTCTGATAACTGTTTTAATAACTGTACATTTGTCTGAGAGATCAAAGAGTCCAAAGGCAAGTATGTGGATTTCCAGCTTGTTTTCATTGCTTTGTATATCTGTAGGTGGAAAAACAAAAATAAACATAGATAAAACCAAATGGAATGAGTGACTGGGAAATGAAACTCCTTAGCCCCTTTGAGATATTTTATCCAGTTAGCAAAGTTTTGCTAGAGATATGCAGTAAATGGTAAAGAAGCGGTGTTATTTTATTAGCTAATATTTGTAATGTAAATGTTGATAAATTAGTTAATGGGCTGAATTCCTTCCCAGCAGAGTGCTGCCAAAAGGGACAGTGCATGGAGGAAAGGAGAGATTGCAGCAGAAGGTGCCTCCAGCTTCCCTTGTGCCTTTGCTGGGGATACAGGGGACAGCTGACACAGCAGCAGCACTGGCTGCGGGAAGAGCAAACAAGGAGCAGTCTCATCTGGTGCTCTGCTCTGCTGCTGCTGCTGCTGCTGGTTTTCCTACTGACTTACCCTAACAGGAAATTCAAGGAAAATGGGAAGAGAAAGTGGAGAGAAAGCTTCTTCAAGGTGTGCACGAGGTGCATGCACGTAGTCTTAACTAAGGGTTTGTCAGCATTCATTTGGGAAGTGTAAAAAACGGCAAGAGCTGGATGTTGTGAGCATACTACAAGGTTCTTCAACTCAGGGGAGTCTGGACACAAGCACTCCCACAGTCATGGCTGAGCTCTTGGCTGGGGATCTTGCTATCTGGGGAACTGGAGCGGGGAGGTAAGGCTAAATGCAAGATCCTATTACGGCTGTGGCAGAAAACCAAACCAAAACAGCCGTTAGGACTAAGAGAATGATGACTCCTGTATCTGCAGTCTGAATGGCTGTGCGTATTTAGGGCCCATAAAAATGTCTGAGCTGATTTCTTCTGCTGAGCTATAGCAAAATTTCCATTTTAGAGCAAAACATACTTCTGCAGGTGCCTCATCCAAAATGCAAGTGTTAAAACAGAAAAGCTAGGCCAACACCGCAACAGAAGAATGTTTGGGAAATAGTAACTGGAACATTCATTACTAATTTTTCTAGGGTCAGATTTTCAGTACGGAATTCTCTTCTTGAAGATAAAATTTCATGTGTAAATAATTACAAACACATTTTTCGTATAAGCAGTCATGTTGTTTTCATTCAAGTTTTAGAAGCTAAATACAAATATTTACAACTGCAAATCAAAGGTCAAATCTACAGGTACTTTTACTGGACTTTCAAGTCTGCTTTGGTAAAAATCAAACCCTGGGACATTTGCTTGTCCCATTTAAGTAGTGACAACAATTCTCATTATTTCATGGTAACTAGGGTAGAAAAGATCACATAAATTATTTTCTAACTAAAAATAGCAATTGTTTGAATACAAAAATCTAAGTTGGACAAAAATGAGAACATTTTCATGAAAAGATATTTTCTCCAAATATATTTTTTGCAAGATTTTTGGCTTGTACAAAACTCAAAAGATTTGTACTAACATTTAATTCAGTGTTCTTTCTTTCAAGCTTACTCACAGATACTTGCCTGTTCTTGACAAAGATTAATCCAAGACTCTTAGGTGCCCCTTATACACACAAGAACAACTACTGCACTGTCTCTCTTACATATACTTCTTTTTTTAGTGAGGGATAATTGCCTACCTCACTCTTACATACACACCATGCCAACACGGAATCATTTTTACCCCATGGTGAACACACGGCATCATTTTTACCACATGGTGAATACACAAGCACAGCAGTAACAGGTTTTTGGATAGCTGCTTGTTCAGCAAAGCCCTCCATAACTGGGGATACTGTGATAACTTTTTGCTTTGAGTTCAGAGTCCCCACCAAAGGTCAGCACCTACAGCAAGTGATGTGAACAAGTTCACCACACTGAGCTGCAGAACCATGTGCCTCAAGAAAGACCTTTCTCTCCTTGTAACCCTTTTGTAAGGTGGGCAACATTTCTCCTGCATGATATGCCCTGAAGCTGAGTACGTGGTCATTTGAACTATTACAAAACCCCAAGCCTCTCCCCAGCTTTTCAGTCCCTGGAGTTTCAAAAACCACTTTTCCCCTGGACAGCTGTCTGAGGGGGCACGGCTGTGCTGCTGGAAGGGCTAAGTAATTTCTGGAGCTCTTGCTCTCCCTCCTTGCCTGGCTGTTTTGGCTGGGATTTTTCTCTGCTCTCCTGCCAGTTGCTTTTCCCTGTGGACAATGAGCAGTCCTCTCCATTTGCAACCCTCACCTGCCACTTCACGCATTCACAAATGACTGCTCAAGCACTGGAAAAACCCAAAGTGGCTGCAGAGTTTTAATTCAAGTGTTCGCAGGTAGCTGACAATTAGCAATAACCTGCCTACCCCTGCCTGCACAAAGATGATGAGAACTAACACTCCTTCTGCTTGATTGTGATTGCTAAGAAAGGCTGGCTAAAAACTGTCCTAGCTGTTCCCTCCCTCTCTCTCACCCAGCTGGCTCTGTAATCACCAGCCCTTTCCACTCAGCCTGCAAAACAACAGTTAGTTGAAGAACAGAGGTTGAAAAATGCCAGTCACTTCCCTAACCATATGGTAACTACATTCACTGGGTAGTTGTGAAGGGTTGTGATGTTGCCACACATCTGTAATTTTTCTGTTATAACGTGGACAATGCCAGGTACAAATTTAGCTTAAGCTATACGCAGGTTTGTGCACTTCCTCTCTCTTGGGTCGCACTGTGCAGTATGAAAATGCAGATCTATTCTCACTTGTAAAGCAGTGTTGTGAGTCCCTGAAGAAAGGAGATGAGACTAATCTAGGAAAAGATTATGATATTCAAGTCATAGAAGGAGCCATCACAGAAGTTTTCCTCTTTACTGTCTGTTTCTTTTTAATTAATATGCAGTATAGTATACACAGGAAGAAGACTAATGCATAAAATGAGACAGAAACATTCAGCTTGTCCCCTGGTCTTTCCCAAACCTCTCATATTGGAGTGATAAATCAGGCATCATCCATCATCTGGGACTCCTTAGAAACCCAAGGATGCAACTCTTGGCCTGAAAGGAAAGGTGTCCTCCACCCCACTTCCCCCTAAGTAAGCACACTTACTCCTGTTGCTTGCCTCTTGTTGCCACCAGCACCTGTATGGTGGCAAGGTGAGCTGAGCCATGAGGAAAGTAACCCTGCAAACAAGAGTCACTTCTCAGGGTAGTTAAATACAGAATCACAGAATCACAGAATTGTTCAGGTTGGAAGAGACCTCCAAGATCACCTAGTCCAACCTCTGACCTAACTCTAACAAGGCCCACACTAAACCATATCTCTAAACCATATCTCTAAGCTCAACATCTAAACGTCTTTTAAAGACCTCCAGGGATGGTGACTCAACCACTTCCCTGGGCAGCCCATTCCAATGCCTAACTACCCTTTCGGTAAAGAAGTTCTTCCTAACATTCAACCTAAACCTCCCCTGACGCAACTTGAGCCCATTCCCCCTCGTCCTGTCACCAGGCACGTGGGAGAAGAGGCCAATCCCTACCTCACTACAGCCTCCTTTAAGACGCATGCAGACAGGCACATGGGATGGGGCAGGAAGAGCTAGGATTACGTGGGTCCTCTCCTTGCCAGCGGCAGCGCGGCCCCAAGTGGCTTAATGCTGGCTCTGTACCCTGACCTCCCACACTGGACATGAGGAGCAGGAAGTCTGCAGAGGCACAGTATTTTTTAAGTCACCTTCTGTATTCAGTGACGTTGCAGTCATCAATAAGTTATCATGTTTCAGAAGACGTGTTTCAGCTGCTGCGTTTCAGAAGAAGTGTTTATCATTATGTGGTTATTCATTATCCATAAAACTGGTGTAATTAGTAAAGAAAATGTTTTTCCACTGTTAGACTTGAACAGAAACAGTAGGCTGAACATAGGATTCTTTTTTTTTTTTTTTTTTT
>VXAA01005633.1:332338-347781 GCA_013399115.1 Anseranas semipalmata
ACTATATTGTTGTTGTGGTTAAACTGTCCACACTACATGTGAGTAGTGGAACAAAAAATGCTTGCCTATCCCTCAGGCTGGACTAAACACTTGAGGTTTTGGCAAAGTCAGTGGTTAGCTGGAAGCACAGAGATACATATGCAGAGATTCTCACGCTGATCTGTGCAGCGTACGTGGTTTGAAAGGTTTTGGGAAAAAACACACTGTTTGAGAATTCTTTCTGGTTAAAAATGACTAACAATGAGGTAATGGTGGCTCAAAAACATGTTGTAGTTAAGGTTGCACTCTAGAGACTGTGGTTAGCTTCCCAGGCTCTGCAATTGGGCCAAGAAAAGTAATTACAGTGATTAATAATAATGTTTGATTTGCCAGTCACACAGTCCATTCCTCAGAGTGGGTTGGTCGGGGGGAGGGGGCGGTAAATTGGAGGAAGGAAATTAGAGCAACAAAGTACAGTTCTTACAACCTATAATCCAAACACTGCTGGAGCTAGCGCAGCCTGGCATCAGCTATTTTTATACAGCTGTATACTACAGCTATGGTTTTGTGCTGTACAGCAGGAGTTAATTTATGTATCTGTATATTACTGCTATGGATGTATGCAGTACAGTATGGGATAATTCACACACTGTACACTACAGCTGTGGTATTGTGCTGTACAGAAGAGGCTGCTTTGTGTAACTGAACACCACACAGATGATGCTGTGCTTTGTAGATGGCCTATTTTGTAGGTTTGGACACTATGGCGAGGATAATGTTTGGGATTTCTGAGCATGAATAGCTATGAGAACCTCACCTTACTGATGGAAATTTGCTGGGAATGCAGCAGCAGCCAGTGATGTGCATCAGGGCTCAAGAAGGGAGCTTTGGCTGTAGCAATAATCATAAAGCCTTAATAATGTCCCATTGTGGGTTTCCTGTCTTTGCCTTGGGTGTGACAGTGGGGAAGGCTGGGCAGGCAGGAGGAAGCAGCGGTGCTGCTGGGGTCTGCTGCAGCAGAGCTGGAGGGAAAAAGGCAAAACCGATCCCTTGGCAAAGTTGGGCTTCCTGATTACAGGAGTCCTTGGTGGCACCACAATGAAGAGGAGTTGCCATGGAAACCATTGCAAAAGATTAAGCATATCAAGGAAACCTGATTGTGAGAGAATGGGTGGAAATAAGAGAATTAAATTAAAGTAGAAATGGTGTTTTTGTTTCATTCCACAAGTCATGGTAGAAACCTTTACATTCACAAACATCCAATTAAGAGAGAAGTAATAGTGAAATCTGCAAGCCCTGCTTCAGAGAAGCCTGATTGCTCTATAATTAAAGGAAAATAAATAGTGTTTTACTATCCAAAATGAAAATCCAGTGGTGCAGACTCTGTTATTCTTCACTTTCCCACTGTATAATCTGCTGAGTTTTTTTGACATTTTGAGGCAGACAGGCCACAGTGACCCCCTGGGATGTACTCACAGGTGCAGTGGCTTCCAGCCATGGAGTGGCCAAATGAATTTCAGATATTTGAGAGAGGAAGGGAACACTTAACTCCTCATTCTCTTTTGTCACATGCTGGCCAGGCTCCTGGACCAGCTAAGCTGCACTCATTTGCAAGTTATGAGAACAGAATGGCAAAGGTCAGCAGTTTGTTCTGCCTGCGCTGGGCACTGCCTACGCCAGTCCTTGGCATAAAGCAAAGCAGGCTTCAGGCTGTTTTATAGCGACGAGAAATAACTAGCACAGCTGGCTTGGGCAACAGGCAAGAAGGTGGGAATGATGTTCACAACCACTCCTCTCACTTCTTGTAATGCACCAGAGTCAACCAGGGGGTTGGCATCAGGACCATACTAAGGGGACATAAGCCCAGTAAACAGTTAAAACTTTTATGCAGTGCCAAAATGACACAGAATAGCATGGATACCATGAAGAATCCAACTGACTGACGCCTGTCCTTGGACCAATTTGTCAGTGTGCCATCATCAGCAAGAGATTCCTCTTTTAAAGATAGATATCCAGTGTAGTATGAAATTAATGACCATGTTTTTACCCTACTGCTATGGAAACATTTCTGGGAAGAGTGGAGATCATGCTCCATTTGTGCAAGCACCAAATACTGTGTCAAGAAAAAACAGTGAGTTATTTTGCAATAACACCAGACACCTCAAAAATCACAGAGTAAGTATGTGCAGAGGTTCTTGATTTGGAATAGATGTTTTAGAGAGACTGTGTCCTTAGGGCTGTTTTGAACAACTCAGTCTCTGAAATAATGACACTGGAACATCTTAAGAACACAGTTCCTCCATCTCCTGCTTGGACTGAGTTGTATCCATGCATCTGTATAGCTGGCCACAGTCAGGGAGCTGAGGTTTTGTCCAATAGATCTTCATTCACTTTAAGCAGCTGTCCACCGACTAATCACAATCACATTTTATGTAAATACAGTTGAAATTGCTTAAACAGTGCTACTTTTAAGCAAAGATGCATAGAGTGATAATGGAACCATTAAGTTGTCCTGTCATCAGTCAGGAAATAGAGAGCTGCACTTCTTTCATATTGAACCAATGTGATGGCCAATGCGTACCTTTTCTGTTTACTTAAGACATTGCCTGAGGTGACAGACACTCTCACCAGACTAGCATAACCCTTCCTGATTAATTTTTGTTACTGAACCCCAATACTTTTATCCAGACACAGTGTCCTGCACTGCATTATCCCCCATCTCTTCACCAAAAAAGTCTAAAGTCACTGCCATGAAGTGTTTATGGTAACAATACTATACCAGGAGGCGGTAAGGGATTAAACTTCATGAGGGTGTCACTGGATGACAAAAGAGTGTTGTTTGTTCCTGTCACTGAGACATCAGGTCCAAAAGGTCACATGTTGAAGATGGTTTTGATGCTGCAGCTGACTGATTTTAATTTTCAACTCTCACATAAAAAATGTGACTCTGGGCAGCAGTTATCTTGATTTTGCATGACCCCATACCTGATTACTGCATGGTGCTTTTACTAAGATACCTCTGAGAGCCCTCTGGAAACTTGAGTTGGTGCAGAAGATTGTTTTAGATGCTGTGAGTAGAGGTGCCTTGATACCAAGGTGACAAATGTAGAATAAAACCCCAGATAAAGAAAATAACTACACCAGCAGATACAAACAGCTGTACTGGTTTCCTGTTTGCATCTGGCTTCAAGTCAAGCTGCTGAGATAGCTCTCTCAAATCCCACATGGCTGAAGTCCTGCTCTGCTGCGACTGCCTCAACCTCATGGTAACACTTTTGCAGTGATATTAAAAGCCAACAGAGAAATCTGTGCTCATATCTTGTCGCTGGGGGCAGCCAGGCAGGGTGGAGTGCTTGTGGTCTCATCTTCGGTGTTCAACAAGAGCAAATAATATGTTTTTAGGATCTGGCATTCAATACAGCTTCCTCTTAGGCTTTGTCAGAAAGGGCTTGGCATTTAGTTTATTGTCTTGGTGGGTTTATACGCTGGCACTGATCAATAGTGTGACACGTAGTTTTTGTCACTACCGCACATAGATTCTGAGTCTTGTACTTATCAGGAAATAAATAAGGTGCAATGAAATGAATTCATAAAAGTGTGTTTTCTTTTTAATTCTTACAGACAAAGGAAATGTATAGAAAAGAAGTAATTCTTTAAGGTTATAGCTTGATGCAAATCTCTATGTTAAGAATATACAGTGTTGTAATTTTTTCTTTCTTCTGCCTTTTCCCACACTGTTGTAACTGCACACTTTATTATTGCTGTCACAATCTGCTCTCTGTCCAATATGATTGCTATCCCCAAAGGTTTATTCTACATAGCAAACATCCTGTAATAGTGACCTACTCTAATAACAGGAAATTTATTTTTAAACTGCATAATGCCTGCTCCATATTAATCTGTTTCTTTTCCAAAAAAAAAGTTTGACATGAAAATCTACTAATATTGCCCAATGCCTCATTGGTCTCCACAGAACTTCATATCTTCTGGAGTCCACAATGCTCACTAGTTTGTGATGGCAACCAGACATATTTTCTTTCCTATTCCGGTAGATAATGCTAAATAATAAATATCAGCAAACAATACCAAATCAGTCAAACATCAAAGGTCAATGCTCATCAGTCACAGTCTTTTGGAAGCATCTTCATTCTCCTCACTTCATCCAGTAGCTACAGAAAGAAGTTAACCCTTGATGGGCATAGATGATGATCTAAAATGGCCTGTAACTATGCGTTCCAGAATGGGTTAATTTTTTCCTAACTGCATGCCTGTTTCCTCATTTATGTAACCTAGCCTTTACAGTATCACTTTGGGGTCAGTGACACTGTTATCTGGTAGGTGATAAGACATCAGTGTTGATTTGTCTGTCTGTAAGTGATTTTCTTGGGAAGGAAGAAAACCCATCATGTCGGATGCTTCTTCAAAGGGCCTGGTAAGTTCGCATTCATTACATCTGCTGGAATATCTAATGAATAGGTGTAAGCCTTTTGGGTTTGCTAACACAAAGAACTAATACATCTTAGATCATATTTTAATACCCTTAAGCCTGAAGGGTCACATTACCAAATCTCTGTTCTATCAAAGTATTTTCAATTGTATCTTTTTTTTTTTTNCCCTTTAAGCATGGTTTGACAGTACTTCTTCCAGATCCGTTTTATATTTTATATTGCCTGCCTCAAGGATATCATATGCATCTCTGTCTTAATGAGCTTGAGTTCTACATCTACTACCAGGCTATTTTCTCCCAGATAAATCATTACATCTAGTTCTGTCAATGCACCTAAAGTAATGCATAGATGAGAATACCAGCTGATTTCCACTGGTCTGTCTCTCTTCCCCCGCTATCACGGTACTCTGTACTGCATAACCAGCCCCTAGTGCTTCCAGCATCACCACTCTGACATCAATCACCTTTATGCTTCATGACTTTCCCTTTTAGATCATTAGAGGGGCCTCATGCGCTCAGACAGGTTTACAGGAAAGAAAACTTGCTCTATGTGTTAGGCCCTCTGAGAATTAAAATGAAAAATAAAACAAAATTTAGCAAAACTTCAACATAGTTTTCCCTCCTAGTTTGGCTAAGCCCTTCTTCAGATAAAATACTCACAAAGCTGTCATTGATTCTGACAGGAAGGATGTGCTTAACGCTTCTCATTGGTGCTTTCCCATGTTAGTATTTGACTTGGACATCATTTAGTAAAAAGCCTAACTAGTCAAGTCTTAATACTAGAACTGAGACAGAGCAGAGTGCAAAGCAATTAACTTTTTCATCTGGAGCCAAAATATCCTGGGGATGAGCACATTGCTACCAGAAATATTTGCTAAAACATGTGTGCTGTCCACTGTCTGATGGGCTGCTCTACTTTTTTTTTTTTAAAGGTTTTGAGTTATCAAATAAAACAGTTACAAAATACATGATTTTTGTGCTTCCAGTCCTCTAGATGGGTAGTGATTTTATTTGACTTGTGTCTAATTAAACTTCTAGACACATGTCAAATGTCTCTTCCAGTTCTCTGATGCATTTGTTTTTGAAATGCTAGTTGCATTTATGGAATCCTTGCTGTGGAATGGATATGGCTGAAGCTGTGTAATGTGTAATGATGATCTGCAGCCTGTCCCTCCATGCTGTCATAATGACAACTGGGAACCAGTACATTAAATCCTTCACACTGGAAAACAGTGCATCATATCCCTCACACTTCCATGGAAACAAGTGATATTGCTAAGTATGCTGGTCTTTACACAAGCTTGTTTCATCATTTTTTTTTCTGTTTTCCTTCTCTCTGGCTAGGTAGGATTTAAAAAAAAAAATCACATTTTACATTAATTTTAGTGTAAGACACCTTTCCTTTTTCTGTTTTATGCTTCAACATTTCTACTAAATATAATAAAAATTAAAAATAGAAACTTATCAGAACACTGTGTGCTTTCTAATCTATGTCAACATATGTACTTGCTCACCCAAAAGGAGAATATCTGTATACATTGGTTCTGCAAAAGACAAACCACAGATCAACTGCAAAATTTCTCAGACTTCTGTAAACAATCAGGGACTGCAGAAGTCCTGCCATGTGGACTGCTGTGGCAATGTCCTATTCAATTTTTTTTTTTTGAATTGTTTTCCATATAAGCAAACCCTCTTTGATATTTTATTCAAAAAAATAAAAATAAAAAATCATACCAGTTCCATACACATTTGCAATAAAAGGGCAACTGAATGACTTCTAGAGAAAGGCCTCTCCTGCTGGAATCACCACAATATTTGTGTAAAAGTAAAGACTGGACCTGTTATAATCATTGGTTTGTGCCCTTTTAAAATAACACAGCATTTTTCCTACTAGATCTAGTTCCAGCATTTGAAATCTTTACAAAGAAAGACAGATGAATACTGGGGTCAGATTCAGTGGGGCGGAGCTTCCCACTTTCTGGCATGAGAGTGCTTCTGCATTTTTATAACAAGCAAGCCAAAGCTTGCAAAAACTAATCTATGTACTTGGACAGGAATCTGTGCTTGAAGAGAAAACAGTTGGTGTGATTATGGACAATAACGACAAAGGTGGTAGGATGTTCTTGAGTTTCCACTGAAAACATATAATAAATGAGTAGAAAATGAAACTTGAGAGGGAACTTTCCTTGACAATTTGCATTATCAAAACTGCTTTGACTTTTACTTAATACACCCAGCACCTTTGCCTAGGCCTGTATCTGAGGTATATTTTGCTAACAAGGATGACCTAGTATTAAAAGCAACTACACTCTACAACTTCCTCTTGACCAACAGTTGGAACACATAAAAAATATCAGAGAAATATATCATAGAACGAACTGTGGATTCCAAATACAAATAATGCATTGTAAGAAGAGCAGAAATAAGTGGGTGGAGGAAACAAAGGCAACCACACTAAATTCGGATCCTAGAACAATCTGGGTAGGAAGGGAGCTCTGGAGGTCATCTGGCCCAACTTCCCACTCAAAGCAGACAGCAGGGAGCATCCAGATCAAGCAGACGGAAGTTCACTTGCAAAGCAGAAATTTGGAGAAGGTATTTTCATACAGTAAGCTGCTTGTTTTCTCCTTATCTGAGTCATAATGAGGTACACAATGAGGTAAACCCTTCTGTGATACTGTTCAATGCCCAGCATACTGCATTAAGCAGCCTTCTGTATCAGCTGTTTTTACTTCCAATTAACCACTTCCCATCCCAGCTCCTGCTCCCTACACAGACTAACTGACTGACTGCTGAAGTCACATAAGTGCTGATAATACCAAGAATTTGGCCGGCACTTTATCAGCAGCCCTCAAATCTCATTACCAGGTGGGTAGACATCATTATCTCTTTATCCCATTGGGAATAAGAGTGTGCAGAAGTTCCTCACTCAAGGTCATATAGCAAGTCACTGGAAGAGTCTGAAAGTAGAATTAAGGTCAGTTGTATCCTCATCACGGACACTCACACATTGATAAAGCTGCTGGCATTGGACCCATGCAGCTATCAAAACCATTAACTGAGCCTCCTTGTAGTGGGGATGAGAGGGCTAGTGACTAAGAAATGTCAAAAGTACCTGTCTAGAATGATGCTCTATTTGTCCTGAAAGATAAGAACCAAGCTAATGTATACCTTCTGTTTAAGATTCAGTTTTTTTCTAGTGTTTCTTGCTGATGTCACATTTTACATTTTGTTTTGTAATGGGCCCCCCCAAAATATTTCTTCTCCTTTAGAAACATCAAAAGAGTACAGTACCCCTAAAACTGGAAGTATTGCTAAAGCCAGTACATATATTCTGAACTAAAATAAACTTTTTGTGTGCATCCACTATGGAAAATTCATGGTGATATTAAGAGGGGTTGCTGAGGCTCACATCTGCTATGATGCTTTGCCAGTGATCTAGCAAAATCTGGTAATATTTTGGTGCCATTTCCATTGGTGAGTTTTGTTTCATTTCTTTGCCATCCCTTTGTAGGATCAGGCAGATCTTTCTGTTTATCTATGCAATCATTTTATTTGTTAACTCTTTCTTTCTTTGTTTCTTTCCCAGGAGACATCTACATTCATTAAATCTTTAAGACTCTTTCTTTAAGTTCTTTAACTATGAAATCCAAGATATAATCCCTCAATTTATTCCAGTTGAGGAGCAAAAATCAACAGAAGAAAAGCTCAAGATATCTTATAAGATTTATTTCCACTTCTGTATTTCAGACAACTGATGATCAATTTATAAAGCAGTGATCTGTGTCCAAGACTGGACTTTCCTGACAAATGGACATACAAGGCAAAGCTACACATTCTGAGTATGATTTCTGCTTACCTATGACAGGTACCTGAGGGTGTCTGTCTCTTTAATCTTTGCATGGCTCTTTACAACAAAAATAAAGTCCGGCTGAATTGAACTGAACTGATAAACTTCAGGGATGAAATGAGTTCCTGATTGTTGCCAAGAAAAATGGTATGACGTTTGGTTATGTTATTAATCTTGAGAAAATGCTTTAGGGTAAACTATTATTGTTTCAGATATATGCAAGTATTTTTTTGGAAAAAAAAAAGGAAGAAGATCTGAGAATAGTAGAAGAGAGGCAACTTGAAAAAGAATAAAAGACTTATTTTTTTTTTTTAATTCAAGCTGCTTAAAATAAATTTAAATGTCTGTTCCTAGTGTCTAAGATAAGATACAGATAGTCACTGTTGCCAAGTAGGTGAAGGTGCGGTGAAAACACCACTGGGGGAATTAATTTCCACCTATCATTTGTCAGCATGGTATATTGTTCACAAGTATAATTCTATTACCAGATACTATACTGAAATGGAACAGGCAGAGCCAATTGGAGAGTGGGGATCTTGAATAGATGCTCACAATAGCACATTCATATTCAGTCACTATGCAATAAGCAAATGTAATCACTCTGATTTATAATTGACCTTAAAACTTACCATCTACATGCTACAATTCCCGTATGGCAAGTACAGTTCTCAGTTTCCTGCCAGATTGACAATAAAGCATCTCAGAATAAAAGTTTCCCCAATACAGAATTCAGTCAGAAGTATCTAGAATTTTTTTTTCCTTGCTATTTCAGAATTAGCCCTATTTCAGGCTAATAGTTATATGGAACTTGTGACGTTCCTCAGCTCAGGATATAGCAATGACTTAATAAATAGAAAATATTTCTTTTTACAGTGTATAGAAATTCGACCAATTTACCCCATCGACCAATTTGACAGGGTATATGAGATTCCTCTGATGCACATCTGATGTACATAGTGTTTTGTCATAGTGGAACAGAAGTAAACTGAAATCTACTTCACTAGCTCTTTGAGTTCTGGTGAGATGCAGAAAGGGACAAGGATGGAGTAATCTGTTGCCATAGGCAATGGGGTGACAGTAGAATAAGTGCTTGAAATGGTCAGCACTGAATGTGATTGCTTCAGGGGAGTGATAGTGGACTGACTGCCCTAATTTAACTACAGAAGTAGTTCAGGTGCATGGCCATGATGCAATACTCTGCAGAAACACAGGCTACATGAATCAGTGCTCAAGGACAGGGCTACACTCTTTACCTCTGACCTGCTCTGTGTATGCCCAAACTAGAACAAATATCATGATGGATTTCCTGAGCTGACACTCCATCTTGTCCCATCCCTAAAATAATTGTGTTTCAACTCAACAGTAATACTGGGAGTAGTAGAGGATATGGAAATGGCACAGAGTCATGCAACCAAGACACTCTCTGACCATATTGAGAGCTGGAGAGATGATCAGTTCCATCATGCACCTACTGAATACCATTGTCCTTCTCTGCCTCTTTCCCTCATCACAATAAAAAACAGTTATTGAAGAGACCTGTAGCAACAGGCTGAATGTGCCCTTTACAAAATGTGGGTATTTTCTTATTTTGTGAGGGTCTGACAATCTGGAAGTGTGTCTGCTCGTTTTATTCAAGGGAGTGTTTTTTGCAGTCTTTCCTTCATATTTTGCATTTTTAATCTGAGAAGTTCTGCTTGACATGGAGAACTTCTTAATGGCCAAGATAAATAGTATTCTATTAAGCAAAACTATTCTGTGGAACTAGGAAACCTACTCAGCTTACCAGGAGGCTCGGTAAGGGATAATAGGAATGGAGATTTAAATTAACTACGACATTTGTAAGCTGAGATCTAGCCAACATTTCTGGAAAAATAAAAATCAAGAAAATAAGGCCAGCTATCCAAATATTCTTATCCCAGTTATTTAATTTGCTAAGCATACTTGCATTGTGTTTGTATTGTATGGTGTATTGTATTTTACAGGGGCTTGGAATATTGTCTCTTGGTAGAAAGGAAGTTGTTAAACAATTGTCCTTTTACATCTGTCAACCCAAGGCTATTCAGATTTATTCTAGTGGAAGCTGAACCTTTCAACTATTTCCTCACATTCATCTGTCTTATCCCTCCCACAACAAACACAGAGTCCTCCAAAACAAATCTGGGACTTTCGTGAATGACAGGTTACTATATGCAATTGTGAACTCGCCACATCCTACTTGATATAAATAAATAGATTACTTGTTTTCTGATTATAGGAAACCTTGTCTGAAAAATGCTGTTACACATTTGTCTCATTGTAAATACTATTAGGCAACAAGATGATGATGTATTACACATTTTGAATAGGCTAGTTCATGCCTAACATAAGACCCACTTGAACGTTGTAGTTTTGAAAGTTTGATTCAGGCTGATAATAAATGGCTTCATATTCTGCTAATAAGAGATTGTGAGAAAGGGGGAAAGAACAGGGAAGACAAAAGCTAATGAAGGCCAAAAATACAGAGATTGAGAAATGAAGGGAAGCAGGTTCATCCATCCTTATTACTTACACAAAAGTTAAAATAGGATAGGAATAACTGTTGAAATGTAGAGCAAAAAAAATTGGCTTCTGGCATCTCTCAGCTCTGCAGAAACATTCCCGATAATTTGTACTTCACACAGGAAATCATAGCCACATATGTCATTTTGAGAAATTCAGACTTCTGAGATTTGAAAATTTCCTCTATTTTTCCAGCACAATACAGCTACAGTGCTTTAAATTATAAGGGAGTAAATCAAGAATAAAAGACTTGACTTCAGTGGAGTTTGTCTGGATTTACATTCTTGTAATTGAAAGTCTTGTTGGTGAAAAGCCATTAGATGTTACATATACTTGTTCCAAAATACAAGAGGGCTGATCAGTTATCTCCACAGCTCAAGTAATGAGACCATTCCTTGAATTATTCAGGGGAACAAATAATTTGTATGGGTTTTTCTTTCATTTATTCCAAGTAACAATGAACAACTCTCTGAAAATGGCAGGAAGGAGAAACAGCAGTAGGGCTCTGGCAAAGGCAGTGCATTTAGCGGCTCTATTAATAAACTTACCAAGGCCAAAGCATGGGCGCAGGCCCTGGCCTGAGACAGCATGGCCTGTTCCAGCCTTAGAGTGCTCCGCCAGGCATGGCATGGGCAAGGACCAGATCCTGACACCCAGGAGGGTCAAGGTCAGCCTGCTTTGCAGGGGAATAGAGTTTAGCTGTGTGGGTTTGGCTGGGCCATGTTACTTGCTGTGAAGCTCAGAGAACAGGCCACAGCTTGTTTTATTTACTACCACGGAAGTAGTCAGTGAAGCTATTGGAGGTTTGGGGGAGGAAACGAAACAGTTACTTTGGGAAGGGAGCAGTGGTTAGGAGCAACTCCTTCTCCAGTGTCAGTAAGCACCTGGAAACAGTTGATGAAGGAATGAAGAAGGTTCAGGCCAGTTCTCACTTTCATTAATTGTTTTTTTCCCTCCTCTCTTTAGGTGTGAATACAGCAGGCTCAGAGAAGCTCTGCTGTCACTGCAGTTTTTTGAGTATAGGTGTGAAGGCTAAAACTGACATGCTGTACCTACTGGCAGAGAAGAAACAGCCAGAAATCCCAGCCCATACAAGGAGGAGTATGACCTGGCAATCGAGGGATATCTGCACTGATCCAAGGGTCAGTAAAATGCAACTTTGTTGGGCAGATGCTTCCCACAGACTTCTTAACACCCAGATCCGAGCAGTGGATGCATCTATCACGCACACCTGGATGCTAACACCCATGTGGTCTTGGTAGAAAAATGCAAAGGAAATCCAGATATGCTGGCCTTAACTCCCTTACAGTCCTTCCATACCTGCCCTGCCTCCTCTTTCTGCCCTTTTCCCTCCAGCCCTCTTATCTTCCCCGTTAGCCTGACTCTACCAACCGAGAAACAAGTACCTGTGGAGGCTGAGTGGTCCCCAGCTGTTAGCTCCGACTGTGAGCTGTCTCCCTCCCTCTCTTCCCTTTCAGGTCTATGGTGTTTCTTCAGTTTGTAAACTTTTTGGGGCAGCAACTGCTTGTCTGCATGCGGCATCAACGGACACTGTTCCTGGCTGGCCCCAGTGCACAATTGGAATAAATATGAATAACAACAATAGTGACAAACAACATCAACATTAGTAATGACAATAATAATTATTATTGTTATTATTATACAGTCAACCAGAATGACTTGGTAATTATTTGCATAATTTGTATATATAATTTGCATAAGCAGAATAAAAGACTGTTCTCATATCCAGACACAATCTCAACCAGAATGTTTTGTTCCTTGTATGTGCCCAGGATTCCCACTGGTGTCAGTGGGAGATTTTTTTCCTTACTTATTCTCAAAACCAATTGCTCTGATGACAGAAATCAGTGGGAGTCCCAATAACACATGGCTTCATCCAGTGGGGTGCTGAAGGTGCTTTACTACCTTTGTCTCCAATTAAGCTCTCTACATATTAAGGTGCTTAGCACTTTTCAGAAGCTTCTCGTGATGTGCAGGATTTAGCCCCTCAAGACAGCTGTCTTTGGGCTCTGACTATGCAAAGCTGAACAGAGATTTTTTTCTTCTTAATTTTAATTGTCTATTTACAAAACAGATTCCAGCAGCTCAAGAGCATTTATGGCCTAATGGAGAAAGCCGCAGTGGGTGGCTTTTTGGCTCTCAAAGAGTGAGAGCCTCATCAGTGGCAGAGGGAAGAAAGTATAGATTATGCACACAAAACAGGGCAAGGAGTGCAGGGGAAGCAGAAACGACTTGCAGGGGTGTTTGCAGAGAGCTCTTCCAAAGAGCCTGGCAGTGCCTCCAAGCTGCCAGGCTCAGGAGGACAAACACAGTATTTCATTTTTGTGCAGAGAAACATGTTGAATACACTGAGAGGCACCAAATGACGGCAGCAGCGAGTGCTGTCATTTCAAGGATGTAGTTTCTTGGACAGAAGCTCTTGCAGGCTGTGCCTGGCCCTCAATGAGAGAGGTATAGATAGCCCTGGGCACATGGTGTTGGGACACTTAGCTCAAAAAGCAATGTGAAAATTGAGTTAGAACGTTGTTAAGGAAGGGGCTGCAATATACAAAACTGACATTATATGCGATGGCAGGGTAGAAACTTCGGGATGTCGCAGAAGAGCCATTCCAGGCAAAGGATCTGCAGATTAATGCTGTGCTAATTCTCATGCACTGAGACAGCTTGATTTTTCTTGCAAACGAAGAAGAGCCAGCCTGACAGCTTAAAGATGGCAAAGCTAACTCTCCAATGCCAAGGAAGCTGAGGGCCTCTTTCTGCTTCCCCATCAGCATTGCTGGGCTGGGAGTGGGGCTGCTGTGCATTACTGTCCTCCTGCCAGGCAGCCCAGCAAAGCCAGATGAACGAGATGTGTAAACCCTCTTCATCTGCCTCAGTACCAGCCGGGTTACATTACATGGCAGACAAAGGCGTGTTTTCAAAGTTTACTCTCTTGTAGAGTACTCAGTGCTCCCATTTGCTCTTGGAACTGTTCTGGCTCCACGGCAGGCATGGAGCATAACAGAGGACAGGCTGCAATCGCTGCTATCTAAACATATGGGCATGCCAGATCTTACAGGGATCTGGCCTTCCTGTACTTGTTTAACTTAGCACTGGGCAAGTTGGAGCTTGCTTTCACTCCATGCAAATGCATCTGCACCGAGGTGGGAATTTCAGCTGCTTAAGACTGAAAACTGACAGAAATGATAATTTGTCGTGTGCTACTAATTTGTCTACTGTCTCTGTAAAATTGGCTGACTTAGCTTGATTGTGAGGACCCTCCCCAGACCCTCAGAAGAGTTACTTCAAATTAATGATCTGTGACTGTCAAGAAAAACACAAGGATCTTTTTGACCATAAACCCAGATCGACTAATCACAGTGCCTGTATTTTATATTTATTTTATGGCCACAATAAGGGTGCTCTTTTTTTTTTTTTTTTTTTTTTTCATGGGGGAAAATCTTTTAACCCAGGTATCCAGCCACCTCAATAATTTCTTTTCTTAGCTACTATTCCTCACAAACCAGCAACCCTGTGGACTGTCAGCTGCAGGATTAGGTTGGTTTTCATGAAGGCCACATTACTACCCCTGTGTTCACAATTGCTTCCCTTGGGGAATGCCTGTCTGTACCTTAAACCATTAGTTCCATCCAAGATTTTATCTGTAAATATCAACAGATGATCTGGGAGGGAAGATGTTTCATTATTCACAACCTTTAGGTAAAAAAATGTTTGCCCAGGAGAAGATTTTTATCTTGGATGTTCAGAATGCTGATTCAGCTTTAGTGGAAGACAGAGGTAAATAACCTATACACTGACAATGGGAAAACAAGAAATCCCTATAGATTATTACCCATTTCTTATCTTATGTATGTTCCCATAAACACAGAGGTTATTCCCAAAGATGTACCTTCTTCTCTTTCTTGTAACTGAAAAAATAGCTTAGTGCCTCTAATTCAGAAAAGAATCTGTTCCCCAAGTTTTTCTTGAAGTAAATCTCCGTTTTTTTCTGTTGCTCTTCTGGTCATAGCTTCATTTTCCAAAGTTAATTTTCTCTTCACTGTATTACTATTTCTAGATTGCCAAAACTGATTCATAATAGATGGCCATGCAACATTGTTTTTGCATTATACAGCATAGGGATTGGGATATGGTTACTTTATTAAATGTTATATGTGAAAGAAGTATCTGTATTTGAGGAATCAGTCTGGAGGAGAGGGGAAGAAAGCCTTTGTGTCCTATATTGAAAGACTAATCCTTAGGGCTTGATTTTGTGTGTAACCTTGCTTTTTTTGCACCTGCACAAAACTAAAGGCATTTACATGTCTAGCTATTATACCTGATTGCTGGCTAATTATGCATATGGGAAGGGAGATGGGGGAGGGGGAGAAAATAGGTCTAAAAATATATTTTTTCCTTGGTGTTTTAGATAAATTGAGATATTTCCTATATAAAAAAAATTACAATAAGAGACTTTTGGCAGGGAACTGGGAGGTATGGCATATGAATACCATTACAAATACCATTTCCTAGACATGGCATCTGAACGTAAGTGAAAACATGTTAAAAATTCCCCCAGCCAAATTTCAAAGCCAATTAGTCTTCTTTTTTTTTTTTTTTCAAACATTC
>VXAA01005633.1:347834-443507 GCA_013399115.1 Anseranas semipalmata
ACGTTTCAATACGAAATATATAGCAGGTTATTTGGCTCATGGCTTTGTTGAGCAGGCCTGTTTGCTCCAGGACTGTGCCATTCTAAAGCTCCTTGTCCTCACTCAAAACAACAGTGTTAGGAGTATGGATGATTTACTGTTCTCAGTGCTGTAAATCACATCTGCATCAAAGACACTTACTAGTGGAAGAGGGAAGATAGAGGAGAAAAGACTGCATCTTGGGCTTTTGTATTTTTCTTACTTGAGAGAGGAGAAGAACAAAAAGAAGAAATGAGAAAGAAACTTTGTGTTTGTTCAGTAATGGAGTACACATCCATGAAAGCTGACCAGATGCTCCCAAATATGCTCATTTTGTCTGGCATTACACAGAAGACATTTTCAGGGGTGCCAGGTTACTAAGTCCTCAAATCCATTTACTGTGGCCTGGAACCATTGTTGATTTCCATTTCAATAGTTATTAGGATTTTGTCTTTAGTCATCAACAAAGCTTGAAATAAATACATTTTATTAGAGTTGGCAAGTTTGAGAACAGATGTGAGCTCTCCCATAATCTGAAGGCAGGGAACCCATGGGACAGCAGTGTTCAGGATGAGGGCTGTTTTCTTCCAGAAAGCATTGGCTGTGGAAATTCTCAAAGTATGTGAGGTCTGCACACATTTCAGTAGTGTAAAAGGAGAACTGAAAAGTATTTTACCTAGTTTGGGTACTTGCAGTTTTATTCTGTTAATATAAGATGAGCACATCCAGTCATGATATATTTATTTACACTTGTTTGTGACGCCTACCCCACATTGTACAGACATTTTACAGTATTAGACCCCAAAACCCAGACCCATAAATCATAGAGAACATCTGTTATTCCCTTGTGGGAAGGGTCTTAAAAGAGTGTCTTCTGAGCATCTCTGTTGTATATCATTTATTATAAATGGGCCCTCATCTTGGAACAAAAGAGACCTCCTACATCCTCTTCCACAGGCAGCAATTAACTGACCTCATCTTCCCACCCCCTTCATCTGCCCCCACAATCAATTATCCCAATCAGTCCTTCTGAAGAGCAAAACTGGGCGAACAGGTGGACCATTATTCTAAATAGTTTGGGGCACTTGGAAAAAAGTCCAATACAACAGGATACCTATGCAACAGTGGTTCCAATTGTGGAGAAACTGATTTGTATATGATTGCAAAGATCATTACAGTATTTTCTTTTTTTTTTTTTTTTCTTTCCTGAATATGTGTGTGTGTGTGTAAACTAAAATTTCATAGATCCTTTGAGGTCTTTCCAATTTACTGGATAGAGATTATCCAAGTAGTAGTAATTTTATGTATCTGTTTTTGGCCTCTTAAAAAAAAACAGCCTCTTAGAAGGATTGTTTAGCTCCTAATTATTGTCGGAATAAGAACGTGTGCATAGAGGCTGACATCAGCCCATGAGGTTAAATAGTAATGTGGTAGAGGGCAGCAGAATATGGTTAAGTGCAGCAGAAATGCTTTGATCTCTGGGCAGTCATGGGCCACACTGATGAGTAGTACATAAGCTATCTGTCATTCAGGTGGGAGAAGCAATTAAGCTCCTCCCTGGAAGAAGACAGCTGAAACAATAGGTACTACTGTCCAAATCACTATCCTTGGAGCACACCTTGATTAAAGGAGAAGAAGGGGGGATTTCCAGCATGGGAAATAAAGTTGCTTTGATTACATCTATATGAGCATGGAAGGAGAAGATGAACAGAAAGCAGCCTAGAGAGAATAAGAAGACCACTAACAGAGTGGTCCTGGTAAAAAGCAAAAAGAGAAACAGGCTCCTTTGGATATGTAACTGGCAGTACTTGGGTTTTGAATTTTTGGACAGGAGATCGGCTTCCTACTATGCATTTATAGTAATCTAGGAAAAAGGAAAATAGAAAACAATACAAAAATGAAAAAAAAAAAAGAGTCCTGTCATCAGTATTATCACAGCAAAAATATTACTAATTTTTGAAGTACTGATAAAAAATGTGATAGATGCACAAATTAAAATGTTCAAGAATATTCTCCAGATATTAATTAGAGAAACCACTCCCATATCTTTCATGTGTTTCCTTTCTCTTCTCTGTGTAACTGTCAGCTTACAATTTTAAGCTAGGTGAACCTCTTGCTGTATCAATGGAATTTTATAAGAGTATAAGTTTGTGTGCATGTGATAACCAGAGAACCACACTCAGTATAGTGTGCACACACACACCTGTGATTGATACCATGGATTGTGCCTCAGATTTCTAAGAAATAATGCAAAAATAATAAGTGTCCAGCTTTGTAACATTTTACCAGACACTCAATCTTTAAGTAAAGTAACAAGTTTACTGACTTCATCCTGCTTGGCTAGCTTAAATGTCTTCAGTATTCCAAATGTCTTTTCTCATCTTCTACTATGAAATATGGGAAATCAGAAAAGTAGCTCTTTCTAATATGATTATTTCAAAGTCCAGTCTGAAATCTGTACCCCACCAAATCAATGGCAAAACTCCAACAGACTTAAGTGCAGCCAAGATTTTTATCAATGATCTAGAATAAAGAAGTTATTTTTGCAGGCTTTCACAGTAAGTATTTTAATTTGTGGTTTATTTACACGCTACAAGAAAAAAAAAAAAAAGAATTAGAGATCTTGGCATTCTTTTATTGGTAGCATTTTGCCACTATATTTAGTATTCTGCCAGTTGACAGATAAGCCCCAAAAGTAAATCAGAATGTCAGGTCTGATATTAATAGTGCCTGCAACACATACTATGGCTAAGGAACATGTTGCCTTGTTTGTAACAAAAGTCCAGATATACTGGAAAGTTTTTACTACGCACAAGCCTATCTTTGTACTTTATTTGAACTCAAAATGTAATGAAAATAGGACCCCAAAATTAGAACTTGTCACTACATTTACATGGTAACATTGTACAGTCTTGGTATTTTGAGTTTATTCACCAAAGCTTGCTTAAATATTTTCTGCATTTGTTACATTGCATTATTATTACTCATGCTGTTAGTAATATGAAGTGATCTCCACTTTGCAGAAAACACCCAGCTCTTATTTCCAAAGCACTCAATTACACAGCAGATAAGTATTACTGCCCCATTTTATAGATGTGGAAACAAAGGGGGCAAAGCATCTTTCTTCAAGGACAAGAGCCCGTGTGTTTTGTGTCTTAGACTAGTTGGCTATGCAGTAGGCCATACAACTTCCAGGTGGGGGCTAGTGATTAGGTGTTTTTATAGCAAGCTCTTTGTAATTCTTACTTTTTCCTAAGGTAAAGGATTGGTGCAGGGCTGTAATGTCTATAAAATGTTAAAGCTGTTAAAACACAGTTTTTGTTGTATGTCATCCAATTTGCAGTTGGGAAATGGTAAAATTTACTTAAATTGAAAACATATGTTCTGCTGGGAAGTAGGTAATGGAATCGCCACCTTTGCATCTTTGAACCCCCATGCTTTTTCTGCAATTTACACAATAATAAACCTGACTAATGAAGCTATTTTAGCCATTATAGATCATTTTATTTGGTGATATAAGAGTCTTCATGTTAGAGCTGGACAGGAAACATTGTTCATGTTTTGTAAAAGCTTTCATGATTTCAAAACCATTCCTGTTCAAAAGCAAGATGAGCCTAGAGGCCAAAAATGCAGTGCAAAAGAAGTTCCTCATCCATCCCAACATGGGTATCAAGAAAAAGACCAGGTACTCCTTCAGGATATAGGATGCTTGGCTTAGAGCAGGTGGTGTTTTCTGACTTTTACCAGAAATTCCATACTTTATAACTGGTATAAATATTTTCAGGAAAAAAAAAAAAAGTTTTCAATGAATTAGTTTTCCTTGATTAAAAAAATATGTTTGAAAGTTTCTGTCAAACACTCCTTTATATTTTCAACAAATGTACTGTGGCTGAGATATGTCTCCTAAGAGACTCTGGGCTCAGACATTTTCTTGTTCTCTCCACTCAGAAATGGGCACGTTTTCTGATATTTATTTTATGATTTGCAACCAGCCACCCTTAAAGTATGGATTCAAAATGTGCTGTGAGAAAAGCCTGTGACAATGAACCACAAGTTCTCCTTTGCTGTCCTTCTCCTTTCTTCATCTCCCTTTGTCTAACAGTATTTGTTCAATGTGTTTAATGTGAAGGTTTTGCATTTATCTTCAAATCAATGTCTTAAGTATTTTATTATGCTTTACTGTATTTTAGGCTTTTCTTTTAAATCTTCACTCTTGCCATCCAGAATTTCTTTCTGTTTCATTTGACTGTTTTCTTCCTGTCATCTTTTTCTCTTTCTTCCTATCTCTGGTTGTCATTCCCTTTAGGACAGGAAATGGCTGCATGCCAAAAGTCAGAGAGCAAACATGAAAAGCTATCAAAGGATGAGTAAAGATGAGAGTAAATATGATAGTGTTGTTTTCTGAAAGCATAATGACAGCACTTATTTTGCTCACCTGGCTATATACAAGGATATCTTTGGGATAGTTAGGAGGACAAATTATATACTCTATCCAGACAAACACATAAATAATTCTGACTGATCGCTAATTATGTCTGAGAAATACAAAAACATTCCTTGCAATTTTATAGAGAAAAAAGCATTATTACCACCACTGAAAGCATCTCAGACCTGTCAAGCTTTGATGGAGACTTTACTTTGAATATGAAATAATGAGAAGAAAAAGAAATGAACAGATATTCCTTCCCACAAACTGGTTAACACCACCAGAGGTGGTGACATACCCTCTGCTGATGTGCTGAGCTAGCAGAAGTAGTGCAGCATCTGCTACTTCATCTTGTAGTGGCATCTCGCTTTGTACTCAGCCTTCTACAAGAAAGCATCACTTGATCATAAATAAAGTCAAATGATATTCTCATAATCCATCAGTGATGTTCACATTTTCATTTTCTTGAGCTTGACTTGATGGTTATTGTCAAATTTTTTGATCAATTTCTGCTAGCCAGGACAATCTGGCATTTTTTATGTCAAAGAACATAACATTAATAAAAGCCTCATAGTGGACCATTGTCCTTTCTCCTTATTTGAGTTGCTTTCCAAAGCCTGCTGTTTACCTGTAAGGATGGGCCAAACATCATGCAGATGAAGGAAAATACTCTGAACATTGATGCATACCTGTAATTCTTGGCTTTCCAGCTGAGGGAGGACCAGAACTGTCAAGCAGACCTGACAAATGTATTGACATGGACAAGCTTATAGAAATTTAGTTTTCTACAAAATAAATCTCCACCTATAATGCTAGAAACTGTAGAATGTTGAACAAATATTCTGACAGGAAACATTAAAATTTGCTAGTAATCACCTTCTCTCATTGCCCAACAGTTTAAACAAGCCTCTGTAAAAGTGAACCCATTTACTGAACAACAATTATTTCTTTAGCTTTTTCTGCAGTGTTCTCATTTTATTGCTATCATGCTTATTGCCATTATAATTAGGCCCATTGCTTCTGCTGTTGTGCCACAGTCACGATAAAAATCAGTTACTCTTTAAGAATTCATGTTGTAAGAAGAAAACTCTTGCAATTCAATCGTGGAAGGATCCCCCTTCTCCTGCTGAGCTTTTATTCACATGTACATATCTTCGATCCATATCTCAAGGACACCCCTGACCTTTTACAGCCAAATGTCACAGCCTTAGCAACTAAGGTTAAAAATGATAGATCAAGCTGGAGAATATTGCTGTATCATGTATCTGTGTTATGCATCTTTAGTTAAATACTATTGATACTTATGCTATGCCATCTTCCTTGTTATATATTTATGCATTGCCTAAAAAAACTGGATTTCTAATGAATGGTTAAGACGTCTGGATGACAACACGATAGTATTCTTACATCAACTTTGATATTCAAATGACAGACATATTCCTTCTAAAGCAGTATATTAAAATTTATTTGGGCAACTGCTGATGTGCAAAGTGCATCACTGATTTACTTCACTAGGAAAAAATCTCATTGTGGATCTGCCACTTCCAGAGATAACTGATTACAATTTGCTATTCCATTTAAGATCTGGTTAAGGCAGAAACAGACCTATGTCTTAACACACTGGCACTTGCCTTAAGAGGCCAGCGTAGGGATCCAGTAATATTATGAGCCTAATAGTGAGAATCTTTTCATAAAGGTGCGTCAGAACTGTATTCACCATGTTGGGGAACATTTTGGCATGACCTCACGCTGGATGCAGCCGCGTGATTAGAGTGATTTCTGGAAGAAGTTTGTCTGTGTTCTGCTTCAATACATTCCCTTTTTTCATCATTATGCTAGAGGTGTGCTTCAGCTGCAAAGACCAGATCTGTATTCAGACTTCTTCAAAGTTGGGGAGCGTTTGATGTCGAAGGGCAAATGAAGGTTCTGCACAAAATAAGGTTGGAGGCGAAGGCATGTAGCAATTATTATGAGATACAGGATGAGAGTTCCTTGAAAAACATTGATGCTCTTGTTCTTTACTTTGTTTATGGCTCTAGGGATGAGTTTCAAGAGGCAAAAGAGTAGAAATAGGGCAGGATATGTCTCTGTTGGGCAGTCTGCTGTCCCAGATGTTCTTCCAGACTTCTTTGTTTATATATGCCCACGTCTTATTTTCTGCCACAGTAAAAAAAAAAAAAANNAAAAAATATTCCCAGAGAAAGCAAACATCCTCACGGTCTCTGGAGGCAAAATCAATGCGGTGCATCAGACTGTGACTTTGAAGTCCCAGTGCAGACTGGAGAATGGGCTTGAAGCAGAATTGATACACAGACTGGAATGAGAGGGCAAATGCACAAATCCTGCTGGTTGCTGCTCTTGCTGCTGACACTGAAAAAGATTGGCAGGTTCATGGCAAGATGTGTGGCACTGACGGGAAAGAACCTGAGGAGGCTGTGCAGGGCCCTCAGCAGCTGGAAGGAGCCCTGGGGAAGAGGAAGCAGTGAAGGGAATACCGAAACAGGCACATAAGGAAGATACCGACAACTGCAGGATACTACACTATACTACAGGATAAAACACACTGCGATTCTGGCTTTGTGTCTGTTAATTAACAACCCTGGCATGTGCAAACTTAGCTGCTTTTACTCAGTTTTATATTAGCAACGTAAGGAACCTGGGCAGCTCTGCCGTTTTTTTCTTTTACTAGGACTATATTTTAATAATTGTTATATTATTGCTTGTTAGGCCAAAGACTCATTTCAGACAACAGCTCTACCACCGGCTTCTTACTAGCCAGGGGTGCAAGAGCACTGCTGGGTGCTGCAGCCTGATTGCTCACTGGAAGCTGTGTTTCCTAGAAAGATCCCTCTGATGTTTCTGGAGAGCAAGCTCAGCTATGCCACACTGACAGGCACAGCAGAAAGTACTGAGTTTGCCAGCATTAGAGCTGGGACCAAATCTGTGCTTCCTGATATGACTGTTGGGACCTGCTGGGTGGTGCAGAAAGGTGGAGAGGCCTGCTCTGTGCTGCCTGCTGAGCCAGCCCCTGGGTACAGCAGAGAAGAACAGCTTCCATTGCTCATGGTGGGGAGGCTTGTGAAGATCCTCATTTTGTGCTCAAGCTGGCTCACAGGTTTTGTGTATGATTTTCACATTAGTCACACTCTTGCATTATTGGTACCTGAGAATGGGATTAGCTGCAGTCCCCCATCAAAAGCACTGAGCTCTGAAACAGTTCCACAGTGCACAACATAGCCCCGAGTGACAACGTATGCATTATTTTCCTCTCCCAGAGTGTCTGGAACAAGACATACTGAATGATGTGTCAGACATTAAGAACAACTTTATTTTTATTCTGATGGAATTCCAGGAAGCCAACTCCAGTGCCCTCACACTGACTGAAAGTGCGTGATGTGTCCTAATAGCTATAGGCAGGACAAGGCAAGTATGTAAAAGGGACATCTAATTAGTTGTTCCAAAGGAGCTGAAGTGTTGTTACACAAATGGTGTGTTTCTGACAGGCTTGAAGGTATCTAATGATTTATAACACTAGAAGAATTTTGACATATTCAGACCAGAAAGGCTGTGAAGTTTGAGACAGATGATTTTAAATTTCTTTACTGAGGGTTATTGGAACTTAAACTAAGTTCAAGAGAAGACCACGTTACAAGTCATCTTAGCCTTTAAACAAACTCCTATTTTGGGGGTAGGGCAGGATCTGCAGGTTCAAATTGTTTTGGTTGCATCTTCCAGTCCTACAAAAAGAGGAAATCAACATCTTAAATACAGTGGTACAATTGTTCTAATTCATGTTTTAGAATAATTGCAATTTATTATCTATGTGCAGTGCAACACCTATGCAGCTTAGTCAGTGAGCAGGGGCCCATTAATCTCAACATGCTACAGTTAAATCTTGTTGCGTCTGCATGTGTCAGACAAAATGTGTTTGTATTTGAGCAATTTACACAATGTATTAAGGTGAATGTGAAGATATATCAGTTTTCTGACCAACAGCATTTGGAACCATCTTACAGGATCCTTCTGCTGTGCCTCTCAGATTTCCAGTTACAAGTGCTTGCTACAAGTCTTTCTTGAAATACAGGATTTCTAATTGTGCCCAGCAGCCCAAACTGAGTGCCAATCAGATCCTCAAAATATGCAACTCAGGAGAGATTTTTCCCAGTGCACCAGAAGTATCAGATATTCCTGAGGTGGTGAGGGGAACTGAGAGGGAACCGGGAAAAGCAGTGCTTGGAACTGAAAACCAACCCAGTGGCCAAAAGCTTTCTCCAGACTTCTTAAATCATTTAATCTGGAAGGCTGCTCCAGCCAGATGAATAAGATGTTATAACATGGTGTTTTCTTGTCTTTTTGAAAGCAGCTAATAGAAACAGTTAGAGTTCTTAAAACAAAATTTAGGTATGCAGTTTCATGCAGAGGGAGGTACCTAAAGTGCTGTGATACAAAACAGTGTAATTACACTGAAACATTTCAGACATTTAAATGTCAAGATGAGGAGGTGCTAAATGTTGTTAATAATACAATGATGTTTTCTGAAACAAACAAAAAGAAGATGTAAAGGTAAAATACAAAATAATTAGTTAATGTAATAAGGCTTAGCTTTTAGCAGCTGCTTTACATCTTCAAACTATTGCTAAATTATTGACTAATTGATACCAGATCCTCCACATGCTTGCTCAGTGCAGAGTTGCAGGGAGGGTGCCAGCAGTATGCTGTTGTTGGCTGAGTAGGTAGACAAATGTTGCAATACAAGTGGTAGGAAGTAGTATTATTACCATATACAGCACAGTACCAGGCACTGTGAGTACTCGTGCTAGCAGTAGTAACCTTGCCTTCGAAAGGATATAATTGCTCTTATGGGGTTGTCTTACATGGAAACTAAAATGATATCAAGCTCTAATAATTAAATTATGAAGCGAGTCAGAGGAAGACAGATTTGTTCTCAATAGAACACAAGAGACTACTTGTTTTGGTGACCTAATTGATGCAGTTTAAAAAAAAAAAAAATATTATGATAGCTGATTAAAAGGAGCCAGGGAGCTTATTCACATTCACCAAGAGCACACAGCAAATCAAGCTTTATGACTTGAAATGAACTTGGTGCTTTGTCCAGATTAAATTAAGAAAGGAGGTCACTGAAGTAAGTTCAGAGGAGCACTTGAGACTGGAAGTATGAGAAATGAGCAGCAGATCTGAAATGAGAAAGGTATAAGGGAGAGAGAAGCCATTTTCTGCTCCCACCATTCATTTTCATGAGAGGCCAGTGAGCAAAGAGAGAGGGGAAACTTAGGACCAAGAAACCAAAACAACCCATCCTGTATAGCTGTATCAAAAATACATTTGTGAGAATGAGTGGGCAGTGACGGGAAATCTTTGGCACACATCTACCCAGTACTATGCAGGACTGCTGCTGAGTCCAGACACCATCAGGGGAGCTCATTTGACACAAAACCTACAACAAAATTACATGACTGACACTACAGACAAACAGCAGTTTCTCGAAAATGTACATAGGCACTCAGGACCTCACAGTATATTCTGTGTTTCCAAAGAAAAAGTGGTAAAATACATTAATGGTGAAAGTCCACAAAGAAGAGTCTGGCACACCACTGAAGCCTGTTGTGCCCTGGCAGCCTCATCCTTCCTCCCTCTGCATAGGCTGGATCTCCTTACCTGAAATAGGAAGGTTTTTGGCATGTAAGAGTCAAATTCCTTTGTTTCAGGCTAAAGACTGCATGAGTCACTCCTGTTTCCTCGGCAGTCAAGAGACCCAATTCTTCTGACCTCTCCTAGGTGTATCCTTCAGGAGATGAATTGCTGTCTAGAAGTACTTTGTCCTTGCCCATTGTGGAGTGAGTTCAGGGCACCTGAAAAACAGGTGGCTAATTTTTAGTTGCCCAAGTTAGGGATGTGACTTGGGAGGAGTGGCATCACCAAGCCATTATGCAGAGATGGGAGCCCATTACAGATAGAAAGCAGGGAAGAGAGAAGCAGGTGAAAGCTCTTACCTTTAAATGTGATCTGCCCATAGATCTCATAAGGATTCTTGACAAGATATCTTCCCTTGGGATTAAGGTCCTATGTCTCTTTGCTGCTTTGCCAATCTGGGTGCCATCTGGGTGGCACATCACAAGGAGAGAGGAAGCCCCTGCTCAGAGTGGAGCTGCTGAGAGGCAATCAACTGGGAGATAGGAGAGGTGGGCAGGTTTTGAGATGTTGGTCTATCTGTTCCCAAATAGTTTACAGTCTCTTGGCACAGTAAACTACTGTATTTCATGTTACCTTTTCAGGGCCAGTGGGGGATAGACAAGTTAGTTCAGGTCCTCTCCTGCTTCACTTGACCCACACAAGGGAAGCTAACAATCTCTTCCACACTTATATATGTACACCACTGGCAAAATATTTGCTCGTTGCCCTTAAATAACTTTGCTATGATTCCTGCTATACAGAAAATGTCTCAAAGGGAGATTTAATGGCATGTGAATACCAGCTGGATGGGTTAACAGTCCCCAGTGCAAAAGTATATTTGGAAATGTAAGTGTATCAGCTTATGATACGTTGAGAGTGCAGCAGCACACTCCTCAGCATCTTCCCACTTAATAGTCCACAAATGCTGCTGTAGTGCCATGCACTGAAGGTTTGTTCTGAAATACAGTCTTGCTAGACATTTTTCATGGACCTTTCCTGAACCTGGGCTGAGTTTTTCAAAAAGGGCCATGGGAGTTAGCTGTTTCCTAAAAATATGTAGTGGAAGTTGTCCTTTGTATTTTTGAATGTCCGTGTATGGACAATTTATGGCAGCTGTTTAAAAATGCTATTGAAACTTAATCAAATAGGCGACTTTCTATGTTAAAAAATACATAAAGGAGGCACAAAATTTTTAATGATGCTTTTCCATTGGTTTGGACTTCTGCTATTTTATGAAATATGCCCTGACCATTACAAATTCTTTTTATTGAGAGAGGGAATCTTGGCCAGGGCCCCAAGGTTATTACTCACTCTATTCAAAGGGTACTTGGGGGATCTTTAATTTCCAACTGGAGAGCTGGCAGAAGGACAGTAGGTTTAACATTTCCTCTGAAGGATGACACCTCTGAAAGTGCCACACGCAGCTTATTACTGCAGTACATTGGATGGGAGCCAAGGTCCCAGTATGGGACTTGAACCCACAAGTACTTGGCTGCAAGGCAGACATGCTACCCACAGAGTCACAATGACACCTAGTAGCATCTTAATTTAATAGACCACTTTTTTTCAATGGCAGTCTCTTGTCTTGCATTTTTATGGTCTGGATCACTGAAAGTTTATTTTTCACTTCATCATGCATTTATAGGGAATGACACTTTGCTTTCCTTGCCTGTATTGCTGTTGGCAACTCTGAACAATATACTCTTGCATAATTGTGTCCATTTAACAGTAAACAAAAACTTAACATTTCATAACTGCTTCCTCTAAGCTTCCTAAAGAGATTTTTTAAAGTTAGGACAAGAAAGATTCCAACTTGTTTTAAAAATAGGCTTTGGATAAAACTGAGTCCACAGAAGGCCACGGGATCCATGAATAGTCATACCATTTTCAGATGTTTCAATAGATCTAAGAACTGAAGACATCCAGCCACAAACACTAAAGCTTTTCCAGAACCAAGGACTTTGTTTCCTATTGTGTTTGAATATTCAATTTGAGATGCCTTGTAAGTGTGCTGCTAGCACTTTCTGAGAATCAGATCTCTTTAAGGTATCTGAATCTGAGCTCCAAATAACAGGAGCCAAAAACCACTAGTTACTTTCTGGCATTTAAATTTGGGAATGTGAGTCCCTCTATAATGTGTCTTAGTGTTTGAACTTGTAGCAACCAGGTGACAGATCTACAAAAATGGAGGCAATAAAAGCAGGGGGTGATGAACTGGGCACCTCCTGGTCTGCTGCAGCCCTTGCATGAGTGCAGAGCTGACATTCCTCTGCACCGTTAGTTACTGGTTAATGAAACCTCCTTCTGAAGCACAGCAAGTTTTTCAACACAATCACTACAACTAATTTCTGGAAGTGAGGTAATTTGGTTCCCCGGACATCTTTTTGGCCACTTAGTAAGAACACAATGACAAAACCTGCAATCCTCACTGAAAAAAACAAACAGACAAACAAAAAAAACTACACTCGAATGGAACAGGGTGAAGCAGAAGCAGGGTCTGAGTTGGGCCCATGGGAGACAACAAAGACATTGCTGAGGGTGGGGGTCTTCATGTAGAAGCAGCATGTGCAGCATGAAGGGGTGGGAGCTGGATGAGCCAGTGCTGCTGCCAGGGGCTCTTCGTACATTTGCTTTTCTTGGCTCTTGGTCTGCAAAAGGTTGGGCACCCCTTGCCTAAACACAGATCCAGATTTGCAGATGTCTGGGAATGGAGCTGAGGGAGCACTGCCCCAAGCCCTCCCAGGCCTGAGGCTCCTCTTGCTTAAATGAGCTTCCTTGTATTCGAGTGTTTGCATAATCCAGGATTAAACTGTGAGAGCTTTACAATGTGTTTGCCCTCCAGATCTGAAAGTTTATTTTTGACCATAGCTAATAAATAGTTAATACTCACATTTGATTAAAAGAAACCTTTACTAAGAAAAAAACAAACCCAAAGCAAAACTCATAAACTCCTTAAATATCAGAAAGATTTAAAAAAAATAAATATATATAAATAAAACATTAGTGCACTCAAGGGAAAATAATATCATTTTGATCTCAGTTAGAAAATATATTTGTCAACACTTAAAGAAAAATAAAAGCAATTCTGTCAGGTAACTATCAGGATTTTTATGACTGGTGAAGGTGATACCACTTCAAAAGTACTGCCACTAATTTATCTGTTCATTTGAAAGCATCAGTTTGAACATGATGCGTTGATGATCAGTTTGAACATGACTGCAAGAAATTGGTGGGATTTCTAGCTAGGTGGAATTTCTCCATGCGGATCTCAGCCCCTGCATGGACACCAGTTCTCCCACCAGCTGATGCACAACATAACCTTCCAGTGGTGTCAGAGACTCTGTAGCTTTGGGGGCATCCCTGTGTCCTCCAAAGCTCTAGGCTGGCATGGAGCTGGGATATTGGGGTCATCTGCCCTAAAGCAGGCATCAAAAATTAGCACAAGCTAGTTACCATAGGTGCTTTTCATAGGTAAACTGGGAGAAGAGGCACCTCAAGAGGTGCTTCATCTCATCCCAGGTCCCCAAGATCTGAGCCATCCTAAAGACCAAAGCCAAGTCCAATGGATTACTGTCTGATGGTGCTTGTTTTTCTCCACTGGCCATAAAAGAAGCACGAGGTCATTAACACTGACCTGGATAGCTAACTTTTAGTTATCTGACATTAAATGAGCCAGCCTAATGTCAGTATGAGGTATTTGAAAGATGTATACTTGCTTAGCAAACCATATTTCTGAGAAGAGCAACCTCATCTTTTTAAAACAGAGTTTATACTACTCCTCTATCTTTTTTTTTTTACTTATTCTTGGCTTTAAAACTGTCATAATAACAATTCTGTCAAGGATGATCTACAAAGAAAAATATCAGAGGAAGAAATTTACTTAGAGATGAAAAATTGTGTGTGGTGCTTTCTGTCTTGTGGTCTTCTGGTTGTCTTGCAGTTGAAATCTGGTCTGCACTATTGATAAGGCCATTAATTACTACAAATAATAAATAATAAATGTTTTTAGAAGTCTTATACCCTCATTCTTTTCATAACAATTTTAAGCACCCATCACAACTCTGCATATGCTTAGTCATATAGTGGGGTCTCTATCTGAGATGTGATCAGTACGTCTTCTTCAGACATCTAATTAAGAAGTACATTTGCCAGCAAATTTCATTACTGAGAAGTCACTCAGAGATTCATATAACTGTTACAAGCAAAAAAGAAAAGTAATCAAGGAATTAACTGTTGGACAAACATTTACCTATGAGTCCATTAATTAGTTAACCAGGCAGTTCAACAGTAATTCTCACAGCTTTAATATGGAAGCTATTGAATGACAAAGTGTCTATTTTAATTCCATTTTGAAGTGGTTATGATGCTACCAGTTCCCAGAAGCTCCATTCATTTGATATTTCTCTGAAAATCTTAGTTTGGGACTAGATGAGAATTCTAGCTCTAATTCAGAAAACAACAGGAAATCAACAGAGAACCAAGTATTGAAACAGGACTAGCAACCCAAGAATTCTTAATTATAGAAGTTAAATAAAAAGAGGCAGATGTTATTTTTAGTCTAATAGTTTATAAGCAGTCTCTCCTACATGAGAGATGAACTGATAACTTGAATATTTTTGTGCACATGGGGCTGTCCATTCTTCAAAGAAGAATAAAGAATAATAAATGAGAAGGGTGTATTAAATAGGGACTAGCTGCTCTACAGAAATATGCAGGTAAGGTGCATGTAGTAAATGTGCCTCAGTGTCACTGACATTTACAGTTACAGCATTAAACAGTTTTGAGACTCTGCTCCTCAGTTCCAAGACACACATTGCAAGCCATAAAAAAAAGGAAACACCTCTTATAAATCACAGTGTCACAAAAAGTGCAAAAATGACTGCATTTTAGCCTAGAGTGAAAAGATTATAGTTAATGCATTAAGTATGAAATCTCCTAAATTCAGAATTTTTCACTTCAACAGCTCTCAGGATGTGTGAAGTTTTCTTGTTTGTCTTTAGAGAGAAAAAGTGGCCGTGGGCCTAAATTGTTAGTCTGTAATTTTCACTACCATTCCTTTAACTCAGTGTTCAGGTTTGTAGAATATATAATTACTTTCATTGGAAAGCACATTTTAACATCTGGGAGTAATTTGAAAGAATGTAATCAACTTTTTCTTTTTTTTCAGAGAGTATCTTCTGTTAATATTTAACCCATAACTGATTGCATGATTTACCAATTTAACCCTGACCAACTTGTGAAATTTATCATTTTTGGCTGTTACTACACTAATCTATCATGGTAACAGAACTTTTTACCAATTATTTCTGTATACAATACCATTCTTGTCTATGGCAGGCTGCTCCATTCACGCTTCTCTGCTGGCCAGCAAGGCAAACACTGAGAATAGGAATTCCCTAAATATGGTGGAACCTCTTTAGGGTGAAGGTTATTTTTGATTGTAAAAAAAAAATTCCTTTTCAATACTGGGCCAAATCCTGACATCCATCCTTACTTTCTACACTAACTTTTATGTTTTCAGTCTTCACCCAATCTAATACACATTATTATATAGCATAATGTAACTCAAACTTAAATTTGATCAGATAACATTAAAAAGGATGCAAATGTGATTATAAATATGCACACTGCAGTTCTGCTTGGGTCTGATCCCAGGATTGTGCGGCTTCTCACTGTTTTCCAGATTTTGCAGTACTGATCCCCAGACAACTTCCCATTATTTTTCAAGACTGTGGTGGGCCAAAATCAAGTCTCATGGAAGTCAGTGTCAGCTTTGTCTTACCCTCACTTCCCCTACCCCTCTTCTTTGAGTGAACTGCAAGTTTGGAGATGGACTGGGAAAAAAGGCCAGAAAGAGTAGTATAGCAATAGAAAGGGCAATATATGTCTTTTAAATAAGGTCTAGGAAAGGTCAAATAGTAAAGAGGTGAGAAAAAAATAACAAAATAAAAGGGCAGGTGCAAGTGGCAGAGCTATTAAATCAGAAATGAAATCAAATTGGGGAATAAATCAAATGATAGAGTCTAGACAGAAGAAAAGGTTGCAGGCCCTAAAAGTGCTGGGAGAGAGAATATGTCAGTGAAGACAAGACAAATCAGGATTTGCACACATCTAGTGCAAGAGTGCCCAGCAGAGTACGTCTTATAAAGGAGGGAGATGCAGAGGGGAAATTTATCTGCTGTGTACAGGTGAATGTGCAGAAAAAAAGATCAAAATCATTTTGTTGCTTGATGCAGAAAGACCAGCTCTTATTGCTTAAATATTGAGTCTCATGATGAAGGAGATCAGCATCTTCTGCCCAGACAGAGACCTGGTGGTGACAATAATACCAAATGTTCATGCCCAAACAGTGAAGGGGGGATTTGAGGAAATTCCCTGGACACAAATCATGCTATATTAGTTAAGTAGAAATTGACTCTCCCTTCCTGCCACACTAATACCACAGGCATGCTGGGATATGATTTAATCTGTTTTGACCCAAAACTTTTGTAAAGATAAATTTCTGTGCATTTTTGGAGGGATCTCGTTCACTTGGAGGTAACAGTCGTGGTGGTTCCACGCATGGAAGATAGATGGCTTCTCTGTTGTGTGATCTGCTGAGCAGTTATGCTGTAACCGTGCATATTATTGTCCCTGTAATTGCATCCATCATACCTCCTGTAAAAACAAACAAGTGGACTCCCAAACTCACTTAAAACTAGATAAACAACTGTTCTTTGGCAATGTGACAGATACTTATTGCCTGAGAGTAGCACATAACTGATAGGAAGGACAAGGATTAGGGTGGATTTGTAAACCATAAATTGTAGAAATCCACTCAGAGTCTCAAAGCCAGACTCTTCCCTTAACTTTGCTTGAGTTATGCCAGGGATAAATCTGTCCTTCTGTTGAAACTCAGTGAAACTTTGTGCAATCTTCTTTTACCGTGTCAGTCATTTATGTGTTACAAAAGCTAGAGCTTCAGCAAATCTAAGTTAGCTGGTAATTTTTTTCCTCCCACTTCATAGAAAGATGAAGTGTTGCATTTTCTGTGGCTCTGCTTTGCTGTATAAAAAAAGTGCTAGATTAAATTCATTAGAACTAAGTGAAAATGCTGCAGAAATGTGATTTTATCCTTGCTGGTTTTGAAAGAACTGAAAACAAATTTGCTTCTTCTAATATATATAAAATATATATCCAAAAAGAATTCAAACTTACACTTGTTTTGTTTTTGCCCATGATAATTGAATGTACAAAGCAATTAATCAAAATTAACTAAAAGCAGGAAGAAAAAGAAAAAGAAAAAGAAAAAGAAAAAGAAAAAGAAAAAGAAAAGAAAAAGAAAAAGAAAAAGAAAAAGAAAAAAAGAGGATTAGCTAACACTCTGAACTGAATTAGTGTATGGGTACACTAATTCAACATTAGAACAGATGTGACATTATTCACCCTAATTTACTTGGACCACGTGGATTTTGAAGGCGGTGCCTGGTGACTAAGGGCAAGACTGCGGTTTGAGCAGTGCCTTTCTTTGGGGCTATCCTGGCCACATATGTATCATACGAGGAGAGGCTGAGAGAGCTGGGCCTGTTCAGCTTGGAGAAGAGAAGATTAGAGGGGATCTTATCAATGTGTACAAATATCTGAAGGGAGGGTGTCAAGAGGATGGGGCTAGACTCTTTTCAGTGGTGCCCAGCGACAGGACAAGAGGCAACGGACACAAAGTGAAACACAGGAAGTTCCGTCTGAATATGAGAAAACATTTCTTTACTGTGAGGGTGACAGAGCAGTGGAACAGGTTGCCCAGAGAGGCTGAATATCTACTTCTCTGGAGATATTCAAAACCCACCTGGATGTGATCCTGTGCAACGTGCTCTAGGTGACCCTGCTTGGCAGGGGGTTGGACCAGATGATCTGCAGAGGTCCCTTCCAACCTCAACCATTCTGTGATTTTGTGATTCTGTGATCTGCTAACTCCAACTGCAGTGGCTGCAGGAGCAGATGTGATGCTTACTACAGCATACCCGCCAGCTAGCAAGCTTTAATTGTGCTACCTTAGCATGTCACTGGTGCCCAGGTGGTGCACTGATTTGCCAGACTTTATTTCTGAATGGGAAAGTCCACACAGGAGCTAAAAGCAAATTAGGTCAGAGACAAATGTTCATTGCAGGCAGCTCTGACAGCCGAAGATGATTGCTCCCTCAGCTCTTTGCTGCTCCTCATCTGCCTGGATCTTCTCCTTGGAGTAAGCAGCCCAAAAGACCAAAAACACTTTTTTTAAATTGAAAACCAGATTTTTATTAGAACATAAGCTGAAGGAACAAGCTTCTTACCATGGAAAAACTCTAGAATGAAATGTAGTAAAAGTGAGAGTTTGTAAATGAACTTTTTCCTTCACCGTGCCCTGGCAAGACAGGGGCTTTCTGAAAGGGCTGCTCTGAACTTCAGCAATGTTTTGCACCCAATTTTGCAGTCTCTTCTGGGTACTCCCCCCAAAAATCTTTTTTTTTTTTTTTTTTTTTTTCCTGCAATCTCTGCTGCACCTCTGTTCCCTGCACTTCTTAATGGTGTCTCAGGACTTCTGGCTCTGTCCTCCCTTGCTGTGTCTCTCACATTCATCCTGTGCTCCATAAACCTCCCATGCCCCACTGGGGTAAACTGTCATTTTCCCAGAACCTCTCTTCTTCAAGGTTCCTTCTGACCTAGAGCAAAAGAAGCAAGAAGGTTTCTTCTGTGCAGCCCTCTTAGAGAAACATGGCATGCATTGACATATTGTTCCCACAAAGAACTACAGAAGGCCTCACAGTGAGCTCACCTCACCAAGGGAGGAGGTAGTAAGCTCATCTCACCAACTATGGTCCAGTGGTAGCTGGATTCAGCTATAAACCCCAATAACAATCTGTCTTTATTACCTGTCACCTTATAGAATCATAGAATCATAGAATGGTTTGTGGACCCTTAAAGATCATCTAGTCCCCCCCCCCCCCCCCCCCCCCCCCGCCATGGACAGGGACAGTATNGGGACAGTATACCTGGCTCCTGACCAGTACAGTGTGAATGTGACTCTTTTGGACCTGACGTGTCTTGCATGTGGTTCCCTGTTGGCTCTCAGTGCCACTTGGACTTACACAGGTAGAAACAGAGTAATTGTCTGTACCAGTAGCGCATGCATGTCCTGCCATTATATTCATATAGCTATGTTTCATGTCCAGGCAAGAGATAGGAACGCTAACTGTCCATTTCCTTTCAGAAACCCATCTCCTATCTGTGCACCCAGTTCTTCACAGTGGCTGCTGCTCCTCTCCATGTGTGCTCCTGCAGCCTGGGGGCACCTTCTCCCTCCAGTTTATGGTCAAATCTGGAAGCCCTTGGTTTTGTGCCCCCTGAATCAGATGCTCTGAAAACGATGGCACATTCCTCAAGGTGAGACAACCCATCTGATCTGTGTTCACATGAGTTAGACAATTTTCACATCATATTTTCCCTGGGCAGGATGGTTATTTCTGACCACCAGCTGGGAGCCTTTGGGAGCTGCAGCATCTGTAGGTGGCACTGCTACCTCCAGAAGTGAATCTCTGTGACTTTGGTGAATCTGTATCTAATTTTCCTGCATGTATCCTTGTAAACAAGCATCGCTTTGGTTAATCTGTATCTAATTTTCCTGTATGTCTCCCTGTAAACAAGCATTGTGTTTCAGTTTAACAATGATCTTAGCAGTGATGAGCAGAAAAGATGACAATACAGAGGAAGACAACAGCATGGTGACAGGAGCAGAAGAAAGCCACCTGGAAAACCTGACACATGCTCTGACCACTGGTTCATGTTTTCTGACTTTAAAATAGGAGAGGCAGGAGTACATACATCTAATGTGGCTAGAGGAGACAGAGTCAAACTAAGATGACAAAGGTGGAAATGGAACAAATGGTAAAAGATGTCATAAGAAAAGGACAGTGTGAGGGCATTAAGAGAAATAAGAGATTGGAAAGGATGCTGTTCCTCCTCAACTGCAAAGTGGTCACAATCAAGAGTAGATTTAGTGGTCAGTAGCTGCAGCATCTTTTTACTTTTTTTTTTTACTTTTTTTATGGTCTATGTGACAATAGTTTATTCTTCTAAGTCACAGAAACTCAGGATTACCTCCATTCCTACTCCAAGGCAAAACACAAATGAATAATGAGGCTTTCCAGAAGTAGGGTGTCAGCGCAGATCTAGTTCTGAAATGGATCCAGCTTCTTGGGGAAAATACCAAACAATTCACTTAGGTTTGAATCTTTGATGTCGTTTCATTGTTTTGAGTTGATAGTTTAACAACAAATAGTTATTTCTTCCTGTGGAAATGTTATTGGGTATGGATCATTTCACACAAAGGGGTTATTCTCCTTTGCTTGTCTTTTCTTTCCTGTGAAACAGTTAACATTGTTATTTGGAAAAAAATCAGCTACGTGATGCATTTGAATAGAAGGAAGGAGTGTTGTGACAGCTAGCCAGGGACATAGCAAGGTGCCTAGTGTGGTTGTTTTATTGTACGCTGCTCCTTTTGATTCTTCTGCAGAGTTCTGTACAAAGACAGCTGCTGCAGATTGAATAATGCATCTTGAGCATATTAGATGTATCGTGCATATTCAACGCTGAAAATAAATATCAGATTCCCATACTATTGTTCAATAAATTTGGCCCATTGTGTGTCATTTTCCAAGTGTGGTTTGTCTTTTCTCTCTTTTGCCATTTAGCATTTTATTTGCCTTTTTTCTCTCTTTAATTTTAAGATATTACAATCATCTCAGTATTGTTCAAATGGAAACAGGACTTCCCTTCTTGCAGGGCCTGCAGGTGAACTCTGGAATAAATGGAATACAGTTGCTGTTGTCTGATATTTACTTGGATCCGAAACTTCTTATCATTCACACCTTAACTGACCATATTTTACAATCAAGAGGCCAAATCCATGGCTGGCACAACTCCACTGAACTCACTGGAGTTGAACTGCTTTATTGAGTTGCCTTGTGAACCTAGATATTTTAAGTGGATGTGCTATAGTCCTTGGAATGGAAATATCAATGCCTTTCAATATAGCACAACTTTAACCATAACCCCAAACTCCTTTATTTCCTCTAGGGGCATTATGTTAGTTATATTATTATGTGGGGAAGGTCTTTTCTCCAATACGCTTCATTAGTCTGTGCTGGTAGAGAGGTTGTTCTTTGACTCTATTTCAATTGTAAAATTGGAAGCATCTCTATGACATAACCACTTTATGAGGGTATTTGAAACTGGAACTGTACTTCTGGGAATGAGATCACATCATAGGCATTGACCAGTGCGGTTATTTCATTGCTGGAAATACGTGGGGGAAATCACTTCTGAGAATTTGTTATTTTGAAAGTGTTTCTGTGCTTTATCTCCCACCCACCTGTGAGTTCCAGCCTGGCCTTTAGCTTCTTGGACTCTCCTCTTTCCCTTCCACTCAGTCACTGTTACCTTCAGCTCATACTTCTTTTTGATTTTCCAGTTTCCAAATGAAAACATTTCTCCATGGACCTCTGAATATACATATGTTCACCAGCCTACCACCAAGGTCTCTCATTTCATGTCTCAAACTCACTCCCATCTGTCATCACCATCTCCCACTTCTGCTTATTTTAGCCATGTCTATACCAATGAATAAGGTTCAAGCACTCATCCACATTGTTGATATTGTTTAATTACTAGACTGCTTCTGCCATGCCAGCCACCACTTTTTGTGGTTAGAGATATAGGGAACAGCATGGAAGGGAGACTGTTCCCGGTGGGCAGCAAGGGTCAAACAACCTTTTCAAAGAGGATGAATTTCTGATATGTGCACATGAGCTATTATGTGTCCCTTGCTGTCCTGGACCATTTTATATATTAGCAGACATATAGCTGATTTCTAAATGTCTAGAGGGTCGGATTATAATTTTCCTGTTCTGACTGAGAGATGGTTACCTGGACTGGAACTACCCCACAAATAACTGCTGCATATGCCGAGACGAGAACCGAGATTTCATTTCAGTTTTAGGCTGCACACACCTATGATGAAGGACTGCCTTGTCCCCTGTTTTTTGTACAGTGTTAATCCAATGAGTACCAATATAATACATGATAACAAATAATCCTATTTTTAAGTCTTAATTAAAATTACATTTCACCTTTAGAAGAAAAGTTATACCTAGTTTTTATTTATTCCTCTGGTTTTCTTGCACGTACTTACTGTATATTAATCTATAGCTCCAGCTGATATATATCCAGAAGTTGATGGATTTTAGAAAATAAGTTTTTCATTAAGAGCAAGAAATCACAGCTCAGTTATAAAAATATTTTGAATATTTATTGCTAGTCATAGCTAAAGCCAAATCGATGATAAAAGGCAAATCTGTTGTTGAATACCTCATAAGTTGAGCTTTATAAAGTACTTTTTGGATGATTCCATTTTTCAGAAAAATCCCTGCATTGTTTTTATCTGTGCATCTGGACACCTGGTTTTCTCTGGATATATCCTAGCAGAGACAGGAAGCATCTATACCAAAATAACAAGATAAATGAGTATGCAAAATTACGTAGCTTTTAAGATGTAGCATCTTGAACATGTATCTATAAACTGTGAATAATATCAATACCGTTAACAGCACCCATTCTTTAAAAAAGCAAGAAACGTTAAATTATTACACAGGAACATGTGCCCGTACCACCAACACCACCCCCATGTGGAGGGCTAGCTAATGATAATAGTAACTTTTCAACTACTGATCTTTAAAAAAGTCTCATCCTAGTGCAAGTTATTCGTTCATGTGGACTGCTAGCAATTCTTTGTGTGTATGTTTTTGGTTGGTTTGCTGCCATGAAAAGCAAGTCTTACTCATTTATTCAACAATCTGTGCAAATTTAACATCATTTGGTTAATGATTTCCCTGCCAAATTCAGGGAGACAATTGTACTTAACTACAAACTTCATTTTAATATCCTATTTAAAAGTCTAATCGAACCATTACTATTTTGCCTTTGATTTGTTGTATCTTTGTGTGTTGTCTTGGAGATTTTGATGTTGCTTACTTCCAGCTTTACTAATATTTATAACATGGATGGCATGTTTCTAAAAGCATAAGAGGATGGAGAAGTGCTCTCTGATGGGATACAGCTCAGGTTATGAAAGGTCTAAGGGAGCCACTTCACTTCTATAAGATGGAGATGCTCTATTAATGACAATGTTAAAAGAAAATAAATAGCTAAAACTGGAGTGTATGTTATGGCAATCATGTTCATGGAATTAGCCATGGAACTTCAGGTTCAAAAAAATGAATACTAAACCCAAGGAAAAATAAATATGTCAACATCTGCAAATAATCCCTTCTAGCAGCAAGAAAAATACATAGATTAATAATAAAAAATGGTGAGTCAACATGCATCTTCAATAAGGCAGTTTGAATGTAAAATATTAAAACACCTCTTGTAAAACAGGTCTAGTGTTTAGTGAGTACTGGGATGGGGTACTGGTTGGCAAACTGCTGCTGGAGAAGACAGTAGGATACAGTGCAGGATTTCCCAAATTCTGAAATTCAAGAGCGTGATCATCTCGTGTGCCAGGGGCCCCATTAACAATGTGGTTCTGATGCTATTAAAAAAACCACCACCACCAACAACAAAAAACAGGTTTTGCCTAGTCTAGTCACAAAATGAGAGATAAATACAGAATACAGTATTTTTTACCAGTTCCATTCCTTTTTAGTGTTGTAGCAGCAGTCATGGAAAAGACCATAAAGATGTAGGAGACTTTCAGTGTCGTTATATCCTCTGTATAGTTTATTACTGGGATGGTCAAACAACCATGCTTTACTTCTGTAACAGGAGTAAGGCATCCATTTTCTCATGCACAAGTTGAGTAATGGTTCTGCCATATTTTATTTCTAGATTAGAGAAAATGTCACTCAATGCTCTTATTTAAAATTAGAAGGAAGAAAAACATTCCTTTCAAGTACTTAAAAAAAAAAAAAAAAAGTTAAATCTGTTAAATATCCACCGATACTCCTATGAGTTTAAAGCAAAACATGCATTGCATCTTGGATTGCCAAAGTCTATATATCATATCAGGTAACATACATTGATTTTTAGACCAAAATATTTTGCTTTTCTGTGTGGTAAACAATTTCACTTGCTTGTCTGTTCTACAGAAGACCCAGGGAAGGCTCCTGTAGCCAAGTAGCCAGGACACAGAGGTGCCCCGAGGGCAGCCCAGAGGTCTACTGAAGCATCTCACAGTAAGTGCAAAGGTAGAGGGAGATATACTGTATCTAAATGTGCATACCTGCAAACACAGAGGATTCAGCCTCCTATGGGATACTTGGAAATTATTTAGCCATCTGCTCAGCAGATCACTCAGCCCAAATATAAGCAATTTGGACAGCACATAAAGGAGATTTCTCTTGTTTTCTCTCCCACACACATTCAAAACTAATCTTGAATTTGAGGTCTTTCATTCAAAATTATAGTCCAGTCTACAGTCCCTACTGGGAACTGACATAAAGCATTACCTATAAAAGTGATTAAAGTGTTGGTATCTGCATGTACTTCTGAGCAGCTGGTCTATATTTGATGTATATCTCTGTTCCTGGCTCCATTATAGAAAGGGACAGTACAGAATGAGCTAACTGGCAGAAATCTCTGAGGATTTTCCTTTGATATCAGCAGGAATTTTAGCAGAGTTTTCTTCCTTCTCTGCCTGCGTGGAGAAAATCCTGGCGTGCTTGAACCTGCTGTGCTTATGGCTGCATGCGTCAGTGCTGGAATCTGCTGGGTGTTTTGTAGGTGCTCAGAAGCACCCCAGGGAAGCCAGGCTTCTCAGCCTGCTCGTGTTGGCAGTCCTGGCAGTAGCACTGGCTTCAGGACCTTCAGTGAATTTGAGCTCAGTTTGCTCTTAGGCAAACATACTTGATTATCTTCTTAACCCTTCACTTCAAGATATTCTTCCTACCAGCTGTTATCCAGTCCTGCAAAATGCTGAGTCCTGCTGGCTATCATGGGGCTTTAGCTGGACAATTAGTTCTTTGCAGTGCTCCTGCCACAGGCCACCACCAGAGTCAGAGGCTGAACAGCTTTGTCCAAATAGACTTATCCTTCCACTGTGAGGAAATAAAATATTCACAGTAGATTATGTTAGCTGTCTGTCTGAGTTGCTTTATCACATCCAAATAGCTGTCCTATTTTTCACACAAGCCAGCAGCCTCCCCAAGTTTCATTGCCTGTATCCATCTTAATATTATTTAAATAAAAGGAAAGGCTTTAAAATGTGAGAGAACAAGCCTAGATATTTTCCCATGGGGCACCTCTGAGCTCAATAGTATCTTCGCTTCAATATTTTTTCTGCATCTCTTTTAAGCTAACCACATCCAGACTGTGGACATGCCAGGAAATGCCATTCTGGGGCTAATTTACTGGTACTGAAAATGTTATTTCCAGAACTGTCACTTTCCAAGGGAATTTGAGCATCCACAAGTATTTCAACTGTAAGGATCCTTTTTCTGACATTTGGGATCCATCTGCACTCCAGTCCAGCTGGAACCAAACAGGCCCCATCCATCTGTAATCTCCCTGAAACTGTCCAGGACTGCCAAGGAAATTGCACTATGACCACACTGGAACCAGTGTTGGTGTTGGCTGGTACGGTTCAATGCTTTGTGTGGAAAGGGATTTAAATGAGATCATTTCACTACCCTTTTGGTAAATTCCATTGGGAAACAGCTGGAGGCAATGATTTCATTGCCTTATTATTAGTTGTATTCTAGGACACAATAGAAGCAGAAAAGAATAGGGGTTGTGTCAGAATTTTATGTAAAATTGTTCTCTCCTGACCAGGCATCAGCAGCACTGGGTGAACAAAACACCGATCAGACCTGAATCCCACAGGCAAGCTAAAAATGGAAGGGTGCATCAAGTGGGACTCCACAGGGGCTGTTCTTGGCTTGCTATTTTCATTAACAGATGATAGAATAGAGATTATACAGATGATAGAAACCCAGAAGGGACTGCAAGAATATTTATTGCAGGGCAGCCCTTGAATGCAAAATAGTCTTGACAAATTGGAGGCCAGTATGTTATTCAACTGGCAGAAGCACTGGGTAATACACCTAGGCAGACTTGATAATCTGCACAAATACATAATGTGGACCAGACAGCTTGGTAGAACTGGAGATTACAGTGGATCAGCATCTGAACATGAGTCAATAGTATTAATCTGTTGTATGCTATTCTTCTCCTTTGCAGGCATGTAAAAGCAAGTGTAGCTGGAAAGATGGGTGAAGCTGTCTTTCAAACTCCACCTAGCTCTATTTGGACTCAGCAGCAGACTTGCCAGTTTGGGATGTTTTGGGAAAGATGGTGACCAAAGGAGGAGAGGCCAGAGGAAAGGAACTAAGAAAGATCAGAGATCTAGCAAAACCAACTAACTGGGCTGACTGAAGGAACTGATGATGCTTAGTGTGACTAAGAGATAATGGAGGGGGAAACACAGTTACAGTCACTTAGGTATCTAAAATGCAGGTGTTGGCAGTGATTAATATAGTCTTGTGTTTTGGTCATGAAGTAACTGGTTAAATGGCTACAAAGAGAAATGAGACTAGACATTTGGAAAAACTCTCAAATTCTCCTACAGATAGGAAAGAAATAAATCATCTGCTGAAGCAGTGAAATCTCCAGCTGTACAGATATTTAAAACAAGGGGAACAAACAGATTTGAGATAGGACACAGTTAAAGCTAATCTTGCTTTGAGAGTCTCCAACTCTCTGCTCTTTCCAAGTTGGAGTAACATGGCCATAGTCTCAGCAACAGTCCTGAATAGCAGCTTTCCTGAAGTAAAACTCAAATAAATCACTGCACTTCAGGTCCAGTCTTAAGCCTGTCAAAAAAAAAAAAAAAAAAAAAGTCTACCTGAAGTGAATTAAGATTTCAAGAAGAGGATGATCTTTCAAGAAAAAAGAATCTGAGATCAATGGAAGCTGAGGTTGCTATTTATTTTAGAAGGATGAGATTGTCTTTGGCTCTGCAGAGGTAGAAGGGGAGAGTGGCATCTTCCTCTCTTGCACCTTACATTTCCATACTTAACCAAGACCCAGACCTATTTCTTTTGCTGAGAAAATACAAGGGCATTTTAAACCTATAAAAATAGAGGGATTGGCTAGACACTTTCCAGAGCTGACTTCCTGTAAGAGATAATGTTTACTAAGCCAATACTCTCCTTTGCTGTACAAAACCAATAGTAGATTAGTGCTTGTCTTGGACTCAGAGTGTTATTTGGGATCGGTCAGCTGTGTGCCCTGTGGGATGTGTTCTGGCCCTAAAGATTAGTCAAAGCATATCCTGTAAGGAAAATAGCTTCCATACCAAGCAGGACAAAATAACACAGCCAAACAAACAAAAACTTCAAAGCAATCTTCAAATAACTTCCTCAGGAGAGAAAGAAAAGGTTCCATAAACATGCCTTTCTGCATGTTCCTGAAAGTCAACAGTTTTCCTTTGTCAGGTGAAGGTGTGTCATTTGGTAAGTCAAGTAAAATGGAGCTACATTGCCATGATGGCATCTGGACCAGCTGACAGTGCAAGCTATTTTGGATTGCACTGGGGACATAGGATCTGCCTCCTTCAGAGCTGAAAGAAAAATTTCTATTGCCATGCAGAGATCCTTAGTCAGGTTCTTATTGGGAAAAATTAGACCTGAAAGAGCCAGGAACTACTTGAGGACCCTCCTCCCAAAAGAAAAAAATAATCCCAAATAAATAATTCATGTCCCTTATTAAACTGCATGGATAATGAATGACAGTCAGTGCCTTACAGATGGGATCTGCAAGAGGAAATTATTCCTGCAATCCACTGATGCCTCTCCTTTGGAGTGCTGCTGATTTGTTTAGATTTGTCATTTACATATTTCCAGCCCCTCAACTCTTCTGTGAATTGCCAGCTCTACCTCCTCTTTGCCCACAGCTGGCGGTCCACCTCTAAGCTGTGTGAAAAAATTTGCTCTCCCACAAGTACACTGTTTTGGTTTTTGTATAGTCAGTGATAAGTGTCGAGTGTAAAAGACTCTTTGATAATTTAATTCACTTTGCTGAATTATGATTCTGCATGCACCATTAGTTCAATCACAAACCAGCTACACTAAGATTAGGTCTGTTTTGCAACATGAAGCAGACAAGGCTGTTCAGTGGAGCAGTCAAGGGTGTTTAATGTTACATTTGTTGTTGAGTTTGAAAACAAACACATGCACTGATGTACAGCAATCTGAAAGTCCTATGCAGATGTAACAGCAGTGGCATCTCGGGGGTCCTGGGCTTCTGTTCAGAGTTGGAAGTGACAGAGAGGCAGCAATGCTGAGTGAGAGTCCTGCATAGCTGTGCAACTAGTACCAGGCAGGAGCTGTGGGCAAAGTGGCTTTTCCTGACTTTGTAGGAAATCAAAGGACTCAAGAGTGAAAAGCTGGAGCTTCCGTCATGAGGACATGTCTGAGTAGCAGTGGGTTTAGAAGAACAGTATGAAAAAAAGCAGTTTAGGAGGGATGTCACTCACCTGAATGCAGGCTTGGAATTTTGAAAGAGGAAATTCCATGTCACTGTGTTACATTTAGTATTGAATTCTGATCAACTTTCCCTTGTAATAATATTTCCCTTGACCTTAGTAGGGCAATTTGTGTCAGAGAGGTAATCTCAACTTCTCCCTCATCACTTCTCCCTCATCAGTCTTTCACACCACATTTTAACACTTACTCATGAGAGGTTGGCTGGGAAACCAAAACCAAACACCACCTAGCTGTGGCTGAGTGCCAGCCTACAGCTACAGTCTAATGCATATATTGCTTAAGAAACTCTCCAATATTTATTTTGGAGAGAATCATCCTGATATTTTCAAAATTAGGTAGTAAAAGATTTAGCATACCCTCTTCTACTTTCCTCTTGGAGCCAGAATTTTCAAAAGGAAGTCCCCAGTCAGAAAAGTGTTCTTGGCAGGGAAATTACTTTTAACCTCTAGTACGTCGTTCACTTATGCTGTTAAAGCCCAGGCTGGTCAAGGGGGAAAGTCAACAACTTTATTCTTGAAGAGAGCTGCATGACACAGAGAGGGGTGAGAATTCAGTGATGACAGCTCAGAGTTATCTCAGCACTCCCTTATCAAAGAAATGGCATGAAGCCATTTTGACCAATAGGACAAGGCAAAGTCACCCCATTCGATAACCTATAGCAACACTAAAAAATGAAAATGTTTGCAATTTACATGTGACCAAGGACAGTGAAAGAATTTTTGGTGGTAAATTTTACATCTCTTTTGTTTTCCCAGTCAATGGTAAAAGAGACAATGTAAATTGCTGGCTGTAAGTACATATTGAGAAGCAAGAATTGAATTCATTGCTTGACATACCTTTTCTTAAATTAAACTAGAAAATATCTCACTACCCTAAAGGCTAGTGAGCTTGTAGAGCCTTGTGCTTTCCCGGTCTTTCTACAGCATAGTTTATAGATTTGAGTTGCCCCATCCAGCACATCTGCCCCCTGCGATGTCCAAGGACCTCCTCCAAAATCTATTGAAATAAGTACAAGATCTTCAGATTAGGCCCCAACTATTAAACAAATATTAATTGATTTTTTTTGTTGTTGTTGCTTCCTGTTACAGGGTGTTGTAGGTTTCTGTTCTCTCATTGTTATTTTCTAATATTTACGTTATAATAGTAGCTCAAGGTCCAGCCAGATGACTGCTGCCTTGTGCTAGGCTCTGAACACCATACCAGAAACAAAGTCTCTGTCCCAAAGAGCTTATTGCCAATGCCATTATCACAGAAGTTTCTTATTGGCATGTTTTTATGTTGTAGGTTTCCATTACACTAAGAAGGCAATAAACCTATGATCCCCATATTATTTATGGATTGGTTCATTACATTTCTTTTAAAGAGCAATATAAGTGTCTAAACTCCTATAAATACATCAGCATTGCTGCTTATCTTGCTTGTTAAACTGGCAGTTTTGTAACCTCAAGACACAGCAGCTGTGTAATCTTTTACATCTATTTGGCACAAAAAAAGTTTTTTTTTTTTTCTCTCCATAGTTTCCATGTATTAAAAGGTGCTTTGATACACTGCTTGTAAACAAACTGTAACTGCTACTGTTTGCAAATATATTGGCTTATCCATAGAAATGCCGGGCTGTAAGGCAAGATAGGAATTTCTGTAGTCATCTGGTATTCTGATCATCAGTGAAAACTAGCCATATAACAACAAAAACATTCTTGTTTTCAGTCATGAATCAAAATCTCTGTCATGCTGGAAGTCTACTGGCAAATCCTTGAGAAGGAGATGCTTTAAAATATTCAAACACAGTTTTCAAGCATTGATGCATCCAAAGACAAAAAGCCTAATCCACATTTCCTCTGATGTTGCTGCATTTGTCATGTCTCAGATGAGAGAAGACAGAGGAGTTCCTAGTCTGAATGAAAACATCTATAGTTTTTGTTATCTTTTGCAGGGATATACTTCATTTTTGTGCTGGACTTATGCTGTATGGCTGCAGTTATGTGCAGCTGCTGTGAGGCTGGTGGCAGAAGAAATAAGAGTTCATTTTTACAGCTTAGTAGCTGTTTATTTTTTCTCTTCAGAAGTTTAGTTTTCACGTAAAATAACAAAATAAAAAACCAACTCCTTTTAGTTATAAGCAACTTTATGAACTACATGTCATGAAAGATCTGTTATACTGGGCTGAATAAGTAAGGAAGCACTCCAGAAAAGCCATTAAATTAACACTGCCAGGAGGGCAACATACCTGAGATCACAGTCCAGCCCAGGGAATGCTGAGCACCTGGGGGGACCCGCCAAGCTGGCCTGAAAAGCTGTCCCTGAGAAGAACCTGGGCTGCTGGCTACAAATTGCTAATGACGCCTCGAAAGCTTAAGCAGCAGCAGTTCTCTGTACAAGCACAGCTTTCTGTCAAAACCGTATGAATCTCATCAGGATGGATGTCAGCTAAACTGATTCTGAAGAACAGCACTGTTGGCTACAACCATTGATAGTTGACCTCTTGGAAACTAAAAGCAGCATGCTACACATGCATACATCCTGTCCCAGCTGCACGAATCATATCTGGTGTGTGCCCTTTGGGGAGCAGGGAGGTAAGGAGGAGAGGAGGAGACAGTAAAGAAAAAAAAAAAAACTTAATTCTGTAATGTTTTCCAGAGTTGACACTGGTTTTCATTATCTGCTATGTTTCATGCCTGACTTTCACTCTGAGACATTTGATTTGCATCATCGTAGTTAATTCTGTAGGCCACAGTACGCTTTGGCATCTTTGCTGCTTTAGGAGCCCAAGCAGTTCAATTTTTTTCTGTCTGCTTTTAGCAAGAAAAATCTCTCCTTTTCTACAAAGTCTGTACTTAATGAGTAATAAACAACACTTTCACTGTGCTGAACTTAGGAAATTAACTTTTAAAACCCTAATTTGCTTTTGTAAATCCGTTAAGTGGCCTCACCTTACTGCCTTACTTCACAGAGAACTTCAGCCACTGGTCATTTCAGCCCACTGCCCCTTTCAGCCCACTGCCTACCCTACAGAGCACTGCGAGAAAGCTGTGCAATGTGCTGTGTGTTCGTGCTGTAAGGAAAAATATACAGTGCATCTGGTTGCTTGTGGACTAAGCAGAAAGGGAGACACTGTGCTGGGGAATACTGTGCTAATCTCCAGAGCTGGAGGCCAGCCCTGGACCAGGAAGCAGCATCTTTTCTGCTTTCCATAAGGAGGGGGATGGAAGAAGAGGGTAGATTATGCCTGTGTCTTGCCTTGGTATGGACTTACGATGCAGCCAGGATATGGTCCTAAGTTCAGGAGTACACCTGGACATTCAAATCTGATAACAACTCAAGGGTTAATTCCTTTTTCTCTTCTCACTATGGTATGTGGTTGTTTTTCTTTTGCTGAAATAACCTGCCTGTGCTTGCTCTGATTTGGAGCCCTTGGCCCTGGGAAGGCTAATCCATACATTGACAGACTCCACATAAAGAGTCTTTCTTTAAAATGGAAGGAGAAAAAGTTTACCATGACTAACTTGGATCTTGGAATAGCAGGTGGCAATTTAATTGGAAGATGTAAGCTGCTTACTACTAATTTGCATGATTATAAGATTTTGTAATTGCCCTGTAAAAGTTAATTTGGCATCGGGTTTAGTGAAACTCAACTGTTAGCATGATATTGATGTGTGTCTGAAATTTTCTGTTGCTGTTTGATATGTTCCCTGCTGAAAGACCAAAGGGAAGTTTTGAGGGGGTTATTTTTAAATATATACATGTGCACACAGAGAGGTGAATCTCATTGTAATGACCCTCATGGGGCATGGATAAATGCGTGTTGTATCAAGGAGTTCACTGCAGCAGGAGTTGGTAATTCGTTCCTTCAAAATAATGAGCAAATATCTGGTTTGAACTGAACATCAATATCTAGTAATTTTAATGAAGATTACCTCATTGATTAACATTTAACCTGCATTTTAAAAAGAAAAAAAATGTTTAAGGAATAAAATGTACACTTAAAGGCTAAATATAGCTTGCACTGAGGAAAGTGAGAAAAAACATGATTTTGTATTTAGGTCAACCATACATTAGTGTTTGCTCTTATACAACTAATTAGGAAGAAAAAATAGCTTTTGTTTTTGGGTACGCACACAGGGGAGTCTGAAGCAGAGCTTATCCTAGTGCCACTTGACTCTGCGTGTGTGCGTACCTGCCTGCCTCCTTCCTGCATGTCTTGTGGGCTGCAACGTATAAAAGGTTTCTTCAGTGCAGTGCAGCTCCCTGTCAGAGGTTTCAGGGCAAGGCTGCAGGAGCGAGGAGCCGTGCTGTGCTGCGGAGAGGGATTAGCTGGAGCCTCCATAGCAGTGTGAGCTTTGCTGGGGCATGCTAGCTCCAGAGTCAGCCCCCTTGAGGAACGGATGCATCCTCTGCTCCTCAGGGAGGCTGAGGGGAACAATAACCCTAAGCCCTTGAAAACCTAAGAGAAATGACATGTGTGCTGCCTTCTTCCGTTTCCCTATCTGTAACTTGGCAGCCCAGAATGGGGTACTGAGACAGGAAAGGTGTAGTAAGGGCTGTGCTAAAATGCCTTATTCCCAACATGCATCTACACTGACAGAGAACAAACTACCCTTGTCCAAGGCAGTAAGGTACAGAAGCACACACCTAGCTAAAAACACAGTACTGGAGATGCTGATCTTATAAAGGTAAATAAGGAACATGTCCATGTGCCTCAGTGGGCTGGGATCCAACCTCTCTGAACACACACACACGCACGAATGCACGCACGCACATGCACACACACACACACAAACACATCCATATCATTTTTAGCCCGTAATGTTTGATTTCTGGATTCTTTTTTGCTTCTCCCCTCACCTGTTCTCTCTTTCTCTTCTTGTACTCCATCAGGTCCGAGGGAAAGACTTTAGGGAATGGTTGCAGGTGATGTTTGTAGCTATATCTAAGTTAGCTTCACCAAGCATGGAACGGATGGGTGGATGTCCATATGCTGGCATGAAGCAGGCACCTAAAGACATAAGGACAGGAACATTTTATCTGCTCTCCAGCAATGAAAGAATGTCCTGCCAAAAGGGTGGCAGGTCAGGATAACAGTACTGGCAAATGACTCTTGCAACTGTGTTTTCTGTGTGTCAGAAAGGTGGAAGGTTCAGAATAAATTACTACTGCAGGTGAAAGCACAGCAAAATGCATGACAAAGATTTGAATATTGCAATAGTCCTTACACAAATTCTTTTAAGATAAAAGCATTAGAAATCTTTTTCTGATGGGACGCTGAAAGATGTGTAGATAAAGAAACAATTAGGAAGGAAATTGGAAATCTGGAGATCTGAACCTATCTTTTAGTAGAACGCTTTAAAGTCATTCAGGTGTTCACAACTATTTAAATCCTTCACTTGTTTTATGTGTCTCAAACAAAGCAATGAAGCAGCACTGTCATAAAGAGGCCGGCCCTGCTCCAGCTGAAATTCGTCTGACATAGACAAAACAAAACAAAACCCCCAGAAGCCCAACAAAGCCATTTCATGTGCAACATTATATCTACTGAATGAGAGGAAATGTAGGCATGCATCAGAGTAAAGTACTCTTAAAAGCTCATTTAGATGGTATGTTTTTTACCTAAAGGGAAAACTACTGTATATGCAAAACTCAGATGAATATTTACAACATCCAGGAATAGGTACCAGAGGGGGGGGAAACATGCCGCAAATGTAATCATCTTCCGAATGGTCCAAAAACAAATTGTTCTAGCTGCTGTTGCTGAGCAACAGTCCCACGATGGGATTCAGCCTGTGCAAATGTGCGGTGGGAGAGTCCAACCTACCCAGAGTGAGAAATCAGAGCACGGGGGGAGCTGGCGGAGGGGCCTGGCGTGGCCGAGCTCCACTTCCCGCGGTTGTGACCCCCCTAAGTACATATTTTAGCCATTCTCCTGACCTTTTGCTGCCTCTCCGTTCTCATAACAGGTTTAAAATAAATAGTGAAGCAAGACCAGTACCAGAGAGCAATGGGACTCAGGCTGTTGTTGTAGCAGGCCAGTTTGTATCTAGGACATTTTCTGTGAAGTAGAGCATTAGCACTTCTTCTGAGGTGTTCAAAGGCTATGAAACTCTGGGGAGGGAGAGGGGAAAGCAAATAACAAGTCTACCAGACAATTCATGGGATTTAAAAGCAGTGCCCCTCTGTGACTTCAGCTCTGAAGACCACATGTGTTCTCATTAGGTGGTAACACAGTAAAAATCCACTGTCTAAAGGGACAATAATCCACTATATTTTGAAATAAAAATTCTGGAATGCTTAATCATCTGACACAGTGTGATGTCAGTTTTCATTCACTTCCTTCAGCGGGTTATTCTTTAAACAATTTAGAGACAGAAAGGAAAAGGAAACCACAAAAAATGCATGTTCAAATAATGCTAATCAACTGTTCTGAAGTTAGGAAAAAAAAAAAAAAGGTGACTTGTGGCTGATGGGACAACTTGACAGAATTCACTGTATTGAGGTGTGGAAAATAGTACATTGGAATGGAGGTATTTCAAATGTGTGGAGGGCAGAACTGGTAATTTAGTACCTGGTTGATTTTGCTGTGATTGTTCATAATGCAGTGTAAAGCTGTCAGTCCTCTGGGTGGATGAGTAAATCTGGGTTTGCCCTGGATTTCGTAATCAATACATTTTATAACATTGTTTATTTTAGCTATTTTTCTTAAAAAGGAAGTTGAAGATCATTATTTTTCTAGGTAGCTTTGCCACTTTGCCATGGTATCTGTAGTGTGAAACTTAAACTCTGCCCAGGTTTCATTTTGTATCCCTAAAAACTTATTATTCTATGTGACACTCTAATTGAAAATAGGGGCTTTTAGACTGAGGTAGGAACAGGCAGATTGACCCTTTACAGAAAAAGACATACAAGGAAGGAAGGAAGTATAGCAGTAATATGAACTACTTCAGCCCCAAAATGTCATATGAAAGGTGGTACCCAGTAACTGTTCCTAGTGAGAAACCCACACAAAGTGTCCGTATCCCAAACTGAAGAGCTGTTCTGACTGCCTGTGTGGACAAGTATCAAAATCATCACAGCTGGATCTCACCTCAGTATTGGACTAAAACAGAGCACTGAGCGTGAACAATTGTTACCTTTCACATGCTCAAAATCAAGATCTCATTCATGCTTGGGGGCAGGAAAAAATCAAAAGCCGGAGAGAGTAACCCCTGTGATTCCACTTCCTTGATTCGAGAGGAAAACTTCCTTTTAACAATACTGGAGAATAAAGTTTTCCTGCTTGTTAGACCAAGTACCAAGCTGCTGCTTTTGGGGTAGCAGTTTAATAGAGTTCCTCGCATATACAACAGGCCAGGCGGGAAACTGGAGAAGAACACAGAGTAAACTCTCTCAATATATTTCCCCTCTATTATTTCTCAACTTATTTTGAAATTAGGAAATCATATGGAAACAGCAGGAGGATTCCTAGCCTTGTGCTATTTCCTTCCCCTGTGATCATGAAGTTTTATTGCTTCATGAGCCCTGCTGCCTACCATTTCAGAGAAACTCAGCAAGAGGTAAGGTTTTTCTAAGTGTGGGTGGTCATGTCCATGTATTCAGCAGAAGTAATAGGGCTTTTCAGCTTGAAAAAAGGCAGCTCAAGATGAAGTATGGAAGAATAATTTTCAAAGAGAAAATAATGAAGAACTAACAAAAGCACCCAGGGAATTCATTCTTTTATTTTTTTTCCCCCTTCAGTAATTGCCGTTGAAGAGGCTGGCACTGAAATGACATCATTAAGTCAAGTTATCTCACTTGTACACTTATGGGGAAAATTGGATGAAATGAAGGGAAATTTCCCCAGGACTCAGCCTGTTGCATTGGAAAGCTCTGCTGCTGCTGAAAAACAGTCTTATGTACAAAAAGACATCCTGCTTGGTGATACAGTTGAACATATGGCCCATAATACATTTCAAAAGTTGGGGAGATAGATTTGGAGTTTTTAATATTTTAGTATTATTTATATGTGCAGATATTCACATTCATATTCACCTTTACAAGTACATTACCATTATCTGTGTCAAATCATGTTGTTCATTATTCAGAAGGCGTGTACAAATGAATTTCCTGGAAGGCAATTTCATCACATCAACCCCTTAAACATCGCTTTTCAGTAAATGGCATATAATATTTCTAGGAAAAATATGTTGATTATTGAATGTTTGTAATGTACTGCTCATGAATGAGCAACAAAGGAATACTGGCACAGCGGGTAAAGTTGAGGAAGAAAGATCTTTCAAGAATATATGATTGGAGAAAGATGATTTTTTTCCAGAAAATTAGTGATTAAAACTGATTTGTTCCATTCAGTTCAGCTGATATTCCTTAGTCTCTCCCATAGGTATATCAAAGAAAGGCATAATGGTAGAACCCTGTTCTTTTTTTTCCTTACAATATCTGAAATCCCCACAAGCAGTTCAGAGATACATGCTAGAGCATACAGAATAGTGTTGGCATACAATCTCCATTCTGCACCTGTACATAACCTCTCTGAAGACCATGAGGAAAAGAGCACCTCCAAATATGCTGCTACACTTGATTATTTTTTTCCTGAGGCTTGTTCATGAAAAATTCAACTAGCAAAAGAAGAAAACACTTCCATTATCACATATCTATGCATTTATTTGCTTGCTAACTATAGCAATGGGAAGTTGCTGCAAGCAGAGATATACTTTAAAAAAGACAACTATTACCTAGTCTAAATTATGATATAGGTCATCTTAGCTTTCAAAACACATGAAAAATAATGCAGGAAAAGCCTGGAGCTTCCAGTTTCATCAGGCAATGTGGTTAATTTTGGAAGGACAAATCTGGGAAATAATAGCATGGAATACAAGCCCCTTTTTAACAGAGCAACATTTTTATTTCAAAAATTATACTAGTGACTTAATAACCAAAGGCAAATTTGTCTCTCCTGAGCACCTGGATGCTACAAGCTTTTATTTTAGTTTTGGTCTTCACTTCCTTCCCTCATGCTGATTTTCAGCCTGCTGTGGGAGACGAGTGGTGTTGCAGTGTTCTTGAAAGCAGAAAGAATCTGCTCTTCTGATTTGAATTTACAAAGCAAAATGTTCTCCTTTTCAAGCTCTGCTCTGTGCTTCGTGTACCTTCATATGGTTAGAACTGGATTAATTTATTTTCTACAGTTTCCCTTATCTCTTCTCTCTTTGGGGTTGTCACATCTCTTGCTCAGACAGGCACGGGAAGGGAGAACTCATCATTGCATTCAGATAGCATTAGCGGAAATATCTAGTCAAATCCATAGCTCTGCGTCATACAGATCCTCGTGATTCATGAGATCCTCATTGCTGTGCCTCCATGGCCAGGTAGGGAGGCAGCTCTAAAGCTGTAGCTATGACTTGTCCTGTTGCTCAGAGTAATTGGCTGCTAACAGAGAAGCCTAAATTGCTCGTCTCTGTGAGTGAAATATCTCACACAAGACCCCTTCCCCCACTCTAAGCCCTCCAAAGGAGGGTCCTGTTGCTCTTTACTAGCACAATGCAATTTGGCTGTTCCTCTAAATAAGATTTTATGTTGAGATTTCCCCTTTTCTGCTTTAAGCCACCTTTTCCCCATCTCTGGACACAGGGGACATGTCAGATCAGGAGAGGGCAAAGCCAGAGCAGCCTTCACTCTAGTGATTTTTTGCTGGGAGAAAATGTCACTATGTAGCATTTTTGGAGGTAGAGCCCAGAGCACGAGGCAGCTGCCGCCCTGGCTTCAGCATTTCAAGAGCTCCCACATGGCACAGCTACCTCGCTGCCCTTCCCCACCGCAGCGCAGCACCGTTAACCAGGCACAGCGGAGGAGTGAGCCCACGTACATGGGATGCATACAAACTGCTTATTGTCTTTCTGTCAGAAGCATCACCAAATAGTCTCACTTTCCCCAAACAAAAGCAGATATGGATTGCAGAGCTGGCAAGAAAAACAAACAACAACCCTGTTTAAGTGAAAACACTGCCAGATGCCATGAGTAACACACAGAACTAGCATCAGGCAGATACTGGGTAAGAGTAACTTAATAGTTTTAATACAGGTTTTGTTGCCTCTGGCTGTTTATGAGAACAGTTAAGCTAAAAATGCTTCCCTCCCCCCACTCCTTTCTTTATGGAGCAATACATACTCTGTGCTGAGTACCTCGCTGTAATGACTCTTTGCATTCTGTCAACTTAATGCAGTAATCTAAATATCACTGAGCAGGTTGGGGCTTCAGCCAGTCTTAATGAGATAATATCTCATAAGGGATTGATCCCAGATATATTTAAGGGGCCTCACAGCTAGTGTTTTGCCATACGCTGCAATTCTGCAGCGTAGTAAAAGAAACAGAGAATCAGTAAGATATATGAAGAAATGCAGAATACAGATTCTTAGTCCCCAAGACGTTTCATGCTCTGTGGATCACAGACTCTTGTACTGGACTTATGCAGTCATTTATTTTTTTGTCTGCCAAGCATGGGTGACATCATTTGACAGTCTGTATGCTTACTTATCGGTTTTCACAAAGTAATGCTTTTGCACATTTTTCTTCATTATAAGCTCTGAACAAGTGAGGTGCAACGTTCCATTTAAATAGCTTTTGCATGCAAACAGCAGAATCACAAAGCCAGGTTGTAGGAGAAAATACAATAGGAAATAACATTTTAAAAGCAGTACTGCAGGAGCACGGCAAAATATATTTCCTTAAGTGATATTTATCCTTTTCAAATAGTTCACTTTGTGCCGTGACAGAAATGAAATGTATTCCATGGTACAAAATTGTTTCCTGGGAATGAAAAAATGATTGACAGCTATGTTTGAATTACTGTGAATATGTGGAAAAAACGGGATTTTACACATTGACAAAGCCAATAAGAGGTTTGAAAAGCATGTTTATATGTGGGGAGAAATTTAGCTCAGTTTTAGCGAGTTTTTAAAAGCAAAATGGTCTTCATGCAACAGGCTCTAGTCAAGAATAAAGTGCCATTCAGCAAGAAGGAGCTGATTTAACAGCTCAGTTATTGATGATGCTGAGTCAGGAGTCTGTGGATTTAAAGTCTCCTTTTGCTTCGTCACTGGAAGTAGGGAATCGAGCATAATAGAGAAGCCAAAGATTTCTGAGAAACCTGCACTGGAAATGATGCATTTCTGATTAAGATTATATTTTTGTGAGATAAATGATGGGCCAGGTACTGAAACCCTTCCTCAGCTATAACTCATTGCCTAGCCAGGCCAGTACTGTTTCAGTCCAGTTGAGCTTCCACTGACAAAAGAAGAACAGCTGCCTGCCCCACACTGCTCCAGTCCTGGCACCGTTAGGAGATTTGTGTGCATCCCCCCCATGCTGGTCACTCCCCATCTTTGAGAGCATTTGCTAAACTGCAGTTTTTGCATCCTTGCATGTGTCAGGTTGGCAACTACTTGCTGTCCTGCATGGGGCTGCTCGAGCATGTGAAGGTGCGGCAGCCCAAATGCTCTCTGTGAGCCAAACACAGATTTCATGTGGAAAAGGCTCCAGATCTGTTCACTTGCCCATGTATTTAACTAACGCCACTGCAGTGGAAGCAGCGTGTGGGCAAGTAGAATAAAATAACTGAATAGAGGAGAGTGCTGCCTCTAGTTTTCTCAAATAGAAATTGAAACTACATTGTGTAAAGGATGAAAGAAACTCTGCTCTCCGACAGAAACATCCAAAGGACAAACAGGAGCTCATATTGGCAGAGCATTGTTCAGCCACAAGATCAGCCTTTCGCATTCACAGCGCTTGGGCTAAATTATGCATTCCTATTGCCTGTATTGTCTGCACACTACCAAACAAATTATTTTATTCTGCCTCTCTCCAGAAAAAAAGGGGCATAACCCTTCATAGTTCTGAGAGAAAATATTTCCCTCTTTAGACTTTCACTGGACCATTCCTAATAAACCTTTTTACTCAACTACTTTACTTTCCAACTGTTACAGTACTGTAAAATTTTCAAGAATAAAGTGACCATTAGGAGACATTAGCCAAGAAGTGAGAACCCTAATTACTTCTTCAAGTAAGCAATAAATGAAAGCGGCTGAGTTTCCGGAGGGTCAGCACCTTTGCAGTCATTTTCAATACACCTTTGCTACCCTTGCCTACTTTTATACCAGATGAAGTGGAGCGCTAAATGAAATGCACTTAGTAGTATTAGTCCCACTGTTTTGTTTTCTTCCTTAAAGAAAAACTTGATCTACCCACAGCTTCACTCTCACCCTGTGAAGAACCATTGAGAGTGTAGACTTGTTACTGTAAAATATCTTTTGCATGTGCAGTAAAACCTGGATGTCCATATGGCCTCCAAATGGTCCATGCCCGATTGAGAAACAATGGGGATCTGTTGTTTCTTAGATAAAAGAATATCAAAGACGGTCTGACTTGTAGAGATATGTCTGGTTTCTTTTACATTTAAGTGTGTGCAGTTTTCTGACGCTGTAGGAGACTATCTGGATACTGCTTTTTTCAGGTTAAACAATGTCATCCTTCCTTCAGTATGACTTGATTTGTTGTACCACTGTCTGTTACGTGTCAGTTCTGGAGAGGAAGACAGTCTTCCCCAGAGAACAGGTGCAGCTCTGCTCCCCACAGACCCTCCACAACCCACAAAGGGATGTTCAGAACTCTCTAGCATAAAGTACTCTTGGCTGCTCTATTACCAACATAGATATTTACTCCACGTACTGGTTGCTTTGTTACCTATCCTTTGCTTGCATTGGTAAATTAGATATTTTTTTTTTTAAGGCCTCTGTATTCACGTACAACATGTGGATGGTATTTTTCCCTTCTTCTCCACATAAATGTGGCCCATCCCGATTACAGCAAGCCTTTGGGGAATATTATAGGATTAGGAGCTCCTGAGAAGTGACAGTTAAGTACCTGTCATCAGGAATAAATGAATCAGGCCAATTTTCTTTCATTTTTACTTTCAGCCAGATGATTTTGTAGGACAAGGCTCTTTAATTGGATGTCTCGGCACTGAGATAAACACAAATTTTGTTTCTCTGCATAAAGAGAATATATCACAGAGAAGATGGCAGAGTGCAGTAATACTGTCCATTACATAGATATATCTTTCTAGCTCACACTGATTCTCTGCATCAGCCAGGGGTTTTAACACAAATGAAAGCATATTAGTCTCAGAGGTGATCTAGTCAGGAGTACATATTCCCTAATTAGCACTTTGATGTAGTTTTGTCCAGGTAACATACGTAGCTTTAATCATAGCAAGCCATTGTCTATGATGGTCAGTAAATCCCTAGTTGTCTTTTCATCTTAGAGTCTGATATCTCAAATATAAATGCCTAGAAATACTTTTTTTTTATACCTGCTTACTAGCAGGTGCATTATGGGAGGCTCACCTTGATCCCTAAGATGCAGAAATTGTTTGGAACAAAGACCCAATAATAATGTAAAATCTTCTCCCAAATGTATCTATTTCTCTGATCTTTTCTGGCTTACCAGCAAGTTTGCTGACAGAAAAAGTAAAAGTGAAATTTTATTTAGAGAGAGTAGACCAGGTCCCAACTTCTTCTGAATGTCTGTAAGAAGCAAAAATATTATAAATTCATCATACATTAATCATATATACCCACTAGGGAATTTGCTGTTTCTTGCCTTATCTGTCATAAGGAAATTCACATAAGCCAAGTTATTACATTTATTTTAGTATTATAAATAACCAAATGCAGTTTTTGGACTCCATGGTTTGTGATGCATTCAGGCTGACTCAGAAGATGCTGGGAAGGAACAAGTTGGGTCTGTCCCTGAGCTTCACTAAGGACCAGGACCCCCAGCAGCTCCCATTGCATGGTGTAGGGCACCATAGGGTTTCCAAAACCTCACTGCAAGCCCACAACAAGGCTTGATTTCATAAGGCTGGTCACAGTGAGCAGTACTGACATTTGTACTGCAAGACAAATCTGTTGGCTTCGATGAGAATTATCACGGCTTGGGAAAACAACATTGATTGTGGAATGTCTGCTAAGGGCTTTGATGCAAAGAAGAAATGCAGGGTGATAGTGCAAGGTTGAATATTGTTAGCACGAATCTCTTCAGACAGAAACATGGTCAATGGTTTGCTTTTCACAGTTCAGTTAACATTTATTTCAAGGTTGATAGGAAAACACTATGGAAATTTCCAACCCACTGTGGGCTCAGGAAATTCTCTTAGGACCAAAAATCACAAAACCTATGCAGCAGGATCTTTCTCTTTAGAAGCAGCTAGCAAGAGAGCGTGCATACATTTATCCACTGGCCTGCATTACACCAGGCCAGCAAATCAAATGGCATGGGATTAATGGAGCAGCAGCTTTGGAGGCAGTTGGCAACAGACTTCAAGAGTCTACTGAATGTGGTGTGTGTCAGAGGTGGCTGAGGAGGTCCTGTTCAGAGGGAGTGATTACCCAGAGGGGATGGGAGACCAGAGAAATGCTGTGAAAGGGTGGTGGGAGCAGAAGGGACAGGCTGGGCCTGGGCTAGGAGGTGAGGGACATGGCTGCTCGTGTGGCTGGGGAGGGCCAGGGAGGGGATTGCTGCCAGCAGCCCAGGGAGGAAGAAGTGAGACAACTTAATGGCTGTGACAAATGAGCAGCGAGCACAGATCACAGAGAGAAAAAGAAAGAGTGCTGGAGGGGTGGGGGCTGGGGCAGCCAGCTCCTGAAGCAGTCGCAAGGAGCCACCCCGGCCTAGGCATTGCAGAGCAGCCAGCAAAAGGGAACGAGTGAGATAATTAGTGGCTGTTGGAAGGAAAACGAGAGTGGCAGAAAAGCCATGCTTCACGTGGGATCCAGTTCAGTGTTCACAACGATCGCTATTCATCTCTGCAGCCTCCCAGTCAGCCTGCCAGACAGTGAGGAGAACAGCAGGGATGGGAGTCATGTCAGTGTGTGGCCTCCCCTAGGTGTTACCACTGTACCACGTGTATTGGTCCTATTCTGTCAATACACCTCAAACTCCTCCTTAAAATTATGCTCCTTGTCCCTTTTGTTGCCCTTGGTCTGCTACATGGTTCATTCCCTGTGCAAAGAAATCCCTCCCGGCCCCACTAACGCCTGCCCTTCGCTAAAGTCCGTGCCTCCCTGCCCTCACAGTTGTCACTGGCTCCAAGAGCCTGGTATCGTTTCTCCTCTCTTTTCCCCTTAGGACTATGTGTACTGCAGCAAGGCCTCCTTTTAATCTTCTATCCTCAGTAATACAAACCTGGATTTCATCTCCAGTCCCTGGGTAATCAAGATATTTCAACAGCTGTCAGTTTCTGGCAGAAGCCTATTCTACCATTTTTTTTTTTCAACATGTTTTTCATAGCTGGTTAGAAATATGCAATATTTTGTCACAAAACCAGCCTCATTTGCAGGATTTGAATGATTTTTTTTCTCCTCCTTTACAGTTACCTTTCTCTATCTTACAGTTTAGAGGGTTCTTTTTTTTTTTTTCACTTTCTTGCTGCTGTTCAGCACTTTTGCTAAAAATGTTAGTTTTATCCACCACTACCCCATATACTGCACTTCCTTAATGTCTCATAATGTGTGACTATTGAGTGGATATTCTTTCTTCTTGTTTTTTGTTCCCAGACTCATTACCTCACATACTTTGAAACCTATAAACTACTTATCTGTATCCAACTCCTAGACTATATATTCTGAATTTTGCTGCCCTCCTTCTTTGTTTTGACTGCCCCTTCACTTTATATTGTCAGCAAATGTAATCCACTTACTGCATCTTCTTTCTTCCAGGTCATTGATATATAAAGTGAAGAAAATTGATCCTCATAGTAATCCTTGTGACTCTCTTTTAGTCACATCCTTATGTGTTAAACTGTTAACATTCACAGTTATGTCTTAAAAAATATTCAGGCTAGTTTGTAGCTTATTAACATTGGATATCCCAAGAAGGCTAAGACTGGAAATATAGAGAAATAGAATAGGAAGATGGGGCAGTACCTGGTAGCCATCAGACTTTCCTGTTGCACAGGAGTCGAACTGGTCCAGCCCAGGAGTCCAGCCCTCCCACACCTCCAGGTGCCTCTCTAGCCAGGGGCAAGCTGGCTGTGGGGAGCAGAGGCTGATATGGGTCCTGCTCTGGGTTTGCATCTCCTTGGTGAGTCCCACTGCGAATGGCCCTATGAAAGACTCCCTCCCTTTTAATATTGTCAATCATGTTTTGAAGTTCCTGGAGGTTTAAAGCTGCCTTCTCATCCCCATCTCTGTGATGTGAGAGAGAAGTCTTTGTAGTTTCTAACAGAAAGCTGTCATCGGCAGGTGTTAAAAGGGGATTTCTTTTGCATCCCTGTATTCAGACATATAACACAAAGGACCTGATCTTTTTCTACATAAAAGTCTAGTTAAACAGAATGTATAGCTTCCTGTTATCAGATATTTTTTATTATCCACCCTACAAAAAATAAAAAATAAAATCCCATCAGTGGATTGTTAAGCACAAGCTTGCTTTTGTGAATTCATGCTGACTTTTTGTAATTAAATTATAATTTCCCCCTTGCCTGATCCTGACTAGTATTTAAATTTCTTCCTACTGCTGCAGTTAGACAAGCAATGCAGGTCTCTTGCTTCGGAGGGTTTCCAGTCACCTTTCCAGAGGAGAAAGACAGCCTATCATCTAGTGCACTGGGCTGGGACTCTGGAGACCTGGCTCTAAACCCTGGCTCAGACACAGATCTCCTGTGTGAATTTAGACAATGGACCTAACCTACCATATGTCCTAGTACCACATTTCTGGGCAGAGATAATAATTTCCTATCTTTCAGAAATCCTGTGCAGATAACTGTGAGGCACTAAGATGCATGAAAAAATAGCTCTTAAATGATTATCATGACAATATAGAGTTTCTTTATCAAATGATCTTGGTTGAAGATGGAACTCCTCAAAGGTGGTAGGCATCTAGCTACAGCAGGAATTAGACATCTAAACAAATACTTTTGAGGCACTGGGCCCAAGTTTACATCATCAGACTGGCTTTAGCAGGGGGTCCAGCCTCTTTAAACAGAGCTGGCTAAGTAACTGCTGACACTGCTGTAGCTCCACTGTAAGTGAAGATGTCTTTGCAGAGACATGTCTCTGTGGCAGCACAGTCTGAGCCCAGCAGGGGCTGCTGGCAGGCACCGTTCTCCACTGGGGTGAGGTTCCCATGTTGTCTTGGCACTGGCTCCTGCTCCCTCCCTGCTGGCCTCCTGAGGAGGACAGAGCAAGTGCCTTTCTCTTTAAAGCCGAGGACCCGCTCAATCTTCCTGGCTGGTTTTCAGAAAGATGTACAACACTGGGGTAACAAAAAGACTCGCTGTAGAAAAAATAAAGTATAAAAAAAAAGACTTCATGCCTGCTATTGTATCACATTCACTCACCCAGTCACCCCACAGCTAGCATTCCTCTGGCAGGACACGCTGTCTCCAGCTTCTTACTGAAAAAAATAAGATTCCTTCACTAGCAATACATAACATTATTAGGTCTATTTTGCAGATGGCCTGGCTGAATAGAAGTAAAATTGTGACTTTCTCAGGATACCTGAAAGTGCTCTGTGCTGAGAATCCTGGATTTTGTCTCTTTTCTCCAACTCAAAATTTCATTTACAAGCAAAAGTGAATTTATCAGGCATGGGTGAAAGAGACCATACCTTCCTCATGAGCAATGGCTAGCATTGTCTGTACTTCTGATCATATAATGGGGGAGCAGCTGCAAACTCCTCGTCCTTATCCCACATCTCAGATGCATTCAACCCTGAGTACACTGCACAGTATTCAAGAAGTTTCCTTTGTTTTATTCCATTTTGATTTTAATGCCAAGTTGTAACCTGCAAATCTGCTCCAAGGAGACCAGGGTTTTTGCTAAAACATGCAAAGGTCATTCATCAAACAAATGGGTTAGGAAATGGTTTGGGTGCTTAAGAACAAAGAATTAGTCTGGCTACCAAGACAGACATTTTGAATGAGAACAATTTACCATGGAGGGCTGTGCCTTGAGGAAGGGGATAATGATAAGTGTTAGGATCAATTTTGTTCACTTTCTGTACCAACGAAGAAATAAAGAGGCAGTAAGTGGATTCATTTGCTGTTCAATTGTGAAGTGGAAGTCAGGACAAAAGAGGAGGGCAACGAAGTTCAGACTGAAATGATGAGGAGCTGGAGGAAGAAAGGCAACTTAAAAAATTCCAACTAACATAAGCTTTTTAGCTGGAAACAAAAATAAATGCAAAGGAGATATGCTATGCACTCAAAAGTCATAAATGATGAAATGGATGCATATAGTACACTTGCATACACAGGTGCTGCCATTATGGATGTACGTTATAAATCTGCAGGGCACTAAAGTGATTACTCTTTCCCCATGTCTCTGAATGCCATATTTTTCCAGCAATGCTGGATCCCATCTGGTCTCAAAGTTCTGTCATTCTTCAGACATTTCAATTTCTTGATTACCTGTCAGGTTATGACCCTCAATTGTTTTTCTTTTTAATATGTCTTCCTCCCCACTTGGGAGATGTCCATGTGTTTCTGACATCTGCCACCCAACCCCCTCTGTAAGCCCCATGACAAAGCACTAATTAATGTCTTTATTCCAACAATGTCCTCACCTCCTTTCAAGAAAAGACCAAGACTTTCTCTAAGAGCACCCATTCCTATCTGACTTCTTATATTTGTGCTCTTCCATAGTTTACCTTAACTGTCTCCAGGTTTTATACTGGGAAAGAATGTCCTTTGAATCCAGAAGGATTTGTCTTCAAGTTGACATCTGAAGGTGTTATGCAGAAACTACTTCCATTACATTACTTTAATAGATAAGCTTATTTTCAGTTCTGCCAGGACCAGTTCAACCAGGACCATATCCCACCCCTTGAACTTCCTGTGAGGTTCTGAATACCTTCAGTTCCCGTTCATTCTAGTTAGAAAGGTACCAATGATTACTTTGAAAAGTAAACATTCTAGTGATACTGGAAGAATCCAATAGCAAATTTTAAGTCTGGATCCTGATTTCCATCTTCTGTCCCACATTCTTCTCATTTTAAGGGTTTAATAGCATGAGAAACATATGAGGAAAATCTTGACCTAAGTAAATACACAGTGGGTGTGAAATTTTGATCTAGTCTTGCATGCCAGTCCTTTGTCCCTTCTGATGACAAAAGATTGTTCAGAACCTAGGGTGTAATTAGCGAAAACCCCACTGGTTTTGTATTGTTTTCTGCGACCACAACCACCCTAACTACCTGCTTCTTTGTGTAGAATCCAAAGCTCAAGCTGGACTTCTGCTGCTGCTGGGGCAGGGATGGGATCCTTTCAGTGGAATTCAAAACAGCCAGAAGCTGAATGAGAGTTTATCGAAGAGAATCAACAGAAAGGGCAAAGGGAAGACTGTAGGACTCTGGTGTTTAGTAGCCAAGTTCTCAATGTCCCAACTAAATGAACCTTTCATTCACCAAAATAATCAGTCTTCCTTGTTTTATGCCATAGTCAATACCTCTATATTTTGTGGAGAGCCTGTTAATTCCAGTGTGTGATGTCAGTGGGATCACTCCCTTTTAGGATCTAGTTGGGGAATGCTTAATGGTAGACCTTGAATGAGTTTAAGGATGGTCTAAGTGCCAGACTGCTTATGACGGCCAAGGTGGAAGAGGCTTTGAACACTGGCAAAACCTTTGTCTCTGAGAGAACTTTATTGGCACAAATGCAAGTGAATAATGCTTTTTGAAAATCACATTTTTGGACTTAGATGCCCAAGTTCCACTGAAATCACCTTTTGAATACTTAAGTAATTTGGGAGGATTTGGGATGAATTGTTGTCTTATTTGTACAGCTGAGGAGCTAGTGTTGCCTAATACTGTGAAGATTAGCATATATAAATATATGAGCAATAATGCTCACTTTCACTGTTCTTGTTCCCACCTCTTCTACTGCAATGATATTTTTCTTGATTCTTATCCTTGACTTATTTCTTTAATACATAAAATTATATTTTATACTAAAATCATTTGAATCTGTTCGTAATTAAGGGTGCTAAAGCAGCAGATGAAGGTGGGAGAGAGATGTCAGCTTTGTAGGAAATTGAAGAATTTGCTTCATTTGTAAATGACCACAGTGCTTATAGAGTTAACATCTGTATTAAAGTATTAGCATTACAAGCAAGAGCAAGTTACAGTGCCCTGGAAGTGAACTTGGATTGCAGTCGGGTCATACCTGAATGAGAGTTAGTTTTGGCCAAAATTATGACCTCAGAGGTTTACAAGTTCCTCTCAAAAGTTCTATCTATATAGAGATTAAATCCATACATTGAAACGATGCTGCAGTTTATATTATTCAGGGGTTTGAGGGTTTTGGAAAAGGTATATCCATTTACATCATTAAATCTATATTTTATTTGATTCTCAGGCAGTATTACAAGAAAACAGGGCTGATAAGCAGTTGCTTGATGAGCAGTAGGCTTCGGACTGCTTGCTTTAAGTGGGGATAATTTGGAAATACTGATATTTCTTTTGGCTGTGGCCTATAATAATGAAGTGTACAGGATACTGCTTTAGTTATCTCATTATCTTACAACCCCAAGCAACCTTCTGACATATTATATTGATTAAAGCAAGAGAAAGTTGGGCATTTCTGCATAATTTATGCAAACTCAAACCAATAATTAGAACAGCTAATTAGCTATTGGTATCTGATTTTATAATAATCTGGGAACTAAGATAACAGAAACAATACACACAAGTCTTGTTTGGTAATAAGGAGTTTGGTTTCTCTAGCCTAGCAGTGATCATTAATTTTGCTGTGTTTTGATTTAGTGTTTGTGTTAATATATTCCAGTATGTCTGAGGATATGAAAGTAACACCTGGTGTGCTCTGTGCAAATGTTTCTCTGCTTCAGGAGAAAAGCCAAAGGGGACATGCAGCCAAACCTAGAGCATCATTATAAACAGTCTGGTGGGGATAAATGCCCATGCTTTCTAAGGAAAAAAAAGAAAAAAGAAAGAAAGGCAAATGAAAATATGTGGTTTTGTTTATATGTCTGTATATAGGTAAAGAGAGTGTAGGGGGTAATGCAGAGGGAGCATTTATGCTAAGAAGTTTGTGTGGTGTCTATTTGAACAATACATGGGGTTCTACATGCAGGTTTTTGTTTACAGCTATATTCAGTCTATGTTTGCAATTTGTTAGTGGAGGCAGTAAGCCCAATTAAAACAAAAACCCTCTGTGCTCAGAGTTTTAATTTTGCTGGTATTCCAAGACTGTCAAAGGTAGATATTCTGCCTAGATATGAACATGCCAGCACCAGGCTTTGCTAAGAATGAAAATAAAGACACTGCACTGCCTTTTATTTCCTCAGATTCAAAACTGTCTCTTCTATCTCTGTGAACAATGCTCATCTCCTTATGCAGAACTGAGATCTGGTAACTCACATAGTTAGCTTATTACACACCAAAAAAAGGCTCCAAGAATAACAGGCAGGGCCACTGACCCTGAGACACAAAAGCAGAACATTGTTCACACCAAGCCAAGCTGGTAGATTGCTGGAGAAATGTGGCATAAACTCAGTCAACTTTAGCAAAGACAGAAGAGTCTACTTTTTAATTTCAGTACATAAATACATCAATGTCCTTTGAAGATAGCTTTTATTCTATTATGCCTTTTCAAGAAAGGTTGGTAGCTGATTCAGACCCTTTATCAGATGGCATTTCCCACTGGTACAATACCTACAGATGAAAACAAAATTAATCTGGCTCTATCGTTCACTTTATTAAATTCATCTTTAAAATGGGAAACTGGAGCCTACCTTTATGTGACAGAAAGCCAGAAAGATTTGTGCAGACCTCCCATATATCTTGCACTTAATAGCTAAAAGCATCTTCTTTCCTATGTCTACCTACCCCATGTGCATCTGCTTCCCACTCTTTTCTACTTATATACATTATTATGCATCCTTGTAAGCACTTCTAGCATTATTAACACATGGAAAACAGAGCTTATTACATTCATTGTATCTATACATATGCATCTCCAGCTCAGTAAGATGTGGCAGATCTTCAGCAGGGATTTTCTAGTGCATGAGATGAATGCAGTGGTCAGTGGAACTTATGGGTTAGCTACACCAGCTAATTTACACACTGCCTAATGCCTTTTTGGAGCTGTACCGGAAGAAAATAAAAACCTTACTCTCTAACAAGTCTTCCTGCAAGACAGTACAAGAAAATGCTTACATACACCATAAGCCCATGAAATCTCAAATCTCAGCTTTGGGCTATTCAACCAGGATTTTGACTCATGCCAACTTCTGTATAAAAGCTGAAAACCTAAAAAGACCTTGACCTATGGCAGTAATACCTTTTGCTTCTTGAATAGCAGCTATTCAAAATGGATTCTAGGTCAGTCCTGTCTTATGACTTGGTCACATAACCCAGGCTGTCAATTTGAAAGGGCCCCTTTGCCAATGAATAACATATATACTTATCTATACAGAGCAAAGCTAGTCAAAAAAGAAAGTGTATGAAAATGGCTACAAAAATTAAGGTTAAATGTCTGTCTAGGTCAGTCAGCATGTCACCTACAATGGCCAATGGCTGATGGCCAATAGGGATGAAAATGTTAATTAAAGGTGAGTATATAGTGACACTTAGTATAGTTTTCCACTTTTCAGCAATCTGCAGGTCAAGGCATTACTGAACCAGAGGATTTTTCTTCCTTTTTGGTGGGCCTTGATGTTGCCTACCAAGCACTTTTCTAAAAACTTCTTTAAGCCCAGAAATATCTGCCACCTACAACAGCCTAGAATTCTATGTTCCATAGTTTTAATTATGCATTATAAAAACTGTCACTGTGCTTATGCAAGGTTGAATCCCTTTGCACACACATTGTAAGTCACACTCTTGATCTTCCGCAGATGTGAGGAGTGCTAGGAGCCCTAGTCAATCTTAAGACACCCTGGCTAGTGATCTGGGTTGGTGAAGAATTCACAGCTGGTGTTGTTGCTGCAGAAGGCTTTTTGAGAAACAACCCCCCCACAAGGGTTAAAAGGAAGAAACCTTATGGGGATATTCAGCTGATCACCAGCTGGCTTACAATTACAGATGGATAACAGGGCTCCAAATTCACATGATGCAAGAGCAGAAAGGTCTCTGGGTCTCTCTTGTTCCCTGTATCTACCACCTAGGCAGGACTTCATAAGGTTCAGAGTATAGGGGAACACAAAAACTTGTTTGAAGCCACTACGGGTACCTGTTTGAGTTCAAGTGGCTCTGGTGGAGGCACTTGGAGGGCAGTAAGGGAGAGACAGCTGCTCCTGCACTGTCTCCTAAAGTCAGTCAGCACCACAGGAACGTGCCTGGAAAGAGTGCCATAACGACAGAGACAACTAACTCGTTTCCCTGAGGACATTTCTAGCCTGCATGGCCTCTGCAAAGACATGGACAAGAAATGCTGCATAACCCCTTAGGAAATGCAGTAGTGGCATTTGGAAAGGTTGTGGTTGCTTTCCACAACCACAGCTTTCAATGTCTGAATTTTAGCTGCTGGGTCAGTGAACAAGTTTTTCTACAAGATGAAGCCAGGCTGATCTCAACTTTTAGGTTTGATAGATGGTGTTCAAGATGCCCCATCCTGGCTCATAAAATGATGGAACACATTTTAAATCATCTCTATCTATGTGCATGAGATGTTACATTTTTGATGACATTCAGTGCCTTGGGGCTAAGGGACAGGAAAGAGTTACTACAGGCTCACTCGGGCTCGGAGTGGTCTGTTGTGCAGTCGGCTGTGTCCTCAGTTATGTGAGACCTAGTTGCTGTGAATGTACTGCATTTTCAAGCATTTCAAAATCAAAATTTGTGAAAAAAATTACTTTGCTTGAATATTTGTGGAGGAGGACTACAAAGAGGGTATTTGATGTGATCAGGTATGATATTTTCATTCCACTAAAATGTGTGTGTACTTTTATATTTTGCAGTATTTGATCAGTGTTGGAAACAGCCAGTTGAACCACCAATCTGGCTTTATTTAAACAAGTGCAACCAAAACCATAAAGCCAAACAAGGTAGAATTACAAGCAAACCAGCCAGTTTCTCCCTTCTGCTAAGGACCTTTGCAGCAAGCTGTTTTACAGTACCTATTCTTCCTCATAACTGTATCCTTTTTCTCCAGGGGATCATTTTAAGCTTTAGAAACTGCCGAAGTCATCCTAAAGCCATTTTTCCTGAAGGCAGTATTTAAATGGAAAAGAATCCTCTTCTCTTGATTTAGAGTGTGCAAAATGCTATCCTGATCCTACCAGCCCGAAACCTGCAGCCCTCATTCTTTCCCAAAACTCTTGCATCTGCAAAGAAACTCTTTGAATGCAGAAAGGCAGTGCATGAGCTTAGCAGCGTGCCCATGTGTTTTCCATTATAAGAAGGGGCCTAAGAAGCCATTTTCCTTACACTTTTCAGAGAAATCCACCTTTTACTAAAGAGCACCTAATCTGTTGGGATGAAAATTACAACCAACTGAAAATCCACCCAGAATCTTGAGACAATCCCAAATTGAGCATTTTCAGACACTGAATCTTTTCAGTTANCCAGAAAAAAAATCAGGATTGCCAGCATACGATAAGTGAGCCTGTGCTTCAAATATTTCCTGCCTGGTGGGAAGTAGTAAACATGACGAGAGAGAAAAAATTGTCCCTGGGAGATTTTCAACCTAAGCTGGTGGATTTAAGGTACCTGATTGTCCTGGGAACTATGTGCTTGCAGCTCCCATTAATTTCAGTAGCAGGTGCCTGAATATTTCTAATGCCTATAGGTTCACATATTTGTAGGTGGGTGCAGATAAGGTTTGGATAAGCATATAGCAATTCTTTGGTTAAACAAAGCAGAGCTCCTTGCCTCTTGCCGTTCACCTATTGCTACTTGTTGTCAGACATTAAATATGCAGGTGATGAGGATGTACCAAGCTGATCCAAGAGAAAACGAGAGGATGATTTTCACTTCCAAAAGCATAATGACCTCTGTGCAGGACTTGGTTTGCAATTTGTAAACTATCTCTAGTGTGTGCACTGCAATTTCTTCACTCAGTTTCAAATCTTCAAATCTTCACTCAGTCAAATTTGGGGAGGAAAGAAAAAGGGAAAGAAGGTCGTGGACCTCATCCTCCGTTTTCAGCGATTTGTTCTCTTAATCCAAGCCATTTTTCTCATTCCCTCACCGCTTTTTTGGTCCTTGTAGCGAAGGGTAACCCTATCCAACAATAAACTTGCTGTGATTCAGAAGAAAGGAAGCCCACAAGTCTCAAAGAGTACATGACTCACTCTTCCAAGGAGATCTCTTGCTGCTAATGTAGTGCAGTGATTTTAAAACAACTGTGATGAGTAGGATGGTGGCACAAGTTTTCTCTAAAAGTTCATTTTCTCCCTTGCCTGTGGCAAAAAATAAAATAAAATAAAATAAAATAAATCATTCTTAGTTTGCATCTGATGGTTTCCATGGAGCAAATAGTTGTGAAGTGACAAATCGACATGCCTTAGCCCTGCACCGCAGGGAGATGCAATTATGTGTCACTTCCCCAGTGCCCTCAGGTTGGGCAGAGCCATCCCCACAGCTGGCTGCATGCTCACTCGCAGATGCAGCTTGTGAATTGCACACCCGTGTCAGGGAAATGGTGTTTCCGCAGTGCAGCAGACATTCAATCTGAGATGATTATATTCAACTTAAGGAGTTGTCGGTGAGAGTCTGTCTGAGTGGGATGAGTGCACCTTTTTTTTTTACTTTTTCTCCAGTAGTGAAGAACACGTGATGCTCATGTCCATCTCCTCTATGACTTGCTTGGTTACAGCCTTTGGCATGCCAAGACTAAAAGGGTATGTCCTTAATATTTCTGGAAAAAAAAATTACAGATTCTTTCCCACTGAGGATTAAGATTGCAGCTTCAAAATTTGATTCATAAAGTGAGCATTACAACCTTGCCTATGTACCCAGATTAATCCAAGGGGACCCTGGTCATGTAGCAACCATTTATTTCTGAGATGTTAAATGACATGAGAAGGATTTTCCTTTTTTTTTTTTTTTTTTTTAATTGAGTTTGGTTCTTTGCTATTTAGTTAGTTGTTTTCCTTTTATCAGTCTTAAGAAGGACTGTTGTTAAAAAATGCCAGATAACAATACTGGAGTTGATAAGGGGAGGTAGCCGGAGAAGCTGGTTTTGATAGATGCAACAAAGCAAAGCAAAACAAAACAAAACAAAACAAAACAAACAAAAAAGCCTTAAACTTGCCTGAGTACAGGATATGTAAGAGTAGAATTTTTACTCTTTGTTTTGACTCTTTTTATCTCTGGTGATTTTGTTTCTTTTTTACCTCCTTAAAGGTGTTGATACATATTAGTGATATATTAATGCATAACTGGATAAGGCAATCAGAATGATAAAATAGGATAATGATGATGAGATAAAATGCTTCAGAAAGAGACATTATTTTAATATTTGTGGTTTTGATCTGGATCTAGGCTAGTGTCTCACCAGATTCTTTTTTTATCTGTTCATTTCCTGAGTCTCCTTCCCGCTTCATTAAGACATGCTTTAATTTGCATTAAGTAACTAGAATCAGGCATTAAGGATCATGTAATAAAGGTGTCTTAAGAGTTGGGCAGTTCATGTACTTGCTCGTAAGTCTTACATTGCCAATTTTCTCTGAACTCTATGAGATAATGGTGAGATATTACTTAGTTTAAAATAAATAGAAAATCATAACATGGGCCATGCTTCTGTGACTCTGAAAGACATGGAAGAGGTTTTTGTGCCTTTCTGATATAAAAATGTTCTTTTGATTTATTAGATTTTCTTGCCCTTTAACTTCAGATGTATCTTGAATGTCAACCCTGATTTTTTCATGTTTTAGTCATGTGCATTCATTTAGTGAGCTCAAATAATTTTCCTGCCTTTCTGGTTAAATTACACCTCTTTAAAAGTGTCCTTTAGACAAATAGCCATCTTAGTTAATGAGAGCCAAAATTTACAGACAGGCTAGTACTTTTTTTTTCCTCAGATATTTGATTGCCATGCTCCTGACTTCTTTTGGGTTGAATTTTTATAAATTTTAAAGAGGAAGTGTAGATATTGATAGTATATGTATGCTTCTTCTCTCTCTCTCTCTCTCTCTCTTTTTTTTTTTTTGTAATGTTCTTATGATTAGTGGATGGATTACAAGTTGAAATCAATTGTTCCAACAGCAGCTTTTGAGCACTAGTGTTTTTACCCAGTGGCTAGATCTGTTGCAGATACTCTGTTCTACATTTCAGAACACAAGTATCATAATTCCCGTCTGTGAAGGATTAGGGAGAGTAAGCGAACTTTCAAGTACTAAGTTCATAGATTTGATGCAAGATGCAAAATAGCTATGGGATATATAATTATGAGTAAGCTGGAAAATAATGTTTTAATGAGCCAGAAATATTCTGATTTCATTTTACTTTGCTGAAAAGAAAGTTGTGGCTTACAAGCAGCAGTAAGAATCTAGTGATGTGGAATCCCATTTGAAGAAGGATCCCTGGATGACGCACATCTGCTGAACCCCCCGCAGGCACAGCCCTGCTGGCTGGACCACTGCAGCGATTAGTCTACATTAACAGTAGATCAGAAATCACAGTGGTATAAAATGTTGGATTGAGAAACACCAGGTAGATAAGAAAAGGCTGAGGTAAAGCAAAAACATTTTTTTTTATAGGGTAGAAAAGGGAAATCTTTATTTCTAAATTGTTATATTTTTTTTCTGCAATTTCTGCTTATAAAAGTTTTAGTTCTTTGCCTCATGCCCTTGTCCTACGCCATAAAATGGATCTTTCACAAGACAACATCTCCAGCAATGCATATGGGTATCCTTTCTGAGCCAATACTGGCAGCAGGTTCACATGGCTACTGTATGCTCCCGAAAAAACAAAACCCTGGCTTTGCAATGCATGCAGTAGTTTACTGTTGTCGTCAAGAACAACAGAAACATATATCTGTGTTTGAATTAAATCCCACAAATGCTATGGTTCTTTGACAGTTGTTTCTGTATTTTTCTGAGGGTTGTAATTTTCAAGTTAGATTAAATATCAGTATCTTTCAATGTATTTTAAAAAAATAAGATATAACAGCCGTTGATAAGGAAATCAGCAATGAATCCTGGCATTAGAACCACTGGCACTACATTCATGCTTTTGCTATACAATGCGTTACACCTCTCAGAAACATTCAGTTCTGCCCAAGGACGGCACAGCAAAGAATTAAAATTCAAGCACTAGAGGCAGTCTCTTTCTTTCTTGTTGAATAAATGAAGGGAAACAGAGAAGAAGGGAAAATACAGAAAACAAAGCAATGGATGATTCTGCCAGGATTCACACCAATTATTGCCATGCTTTGTCAACACAGGTTTAACTAAAGTTTCCTGTTTGCAAATCATAATGACTATGAAAATATATGATACAATATTCTAGTGCAGACTGGTGGTTGCTACTGGCTGCATGGGGATTGTGCAGAGCGCGAGTCAGTGTGAAAGGGGGCACAGACTCCCTGTATTAGACACGTAAATGCGTTTGGGTAGCTTGTTATATATGGGATCTGCCTTGCCTTAAGAGAACATAGGCTTACCAGGTTTTGTCCTTTGTGTCTCATTTGTGAAATAAATCATTTGCTTAAGAATTTTCTAAAAAGAGAGAGGAGAAATGGTCTCTCTGCCATAAATGGAAGACAGAAGAATCCCATCTGAGTACGTACAACTAAAGCAGAGCAAATAAATCAATAGGTGCAGTATTCTGCAAGGAAAGCAGAGTCAGCTGAAAGGTGCCGTTACACAAGGGCTAAATCATCTCTCCCTGCCCATCTGTGGGGATGCCAGAGGAGGGAGAGCAGGGAGAGCCCCAGGGCAGGGTGGGGGGGGCAGAGGGAAGGGAAAAAGGAATAACCAGCAGGAAGGTGATGGCAGGATTGCTGAAGGGGGCGGGAGAGGCAGAGTAGCGCACCTGCCCCCGGCACCCCAGTGCCTTGCCTGTGCCGTGCAGCCAGGGCACCACCGCTTTGGCAGGGAGCCCTGAGCCTCCCTCCCTGCCTCCTGTGAGGCTCGAGCAGGCCTCAACTGTCCTGAGGCAGTGGTGTTTTCCTTGAAAAACACATCTTTATTGCTTTACAAATTCATTATAACAAGGGACTCATGTTCAGACTGAAGGACACACTTATTATCGTCCTGTGGTTTTCAATTAATAAGTTCACAGCTAACAGTTTTTAAGTACAGTGAATCATGCAAATTTCCATATCACAGCAGCTAATTTATTTGTTTATTGGGGAATAGCAGGCGCCACATGAATCTGTTTTTGAAATGAATTCCAAGTAAGGCAGACGATTTTGGTCAGAGCTGTGGGAGGGGGGAGCAGGAGGGACCAGCAGGATAATGTAATGCAGCCTTCACGCAGCACAGGGTGTCTAACGTGGGATATGAACGTGAAATGAGCAGCAGCACAAACCTGATATCCAGGGGACTGATCCTGAAGCCCAGCCCTCACTGACTGGTGGATTTCTGGCCAGAACTAACGTGAGTGTATCTCCAGGTCAGAATGATAAAATCCAGGTGCTTTCTGTATACAATTGCCGATGACTTCATTCTGTCTTCCACGTACAGTTCCAGCTTTTGTTCCCCAGGCACTTTTCAATGCTGGTTGCAAACACAAGGATCATTAAGTTACAAGCTGGATTTATTTACCGTTCGCAGCTAGATCTGAGAGTAGTTGTCTGTTATACCAGATTTTAATTTCAAGCCTGTCTGATGGGTTTATAAGATGTGTTCTTACCTGTTCTTGCAACTTCGCACAATTATGCTTTGGACTCAGTTCTGCCTCTAAGAGCCATAACAGAGCTCAGAGGAAGACTTGAGCAAGAAAGACATAGCGGAGTGGAGTGCCAGAGGTTTCCAGGGCACAGGAGTGTTGTGACTTGCGGTGTGGCTGCTGCAGAGCTCATACATGGGCATGACACCTGCAAATAGCTTTGCAGAAAGTGCATTAATCAGTGGCCATCGCTAGAGGTTTGCTGGATTCCAGTGGTGCAAAGGCTCTTCTCTATGCAGATGGCTTTCACTCAGCGTTCGTACAAATAATCTTCTGCAGCCCATGCGACTGCTCTCAGAATGAAGCTGCCACTGTGCTTTTGGCCTGATGTTTGTGGGGAGGGAAACCTGGTAGGTATTATAGTGACCTTTTCCAAGGAAGCAACGCCATAGGCAAGGGACTGTGCTCCAGATTCATCATACTAAATTTTAGGCACCTGAGACCTCAGCTATATCATTGGTGAAGGGAGCTTCAGAGGTTATCTGTCAGCTATGATCTGGTGCCTTGATTTCTGGTTTGGCTACTGAGGAGGACAAAGCTTCAAGTGGTGATGATTTGGTGAGATGTCAAAAGCAAGGGGGTGGTTCTGCACCAGCAGTGCCCTTCTCGCAGGTGGTGGGTCACAGGACCACCTTTCTGAGCCCTCTTCCAAGTCATCTTTCTTTTATTTTTTTTTCAATCAAGCTGAGATATGGGCTAAACAAGTTTGTAACCTGTGCACTTTGGCTGCTGTGTAAAACGGAACTAGTCTGTCTTATTGTAGTCATTTGCACAAATTATATCCCTTAAATGCTTATACAATGAGGCTATAATTTAAACCATAATTTAAATGTAAAAGTGACAGGGGCCCTAAGCAGGCTATCTAAGGGAGAGGTTGACTGATGTATGCGATGTTTGAAAGGAGATGAAAGAGTCACAGATACGGAGAAGCCCATTCCAGATAATGGCAGCGGAAGAGGAAATGGTTCCTGCAACATGAGAGATGAAAGTGGAAGAGGGAAACACTTATGTAGCTGTGAGAAGGAATTTGGCTGGTTGTGACTGAAAAAGAAAAGATGTTGAGAAGAAATAACATCATGAAAAGGGAGGAAAAAATGAATATTTTTAAACAGGGAAATAGACCATTGGTCAGAAGTAGGCAACAACTTCAGCAGAGTGTGATAGCACTCGAAAAATTCCCAAAGCCTTTCTTCATCAGGATGAATATTCACATCAAATGCTGAGATTTAATTAAAACCATATTCAACTGAAGAACTCTTCTGTCCTATACATGTATTTTTTTCATGTTTTTCATTTTGTTTAACCATCCAGAATGGAGAGAAGTCATAGTTCCTGCAATTCAAGGAACCTGACTTGAATATGATGGTTCCTTTTACAACCCATAAAACTCATATGGCTAATAAAGAGCATTTCTGACCTTTCACTTTAGGATCACTCTGACTGCTTCCCACATATTCAGCCCATCTGTCTTCCTCTGGATCTGTACTTCTTCTCCTCAGCAGGAAAAAAAAAAAAAAAAGAAAAAAGAAAAAAAAAACACAGCAGAAATAGGTAACAAAAAATGTAACTATTTAAACTGCAGAAGGCAGGAAAATACTTAAATATTGTCTTTAGAAGTGGTTTATATTTTGCCGTTTGAAAGAATAAAACTCAGATGTCCTAGTGTTTTCACTCAGTGAAGATGAAGGCAGAGCATCATGGCAGAGAAAATCTAGAATATCCCAAAAGCTAAACTCAAAATATTTATTTTCCACATCAAGAGCAACTACTGATTCACAAGCACAGAGTTGCTGTAGCATCACTTGTGTCAGGAAAATTTGTTCCTTTAAAACAGAAAGGAGCACTTAACAGGTCCCCTACTCAGACCATTTTTCTCCAACACAATTCCACATGTTTTTAATAAGAAATAAATAGGTAGCAGGAAAAAAAAAAAAAAAAAAAAGGATTTTTGTTGTGAATTAAGTGATCTCAGTGCAGTACACTGAGTGCAAATTCTGGCCACAAACATGCTTAATATGTAAATAGCTCTGTTTGTAATCAAAGCCTTCAGAAATTCAGTTTCTGGAAGAAAAAAGTCATACAAGTTTCAACACTCAGGCTAACCCACTGAGGTCAGTGGAGATACCTTCTTTGTCAAGGTGGACTTCGAATTCTGGATTCACGATGAACAAAAATTATACACTGAAGAGCTGCTTAAGTAACAACAGGCTCACAGGGGAGAAGAGAGCATGAAAAAGAGGATCAAAAAGAGAGAAGAGGAATGAAACAACCAGAAGGGAGGAATTAAAAAAAAAAAAAAAAGAGAGACAGGCTGGAAATGATCTAGAGGATAAATAAAGATAAAGGGCATGCTTAAAGCACAGGAGAAGAAAATGACAGACAAAAGAGACAGGAATAATGACAGGGAGTAAGAGTGGAAAATTAAAAAAGAAAAGTAAAGAAAAGAAAAGAAAAGGCTTAAAATAAGAGTGGGTGCTGGGAATGCTGAAAAGACGGATAGAAACAATACTAAGAGGGGAAGAGAAGAAAGACTGGCATGAGGCCTCGGTGGCACTGTGAGGAGAGAGGCTTGAAACTCAACAGCACAACAATAGAGGGATGAGAGACAGAGGCGCGAGGGGGGCAGCACTGATCAAATAAGAACCAAATGTAACTGTAACAAAGGTTCTGAGATGTAGGCAATGAAAACATCTTAACAGGGAAATGTTTTGTATGTGTATGTGTGTGTGTGTGTGTGTGTGTGTGTGTGTGTGTGTATTTTCACGTACTCAAAAAGATTCTTTCTTTCCCCCACCTAGCCCTCCCCCCCAGCCCAGAACAGCTCAGTCTCAAAAACAAAGGCAAGGAACACTCAATGTCACTCTGGACTTCAATTATTATTTGTTTTCTTTTCATTCCCTTTCTCAATTTTCAAACAAGCACCTCTGTGGAGGCTGCCCCTCCTTAAAATCCATTTTTAAAATTCTGTCTTGCTGTGATAGCTGCAAAAGATGTGACAATTGGCAGGCTGCTGCTGTGCTGAAACTACTGTTTGTTGTGCTGACCAGTTTTCTAGCTGTTTCCTTGTAATTCCTAGATAGCTCTTCATACCCACTTATTGTCTTCTCTCTTGGAGCGGAAGCACTTTAGGATGGGGCTGTCTCTGTGCTTGTGCAGCAGCTGGTGAAGGGCAATATTAGCAAAGGTTCTTCCATGATTGTTACAAGTCACTTTTGAAAATTTCTGCCTGTACCTGATGGATTCAAAAATGGCCTTTTTCTTGGTTGAAAGGAGGTATTTAGCTGCAACACTGCATTCCTGTTTACACATGCCACAGAGGAACTCACGTAAAAGCCTCCAGACCTGAAGGGAGGTCATTGCAGCACCTACATAGATGGATGGCTATAGCTCCTGTGATGCTGGTGCACAGGGGTGGCAGGGGCTGTGTAACATGGGCTTGTCATGCCATCCTTGCAAGCTCCCTGCTCACTTTCCTGTGACCCACTGTGGCAGCTGAGTGTCCTTTGTTGTGCACAATCCCTCAGGGTGGGTTTGTGTTGGCCCAGTCACCCACAGGGCACAGCAACAGCCAAGAAAGCACGAGGAAGAGAAGCAAGAAGTGCTCATGTTTGTTGTGTGTTTGGGGAAGTAGTAAATCCTGCTTCCTTTGTGCCCCTGTGAAGGGTAGAGGGTGCAGGAGGGCTCCCGTGGACATGGACTTTCTCTGTAGAGGGGTAGATTTAACACTCTGATGTCCTCTCAAACCCACGTGGCTGTCTCCTGTCACACAGCTTTGATCTGCTCTGCCCTGACTACCATTTCATTGCTGATGCCAGGGACAGCAGATACATCATGACAGGAATGCATCTATACTGTTCAGACATCTGATGGAAAAGGCGGCTGTTGATCCAACTGGGGAAGGAGTGGCTTTGTGAACCACGTGCAGGGCAGTTGCTCAGTTCTCTTCTGCAAAACATCACAAGAAATATGGCAACACCTTCCTCAACCTGCTGCTCAGACAGGTGGCACAAGAGCCCCTAAACCTGTGTGCAGCAGTAAGGGGATATTTCAAAGATGTACCTTAAATATTGACTGTCACTGATACTTCATGTAGATTTTTCTTTTTCAACAGACAGCTGCTGTCAGACTCAAATGGGTCACTTGGGACAAGAAGAGGAACATGGGAGAGAAATAAAATGCAATTATTTACAGTGTAACTGAGCAGTTTTTTACACAGAGGGTGATGCAACAGAAAGAGAAGCAACAGAAGTGAGGAACAGTTGCTAACTTGACAGAAGAGCAGCTTCCTGCAGCTTCCTGGTTCTTCTTTAGATTTTTTATTTTAATACTCTTTTGTACCATGACCAAGCAAAAGAAAGTCTTCAACTACTAAGTGCAACTTATGGGGCAAAGTGGGGAACTGCTGAGAGTACTGTGCTTCAAGGAGCCAGTGCTCCTAAGGTACTGCTCAGGTACTGTTCAACGCACAGGTTGAAATAGGTTTAGGTTGTGAAGTTTGGATAAAAAACTGCAGACAATTCCAAGTTTCTCTAAACCTGATGGTGGATATGTTACTGGGATGTTGCAGGAATGAAGTTCTGCAAGTGAATCTGAATTTCCCAAAGGTCTGGGCTGTACTTTCATGCCAAGAAATTGCATTATTGTGTTTTTAAACAAATGATCATTAATGATGATCTTTATGATCATTGACATTGTTCTTGTAGAGGAGCCAGGGAAATGTCACCCAGTGCAATCCTCGCTGCTAAAGGGTTAAACACTTTCTTGGCTGAGGCAGCTTGCTGACCTAGCTGAGAGAAAAAAGCTATAGGTCAGTGAGTGAGATTGCCCTTCCTTTAGAAGAACTGCCCAGACAGCCCAGGAAGATTGCAATAAGTGTGTAGAGACTAAGCTAGGAATTAGAGACTAGGGACTGCTGATTTCAGTTCTTTTATGTGCAGTCTTTGGGCAGAAATCCAGGGAGTTGCATTAGCATAAACTATCCCAGTAAGTCAGAGGATACATTGCTCAGCCCCACCTAGCCGGAGGGCTTGAGCACCACTGTACCTGGAACTGCTAACAGTTGGACAGGGAGCTGACAGATGAAAAGATAGATTGGTCTGATCTGATAAGTGGAGGCATGGCTAAATGATTACACAGGGCAAAAGGGAAGGGGGAAGGGAAGAAGCCATTATTAATAAACTTTAGATTTCTCTCATTCTTCTCTCAGTGAGGCTTTCTCTTGTTCTCCAGCTCTGAGATAAAAGCAAGCAGTGAAGGCAATGCTGAACATATTCAGCACATTCAGCTGAACACAATTCACAGAAATGGTGTTGCATTTCAGTCAATACACAGCATAGTGGGTTGTACCAAAGAAATAAAATCTGGAAAATGCAGGACATGATCTTACTGTCGGGCCATTAAAAAGGTTTAGAGCCTTGGAACAACAGCAACAGAGAGGGTCCTCAATCTACTACTTTTCTGGGTGGAGCAGTAGCAGAACAAAGAAAATGTGGATGCTTGACGGTTGTCAACTGTAGATACTAGAGCGGATAGTTTACCAGCAATAATATCTCCAAATTAGCATTCTTAGTGTCTGGAGATGCCAGACAGCCAGTGGCAGCCAAATTTACAACTGATAAACTCTCTGTTTGAGCTCACAAGTACCCAGCATGCTGTGTCAGCTGGCTGGCACCTGTTCTCACAAAAAATAATAGAACTAGTACATTACACTCTGAACAGCAGTTGACAATTTGACCATGAGTAGCACCATGTTTAGCTACAGCCATACTTCACTTCTGAAATTAAACAGTGGGAAATACCAACTGCGAATTCATCATCAGGCATTTGGTTAGGAGAAGAAGTGAGTGGCTGTACATTGGTTCAAAACTAAAGTCACAGATGGAGATGGGTAAGGCAGAGGCTTGGAAGTGTCTATAAGAAAATGAATGGGGAATCTGAAAGCAATTCCTTAAAGTTCTGCCAGCTGAAGAAGATGACAGGGTGCAAAGCACTAAGTAGAAGTCTGGTGGGAGATCTTTCTGGCAAAAACCACCTGCAGGCAGATTGCTTTCAAACATGGCCTTGAAAATCACTCTGAATCCAAGGGAGCCAGCCATGGCCATAGTGTGTTGCTTTTAATGCATGGAGACAAGGATCATCTCCCCTCCATGCTGACCTGTGCTCCAATGCAATTACCTCTCTAGCTGATTGTACAAGCCTCTTCCTCACAAGCGGGAGCTATTTTCATAGACCTCATTGTTTTAGACAGTTTTAGAAATGATGGTCTATTTCTAATGTAAGAGAGCCCTAACAATGGCATCCCTGCTAATGGACTGTAATTACAGGATTGATCCCACATCCCTGCCGATATGAGCCCTTCTGTGCTTTCTAAGGCAACAACAACAGCATAAATCAATGGTCTGCCACAACAAGCTTCAGTGGATTCAGGGTGAGTAGACCTTCTTATATACACAGTAAGCCTTGCAAAATGGGGACAACACACACCTGATTAGCATAGTATAATTAACTTATCTCCATGGACATGTGAAGGATTGTCCTTGTACTGTACTTCATTTAACAGCAGTCAAGAAACTGATCATTTTCAAAATAGGTCTTTACACTTGAGAGTGGCTTTATCTGTGTTAGAGAGAGCAGCAGGAGCTGCAGAAGACATAGAACAGATGTTGAACAAGATTCTTCCCTTGGGGGAGAATGATCTCTTTCTTCTGTGAAGACATGGCACTGACATGTTATTGGATAGGAGCAGGGAAAGTATCCCAGCACAGACATTGACTTTACAGTCTTTCATGGATCAAGTGTCTGCAAAATCATGTTAATAAAGAGAAACACTTGTTTATGGAGCAATAAAGAAGATACTTTTTGGTATATTCATGAAAAAGTATAGCTACTTCATATTTTTGTATTTGAAAGTGAGACATCTGTTATGTCACATTACCAAAACTAAATTTATAAGGGATAATATATATTTTGACAGGAACCATTAAATCATCAAAAGCCTTTGTCTTGTTCTGAGCAAAGTTTCAGCTATGCCCATGCCTGACCATATACCCTATTGATGTGGGTTCTGACCCTGAAATACAGACTTGGCCTCCTGGTTTGCCTTCAAACCTGCCTCATCATTACACATTGGTCTAGTAATCTTGACTCTTAGCTGAAGCCAGCTTCTGTACCTGGACCTGCTTTGCCCACCTTGCTGGGGTCCTGCAGGGCTGGGCTTTTGAGAGCCATGCCCTGCTTGCTTTGCTGACGTGCTCAGCTCCTGACTTGCCTTCCCTTACTGAGCAGTCCACTCTGCTGCTCCCTGACATCTAAGACTTTTTTCTGTGTGGTCACTTATTTGTACCCAGCAAACAAGTACAAACGTGTTTGTACACCTAGATGCACTAATTCTTATTTCATTGACAGTAGTGTCCTTGACATGATGGGGTCCTGTAGCAAGCTTATGCAGAATACAATTCTTTTACAGTCTTTTACAGTCAGACCTGATACTCAGTAACTTAGTTGGATCCAATAGCACCCAATGTCTTTGTCAGATTCAAATGTCCTGAATGTCCTAAAGGATGATCTCTAAGTTAACAACAAAATAGTATTTACTTCTTATGAATCAAGAATCTGTGTATGCTGTCACATGAATCAAACTGATGAATTAGTGCAGTGGTTCAATTAAACTCAGAGGGAAATGATCAAGTGATTTATCTAAACCAGTTGCTGCAACCAGAAGATATTGGTGCTTATTAACAGCAAGAGTAGTTTCATCAGGGTTTCCTCTTTTTGGCATCCTATATGGTCCACATGCAACAAAATGTTGACTGAGGGACAGGAAAACAATACCCCTGCCACCATGAAGTATACCCAGAAACTAAAAGGTTGGCTAAGGAATTTATGAGACTTTGCACAACATCATGTCCACTGGGTCCAGACCAGAGCAAGAACAAACAGATCAAAAAGGGGCCAGATGAAGAAAATGTGAGCCTGGAACTGAACCTTGGTGTTAGTGTCCAGCTGGCCTCGTTATTAGCCAGATGGCAGGTTCAATATCAAGCCCTTGGAAGGGTCAGCCCAGCAAATTACAAGATCTGCCAACTGGATATGGGAAAAGAAGAAAAAAGAAAAAAAGCCAGATCTATCATGTCCATCTGCTGGGCAGATGGACAGCCAGAGAAAGAGTTCTCATAGTCCTATGTAAGTATCATCCAGGGCTGGAGCTAAGTGATAATTCCTCAGAGTACAGATTATACCAAAAGAGATATCTGATCTTTGCACAATACAAAATGATGACTTGCCTTGTAGATGTGTTCAAGGCATTTTTTTTTCCCAGATCTATTGGATGAAGTATCTCTTATCCTCTATACTCCCATTTGTATGTCTGGTCTCCTTTGTGAGGGCACATGAGGCCTGGCAACAGAAGAACTGTAGAAATGTGGAAGATGGACACCACTTGTTACAAAGCGTTTGGCACAGCGTCATTGATCTTAATGCCAGCCCAAACCACCCTGGAAAGTTCTGCAATGGCCTCCCCAAGATATGCCTTTGAATTAATTTGTTCCCTGTGCAGGGCATAGGAAAAGCATGGTACTTGTCCTTCAATTTAACCTACCAAAGCTTTTGGTAGGTATCTATTCCTCAGGTACCCCTCTAAAAAGGCTTCCCTTTTCAATCAGTATTTCTCTGACCTGAGGACTGTTGTCCATTATAAAAAATACAGCAGGAGTATTTCAAAGAAAAAGTCTTACAGCCTCACAGAGATTACATGGGACTTCAAATAATTGTGTGAATTGGAAATGTCATCTGGAGAGGAGATCCCATTGCAATATTCCTTGGAAATTTTGTTCTAATCACTAGACCCCTCAAATACATGACTAGAAGAAAGGCAGCTATCATACCAGCAATACCAGCTAGGACCATGACATCATTGCAAACTTGCCATTCAAGGCTGTCCAATCTTTGTGGCCAAGTGAGAATTATTGTCCAGCTATTATATGATTTTTTATGCTGAACTTGCTGCACCTTTTGCAGATCTAACATAGATATCTTTTGTTTTGGGCACAAATGTTTAGTACATTGAGCCTTGATTCTTTAAGTGGCAGCTTTACAATCTAGACTGTATTACACAGGATAGCACTGTTACAGGAACATGAGGAAAAAGAAATATCCAACATCATATTCAAGCTCCAAGGTTCAACATGGTAATCAAGGTTGCCTCCAATGTTCAAAGGTACATCGAGACAATGAAATACTTTTTTTTTAGCAGTAACATTCTATTTTGTTTTATCTACCCTACATAGTAGCTTGGGAATTATGATACAGTAGCTTACTTGCAATCGTTTTATTTCATGGTGAAGTGTTGCCCTGGATGACAGAGGATATTTGCACCCTATCTTTTCTTCAGGGTGGGATTGCGGGTAACAGGGAACTTTAATCAGGAAATTAGTTTCTAATACACACTTCATATCTGAACTAAAACACTGATTGGATGCACCCACAGCCAATTGATACAGCACAGTTCATGTCTACCTAACCTCTCTCTCACTCTCTCTAACTCGGAGGCAGGGTAACTATATCTAAACCGAGAACTGGGAACAGTCTCTAGCACATGCTGACCCCTGAGCCATGCCCACTACTTGTCTGGGAGAGTGTTGGATTGCCTGGTCGAAAGACATGTCACGTACCATGTTAGTAGTTTTACAGTATGGATAGTGGTGTGCCAGTGCTTGGGGCATGCTCTGACTCAGTTTACTCGCATAGATGTAGCCATAGCATCCCAGAAAAGCAGCTGGGGGATGAGGATAGAGGGAGGCAAACCAGATTCAATTAACAGCTCCAGTAGATGTGCTCCTGAAGCCTACATAGATGAGTGGTGTGTATTTCATGGGGCTAGAAACTTTTAATCCAGTAAGAGATTATGGTCATCCAGATTTGACACCAAGGAGTAGAAAGAATGATTTTGACAGAGGTCTAGAGTAATAACTGGAAATTTGAATAGGAAAGTAATGGAGAGCCTATGACAAACCTCCTACTTTCCTCCGCTCTTCCTGAGATGCAAGAGGGGAAAAGCTGACAAAGGCAGGCTCTGAATAAAAGATACTTGGTACTCACTTAAAAGTGCGTTATCATCTGCACTGCACACTGCTGCATCTGTACAGCACAAACCATGTTATGTGTACACTGTCGGTATGCACTTGCAAGAGACCCAAGGGTCAAAAATCTAACAAGAAGAAGACTGGAGGGGAACCCAGTTTGTGAAGGAAACAGTGATGAACTGAAGAGTTTTAAAACACTCGGTAATATATGATTTTTATATGGTTTATGAGACATCATGGATATTTTTTCCCAGCTTTCCACATGTTTTCACATTCACTATGATTTCCTGACATTTCTGAGAATTTTTGGGCTTGTTAAGAAGTGAATGAAAGTGGACGCAGTGGCTAGAATTTGGCATGTCATATAGTCTGCAGCAGAGTTTCTCAGAGAGGACAAAGAATCACATGGGCTGATGTGCTAATATCACAGCACGCTGAGATAGACACCAACCAAATTAGGAGAAACAGAGAGATGGGGCTGTGCCTCCTGAGCAGAGGAGCAGTTGAAGACTTGGACAAAGCCGCATTTCTATGCCAATCACAAAGGATTCCCCCACTGCTTGAGTCAGCAAGAGCAATGCTAACTTGTCTTGTCCAGAAGAAATTTTCATCACTCTTGACTCGGTGTGATCCTTCAGGAGGCAATATTTATCCAGGCAGTATCTTAGTGTCAGTAGGCAGAACAGTAACACAGCAGCACCCATGTAATTGAAGCCACAGCATGCCATTGCATGTAATGAAAGCAGCTCCAGACAAGGTTACCAGATCTGTGGAAGCAAGACCCGTATGAGATGTTGTGGCAGTTAACTTTCTTTGTCTTTATCCTTTTCATTATGTTTGACAGCTTGGTTGCAGGTTAGCAGCCTGTGGCAGCAGGCAGCAAAGAGACTGTTTTGCCACGATGCAATCCCCAGAGATAAAATGTGTGACAAAATTGTACTCAGTAGGCAAGGTCCTGTTTATAGCTTGTGTTTGGGGATGGTCTTATCTGTGTTCCTTTATACACAGAGAGAGTGATTAAAGCCTCATTTTCATTTCCTTTTGTTCCTTACTGTTATCATCCAGGTAATTTCAGTGTCCTTAATCAACATTTGGAGAAGTAAACAATGTTATGCTAGTAACAGTCTTGTGCCATAAACATTTCTTAAGTCACGCAACATGACCACAAGGAGGGTAAATGTCAGATTGTCCCCTTTTTAGAGAGAGAGAAATGGAAGAAGAGACTGGTAAAGTGACATGTCTATGATTATAATAGCATGTGTCAGACTAGGGATTCCCAGCTCTCCTGTATTTAAAAACCAGAGTTCTGTATCTCAGGTTTTGCAGCCCTGCATAAAAATCTCCTATGTGAATTAGTCTATAGATTTTAACATGAAGAAAAAAAAAATCCAACTTAAGGAAAGATTTACTCCTATTCAGTGAAGGACAATTGTTTCTGTAACAGGGCAGTGGATGACTAGAGAAAAAGATACACAAGTTACCACTCATTACCTGTTCCACAAGGAAAAAGCAAAGATGATGAACAAGCTTGTTAACAGATATGACACCCCAAGCAACCATGAAGTACTTGCTGAAACAGTTGGGATTTTAGTGCCAAACATCTTGATCTTATCACTATCACATTACATGGCTAACTAATACAGAAGTGAATGTAGTGTGTTCTCTCCAGTGACAATGTTATCCCATAAATGGGAAAGTGTAGAGGAAGGAATGTGCTATATAAGCATAAAATATAGATGTAGGCCCTAATTTCCACTAAAATCAATGAGCCTGGCCTGTGCTTTGCACTTGGGTAGCACATTCCATCTTCCCTATGTTATTACCTCACCAATTAGAAAAATTAAAAAGCCAAGATAGGGCGAGCAGCTGCAACATCCAAAAAACAACACACAGAGTCCAGCACTTGAAGAAAATAATGCATATTTTTCATAAAAGGAAAAATGATAGCAAACTTAAATGCCTAAAATATGTGACCAGTCCATTATCTATATCTCATATTCTTCCAGCTTACTTATTGCTCAAGTATCATGGCACTCCTGTCAAATCCTCTGAGTTTGGATAGCTTAGATAGAAATTTAGTCTGCGTGCAGGTCTCATTTTAAGAATCTGGGTGAGAGATCTACTTTTGACCTCCTGTAGTGTTATGATTTACCTTTCTAAATTACATTCTCTTTTGCCCGAAGTGCTGAAGACATGACATTTTTTTCCTTTTTGTTTGTTTGTTTTGTTTTGAATACCACTATGACTCAGCTTGCCTGTAATCACTAAACAATGGGAACATGACAGTTTCTGGCAGAGCACATGAGACATTTTATCACTATAACAGACACTCAAGATGGTATGATTGCAAGGGGAAAAATATGTCGGGTCAAATTAAAATATAGACCAGACAAGAAAAATTAGCATCAAACCTATATTTCAGACACCATGCAATGAAGTTTCATTACATGTGTGTACACAAACAGTATGAACCCCAAGAGCAGGATACAAAACAAGAAAAAGAGTGCTTTCTTCTTCCACAAAGACAGATACCCTTCTCCAAGTGCCTGCAGGAAAGATGTCAAGGCTGGTGCCAGCACATGACCTGTGCTTGCTGTTGTGCAGGTCAAAGTGACACTAGTGAGCCTTTAGCTGTAAACAGTGGGGACAGTCATGGACCAAGTCTTGATCCTATGCTCAGTGGCTGTTAATTGCACAATATTGACACAGTCAAATGTCCACACAGTCATGTAGATGTCCATCCCAGCCCCTTCAAGACTGCCTGTTGAACCTGTTCTGCTGAGCCGCTGGGGCTGCTCTGGGTAAGCCCAAGCAGGTTTGGTGGTTCACAGGGGTCATGATCATGTTCACATGCTGGGTGCATTGGATATGGGCAGGGCTGGACATATCCAGCACAGCCCAACAGCAGGGAGTCTGAACTCAGTCACTGTGTGGCCCCTCTGAGGCTGGTCGATAGCCCAATTAAAGCCAACAATGAGGAAAGGAAGAACACAGTCATGGTGCTTTTGTCTAGTTACTATTTAATTCTTCTGATACAGCAGACATGGCCAAGAGATCACCGTGCCCCAGCTAGTGTCTGGGATCTGGACATACAGACCAAATGGAGAGGCGGAAGTAATTCTATGTTCACATGAACTTCTTTTTGGAGATCCTTCCATCATAAGTGTTTTCCCTAACTTCTAGAGATCCTTGAAGGTATGTGGTTGTAATGACAGATGAGTAAAGTTGGGTCTAAACGGCAAACCCAGTATTTTTTGTGTGGATGTTTCTGAAAAAATATAGTTAAAATTTGTGTGAAAAAGTAAATGATCTCTATACATCCTGATTCTTGTCTGAATTAGTATCTAGCCAGTTGGAAGATATTTAGACGTTATTTTGACCTCATCGCCTACAAGAACTGTCAGAAAGCCCGTTCTTAAAAGAAAAAAATATTGCAGAAAACCAAGTAATGGAGACTTCATAGAGCAAAGCAGGTCTTAATTCAAAGCTCTGTTAAGACAAAACTCCCCTTGGCCTCTATGAACTTTGAATAAACTTGAAAGGAGATCATGGATATCATATTACTTCAAATACTTTATTTTCTGCATAATTCCAGTCTACAATGTCAATAAAGGAAAAAGACCTAATTATTATCTGGGAAATGACTGCCTGATCCACTGGGGAGGAATGCCACACATTCCTCCTATTCTTTCCTACTTTGATTCTTAGGAGACAAAATATTTAGTTTCATTTTTCTTTTAGTAGATAATATGCCAACATTAGCTGATATGAGGCTGTCACCCGCTCGCTCTTTATAAGTAAATTACTACAAGCTCACTGTTTAATCTTGCTGATTGGCAAGTCTAAGAAATATATATCTGTGAAGGGACCTGAGCTGTTAATCAGTGTGCCAGCATCAAATTAAAAAATGTTGTCTGTCATGCAGACGATTGGCTGGCTAAAGCAAATAAGACAGAAGTCCAAGAAGCTGCTGTGCCTTTTTCTGTGAAGTGAACGAACTCTTTCATGTCAAGTATTTCTATGCAAAAGAATCTAAGCAGAACACCCAGGGACACCACACAAGAAAGGCAGATGTTTGGACTGACTTCTACTCACTGCTTTTTGATTGACAGGTTGGTTGGTTGGTTGGTTTGTGTTTTGTCTGAAGAGACCTGCATGGGAAGTGGGACCTTTCTCAAGAATTGTGAGGCCACCTGTGACTTTAAACCTTCCTTCCTTCTGCAAGTTAAATGGTACCATGGGGATTCCTGTACTAGGAATGCTGGTATGTCTGATCCCTCTGCTTGAGTTCAGGGAAATGGTTTTAAATGGGTTAGAGATTGAGCTCATGCAGTAAGTCACATGCAAGATGTTGTTGAATTATTTCATACTAATATCTACAAATCAATTACCCACATTCCTCCTTGAGTTCTGCAGCTGGTCAGTTAGTTGCCAATTTGGGTTGCTATTGCTGGCCCAGGACCCTCCAATATATCGACCAGTAAGTGGGAGTTGGAATATTTTGAATAAATTAGGCCTAAAGAAAATAAAACATTGCAGATTGCTTTCTAGCTCAGACATTCCTAAAAGACATATTCAGGGAAGTGGTAATTCAAGAATAACTGGATAGGAAATTGCCCAATCAATGTAGTTTGATGTTTACATATAATTTCACAATATGTTATTATGCTAACCACTTGATTGGCATATATTTATATTGTCATGCTTTACAAGCACTCAGGAAATGTGGACCCAAAGAAGGGGTGATTTCTTTGGGAGATGAAATAGTTGTCAAATACAAAGAATACTGATTGCTGCTCCACTTTGCTTACTCATTTCTGCTGCCCTTAACAGAGAAATGAAATGGCAAAGCCCATTGCGACTGACAGGTCACAGATGAAGAACAACATTTTCTGAATCCAAGGAAGTTCAGCATCTTTGTGCTAATGGCTTTTGACCAAAGTGCTTCCAAAATCTGTTGCAAAAACTTTCAGCCCTAACCTGCTTCCCACACTATCATACAGTGTGGAGTTGAGTCTATGCTGCCACTGGTAGGTCTACATTTTAATATAGTTTCCATTAAGCCCATGCAATAGTGCTTGCTCCTCACAAAGGAAGGATTTTCACTCTAAATAAGCAAGCAAGCATTTCATATTGGTCCTTGCTTATCACAGTTAGTCCTGTCCTTATAAATAACATTAATAGTTCAATAGCTTTTGTACTTTTGCCACACTACCACTTAGTCAGTTTCCATCAATCACATGCTGAAATAAATCTCTGATAGAATCAAATTAAGTGCTCTGTGAACAGTTTACATCACTTCCCGAGCTTGGTCCCTGAACAAGGACTCTCCAGTGCCTATTGAATATTTACTTCATGCTACCCACCGCACAATACATTCTATTGCTCTTATCCAGAATCCCCATCCTTAATGAGTCTTTTAACATGTAGAAAGGAAAGGTCTATAAATAACTACACTATCAGAGAACGCCCTCAAGCACTTCCTTTTACAGTATTTACTAACAGCTTTTCTGTGTTATTTTTTATTATTTATCTTGAGTTTAAAATCAGACTTTATTGTGTCATGTTCAATATTCTACGGGAAAATATATATAGCAGATCTTGTCTCGCCAACTGCCATTCACAAATTGCCTGCAAGATGCAAAGCAAAGTGATATGTGGCCCAGAAAGTCATTATATGCTATGATAGATCTGATTGTGTCTGTCCCTAATGGATTCTTATATAAGTTCTGCCCTTAAGGTTACTTCCATGAAAAGCAACATTCAAGAAGCTAGTCCCCATCCTGGAAATGGCTGCGTGGACACATCTCTCAACAGGTAGTTCCTGTACTTTGTCCCCAGATTCAAAGTAACCCCTACAGAACAAGTCTTTGCAGAATATCGTGATAATTAGGAGAAGAATAATATCTCTGAACATATTCAGAATAACTGAACCTAAATGAGGTGTGAGTAAGCTTAACTAAAAGTGTTGCACTACTCTCCTTCTGCCTTTGACTACAAGCAGGAATTGGTGTTAAAGATCCCATCCATGTGAAAAACTAGGAGTCTGTCCATCATTGCAGAATAAATCCAAAATCAATTTAGAAAAAAGGCTTATATCCTGCAGTCCCAATTCCTCCCTTGTTATATAGAATAAAGACATCCCCTGGGGAAGAATTGCTGCCATTGTTGATTAATTTGACTGTTCATATTTTTGAAGTAATTATCTAAATAACAGACACATAGGTTTAGAATGACCATTTTTATTTACTTCTCTCTTACACAATATTAAATAGTCTTAAATAGAAAATGATCTCTCCTTTCATTCTTCTAGCAGCATATACCTGTAGGCTTGTGTGTATATCTGTATACACCTACTCATTTAAGAGGGAAGAAATATCGGCTTCTGCTTGTTATATATATAATTTTTTCTTCCCTTTATTCCTTTTCCACAGGTTTCCATCAGATCAAAGCTGGGGAGAATGACTATAGATTCCTAGAATCCTGGTTATGTATTTCTCTTGTTGTAGATGATATATATCATCTGATGTATCATACCCCTAATCATTTTCAGATTGATCAGATTTTTTTTTCTCTGATGTTGCAAATAATGATCATCATAGCATGAATTATGAAGACTATAAATGGAAAATCTTACTCTTGATCAATAAAGTCCTTGGTTTCTTGCAGAAATTGGAATGAAAATCTGTGGTGGCTATAGTAGAATTGTGTACAAATGCGTCTTTTATTTTATTTTATTTTATTTTATTTTATTTTATTTTATTTATTTTGTAAAGAAATATTTCACATTTTAAAATATATTCCCTAGAAAAAGGAAACCATGAGGTGGAATTTTTCCCAGAATTTCCATGAAGATCATGGACATGGAATTTTTTCACCCTTATTCTTCTCAGAAAGCGTTTTCATGTTAATATGCAAAAGGACTCAATTCTGCACTTTTACAACACATTTTCAAAGAAATGGGTTCATTATAAAAAAAGGTGCATTTTGTTAAGAAATTCTTGTTTTTAATCTTTTTACACATATAAGGATTTTTAGGTTTTGTACAAATAAGGACCTTTAATGTAGTTTTATTTTTACTTGATATCATTCTGCACAGTTCTATATGAGAATGTGCCAAAAAAAATTCTAGATGAGTTTTGCTTGATACAATGTAGGATCTTCAGTTGCAGGTCCATTACTGCAATGTGTGTGTGATTGAGGTGTGCCTCTTCACTGTACAATGTACCTTGCTATTTATTTCACAATGATGAATGGGATAGGAAGGTGGCACAAACATTTTAACGAAGTTCAGAGACTGTGATGAAGGTGGATCTAAGAGTTAATTCCTTTTGTCAAAATCACTTGCATCACTGAAGAACAATAGGCATTACTCTTCTTTTGCAACTGCAGTAAAGCCCAATAAGATGTCAACTCAAAATGATGGGAAGGTCCTTATTCTCCACCCCAATAGCTCTAAATAACTATAGGTTTTTGTTTGTTTATTTGTTTTTTTGTAAATAAGCCCACATGCAGCAGAACCATAAAACGTCATTTTGCTCCTTCCAAAAGTGCTACCATGTAATGTCAGTAGCTTTGGTTTTTATTTAATTTTGTGATTAAAGTTTTTATTGATTTCCCTGCAGCATAGAACATATCAATATCTTTGGTTTCTAAGCAGCATTCAGTAGCACAGAAACACAGAAGGACTCAACACAGAAGCAGGTGCTTTGTTTTAAATTTATGAAACCTCCATAGGAAATCCCTTGAGCATGCTGCCAGCAATAACTTTCAATTGTGCAACTCAGCCTCTCTTGTCGAACCAAGTCCCTTTGGTGCCTCCCAGTTTGCCAGCTTGTGTTTTTTAACTAGAAAAGCTCTTGTTTAGGAGTCAGCAGGAACTAATATTGTTATATAGAAAGCTTTTAAGTCATCAAGTGAATTCCATTAAAGTTACTGTAAATCAGGTGTGCTTATTCCTTCCCTGCCATTGGCAGGTTATGGCATGCTGCCTGGGAGATGCTGCCTGGAAGAGGAGGAGAGAGGTCCTTCTGTCGGAGCCTATCAGGACAAGTACGCTTTGCACTTCTCCTGAAGAGTTATAGCCTGGGCTTAGCGTGGATGATGAAACCAAAGTCCTGGCCACTGGTGGAGACACCTATGACTTCTATGATATCTATACACCCATGATACAGATTCAGTTGGTTTGTGTTTACAGGACTTCAGACAAAGCCACTTGTCCAACTTCCACATGTAGCATATTTTGAAAATGAACATACTGGTAGTCTTGTATGGGGAAATCATTACCACCCACTCACCTCTGAGTGCATGTGCACAACTTCTGGTATTTCATGAGGAGACCAGGCCACATAAGTTGAGTGAATTAGTAAATAACATAGGTAGAAAACCCTTTCACAGAAAATAGAGCCCAAATTCCCTACAGTACTTGAGAAGTTTTTTTGAACAAACAGAGAAAAAGACAAAGAAGAAATGGTTTGTTCACTCCAGATAAAAATGAAGCAGAGTTTACCTGAATGAACACACAAGATCATTGATGTGGTTTCTTTGGACAGGAAGGAGGTTGCCTAATAGCCTCCTTGACAGGCCTCTGTCTGATCAGTTCCCGTTTCCACTTTAGAGAGACATTCCACTCTAAGTGGCTTGTAAAGGGTTAATCAATTATTAATGATGTCTGAATACATAATAGACACAAGAGGCTATGCCACAGCTGGATGTAAGTGTGCTGGCATAGGGTACTATTGTTAGTGATGAACCATGGATAAAGCAACCTGTTGACCCATTGGACTGCTTACAACCTTATTAAACATCTATGAACATCTGTGAAGGGTGTTAGCAAACCTTTGAATGTATTTTGTAAGTAAATCCTCAGTAGAACATGTAATCTTCTTCCCTTTCACTTTATCAATCCATTGCTTTTAATCAGTAAAATAACATCGCAGCATAAGACAAGGTTGCAGAGGCATATGTGCATAAACAACAGAGTGAGATAGCGAATGTTAGGAGGGCCTAAGCAAGCGTGCTGTGGCCTGTGCTGGGAGAGGAGATAGGGTGAGATGGCTTCTCCTCAGTAAAAACAACATGCTGAAAGAATTCAATAAACACAGATGAACTTTGTTTTACTACAAGGGTGGCCATTCCTCTTGGCCCTGTGAGCCACGTGCCTGAATCTTTGTGTGGCTGAGGGCCATGAGACGCATACCTCGGGGACACTAAGAGAAGGGGACCTCCAGGAGAGTTTTGGAGGCAGGAAACACTAGCTGCTCCCCAGGGCCCCACTGTTGTGGCTGAGGAGTTGGTGGTTTGCAGTTGCCGCTCTGCTGAGTTCCCTGGTGACCCCCCCTCAGTGGCAATTTCAGCTGCCTCTGCTGCCAGGGCTTTGGCTCGCTCAGCAGAGTGCAGCTCACAGCTCACACACCGCCTCTTCCTACAGTCCCTTTGCCACATTTTGCCCAGGTTTAGCCCCATGATGGGTACTACATTTCAGCTGCTTGCCAGCCTCAGGCCATCACTATTCTACAAGAACAACAATGAAAAATAACCTGGAGAAAGGGAAAAGTGTGCTTACTTTACTAACCATAGCTGTTATCTCATGTTGTCTTTGTCAGTTTGCCTCATCTGTCTATCTATTTCTTATTGTGTGTAGATTAGGTGACCTCTTGGGCAGGAATCCTGTTTTCACAATGAGATTATCCCAATTCCTAAACAGATAGATAAAAAAAAATCTGCACATCCTTGTATCTAACTAAATCTAAGAAGGCACTACACTCACCTGACTGACCACCGCCCCAGTCCTCTAGTATCAACAAAAACCATTAAGCTCCTTGGGAATTTTGTCTCAGAAGTTATGAGGTACTATTCCTGTTATGGCTTTTAAAATGAATTTGTTCCACTCTCAGGTCATGTTCAAACCACCACCAACTAGTTAGTAATATTATTATTAAGGTCTTAAAACAGCATGTTTTAGTGCACAGATGCATGGTCTCTTTTTAAGCATGGGCAGAATATTTCCGTCCTGCCAGGCTTGGTTTCAGATATCTTAACCCCACAAAAACCTCATCACTCTTCACTGGAACACCACAAAAACCCCTAACAAGCAGACAGGGAAAGATTTGTTCCTCCTTTCCCCTTCCAGAACATCTGATCATTCAGGACCCACCATAAATATTTCCTGGCTGACTTTTCCTTGTACATGAACTGCGCTTTGAGGGCTTTTTTCCTTCCTTTTTCTATTTTCTTTTTTTTTTTTTTTTTTTTTTACTTTTTTTTCTTTTTACTTTTTTCTTTTTTTTTCTTTTTTTTCTCTTTTTCTTTTTTCTTTTTTCTTTTCATTTTTTCTTCTTTGTTTTTTTCTTTTTTCTTTTTCCTTTTTTTCTTTTTTTCTTTTTTCTTTTTTCTTCTTTCCTTTTTCTTCTTTCTTTTTTTCTTTTTTAACAAGCCTCATCGCAATTTGTCAGCAAGCAACTTGGGCCAATCTCACAAACAGTTTAGTTAACAGCTTATGAAATGAAATGATGTAAGGGACCACTCCAAACAGGGTCAATTTAGACAGGCTGCCAAGTCTGTAACCTCAAGGGACTTGGATTGGGTTTAGGGGAGTAACCAAGCAGTGTGGGCTTGCAAAGATTGCTGCCAGGTGGGCTACAGATGTTCAGCTTCAGTCCACTTGCATGGCATTCACCTAGGGAGATGCTAATGCCGTCCTATGCATGTAGAAAATTAGCATGCATACACACATTTACCCTGCAAAGGCCTCTCTCCAGATCTGCTTTCTAAAGCACTAAGGTTTATAGGTAGAGTAAAATGGCTTCATAGGAAGCCACAGAGCTGCTTGTATCAGCCCTGAGTTCGAATTCGTTTAGTCAGCTATTCAAAAAAACAAAAACACAGCATCTCTTACTATAGATGGAAGCTGGGTTTCACAGCACATGCAGCTGCGGTCACTGTCTTGCAGCTGTTAAATGAAGAAATACCATGTGAACACTTGGTCTGGTTTCAAAAGACCTAAAAACACTGGCCAAGAAAAATGGTACATCACGGTGCTGCTTGGCCACTTGCCAAGACAAAGAAACTTGTAGATTTCTAGGGACAAGAGGCCATGTGAAAGGAATTTTCCTCCTTTCAAAGGCACATCAAAATATACTGGAGGATTTATTTATTTATTTATTTATTTATTTTGTGTGCTCTTGGCAAAGCTTTGGTTGATCACTAATGCAGTATCAGCAGTAAACTCATATCACTTAAAGAACAACCAAGAAAACAAGGCAAAGGGGGATATTTTAAAACTGTAGGTCCGAGGTGCAACAAAGAAATTTAAGGCAGAATTATTTTACATAAAGAAAAATAAGTATACGGATAAGAGTCCCCAGAAGGCAATTAAAGCTCAAAGTTTATAGGGAGAAAAGGATTATTCTGTGGCAAAGGCTCAAGAAAAAGAGCTATTGGAGTATAGTTCTTTTTTCGGCTCAGGCTCAGACATTGGCATGAGCATCTCTGTAGACCAAAAATGCTGTGCTGCAAGGGAGAGGTTCACAGGTTGTCCCTGCAAGACCTACCTCAGCTCTCCAAATGATATACATGCAATGCTCTGCTAATGGCCAGTATTAATTTGGAGATGGCAGTGCTCCACACAGGGCTTACCTCACTGCCTGAGCTAATGCACATGTCCCCCCATAGAGCTGCAACTGTAACCTCCTTCCACCACCTGCAAAAAAGGTACCGTTCCAGTGCATCTTGTTTGCATCAGGAACAATCACATGTGTATTAGGAAACTGTCTGCAGAGTCAATGGAAAAATTCATTTGAAATACAGAACAAAAATAGCAAGCTTTCTTATTGCTTTTGCTTGACCATTTCTCCAAAAGGATGGAGGGAATTGTTTAAAAAGCCAGGCATAGGGACACAGGACACCCAAAAAGAGATCAGGTCCTGTGGGGAGAATTATTTTTACTTCACTGTAAAGCATCTTCCTCAGTTAGCTGTGCAAAATGTCTGGCTTGGGCCAGCTCCTGGGCTTGTTTATGTACTGGTCACTGAATGCCAAACTCTCCTGAGAGGAAATGAGTGAGACTGCAAAAAGGATAGTTCAACAATACAAGAGAAACTCATAAGTTTCAGTAACCATGTCACTTTATTGGTCAGCTTGTTTAATGTTGGTACTATATTAAAGGTCATAGGTGCATTAGATGTTAGGGGAAATAAATATGCTGGTGGACAGATAAACACTATGGAAGCCCCAGTAATTAACAAAGTCCATATGTATAGTTTGTTCATAAGAGAACAAACTTTTCTTCTTCCAATTTGAACAGACAAATCAATTTCATTTTATTTTTTTGCTAAATCTATGTGCATGGTTTATGAGCCAAATCTTGCCGCACTTTCTTAAGGGAAACTCCCATTGAGCTCAGGGGGAGTTTCCTCTGAATAAGACTTCGGTATTTGGCCTGTTATTTTGGCCTTGTTTCTTTACCTTGCCCTTGAAAGGCCCCTTCAGCCTAAGTCTCTATAAAACTCAGTGCTGGAGTCATCACATACTGACCACGCTTCTGTGAGCAGGGGACATACTCCCAGGCCCTTTGTCTGGTTCTCAGAAATAATGTTTCCATTTCCACTCCATTTTCTTGCTTGCATTCCTCTGAGTGCACAAAGTTAATGGAGGAAGTTAAACTTCCTGGATGCGTTAGTCTCAAATAGCATCTGAGGACTGGAAGCAGTGGCTGTGTTATGGACTTAGTCCAAAGCTCTGAGAAGTCAAGGGAAAGATTTCTCTGATGTCTCCAGCTTTAGGATTAGAGTCCACTTGCAATAGAGAGCTCGAGAAAGGTATTTGTCCTGTTCATCGTACACTGGCCAGATAGCCTTTGCCAAGAATGTCCTGCAGATCTTTGGTAGAAGAAAGAGGTTAAAATCAAAGCCATCAGAACACATGGTTAACTGCATTGCATCTCATATGAAATATGCTTAGGAATCACCCACAGGAGATTACTATGGAGGCAAAATGCTGTTTGGAATTGAAGCCAAATGCTGATTAAAGGAAGCTGAATGCTTCATGCAGTGACCCCTCCCACAAACACATCCTGCATTTGCATTCCCTTTGCACTTCTGCAGTCCTCTTTGGCTCCATCATTATCCCATTCAAAGTGCCCACCCCAGATGCTGAAGAATTAGAACCGGTCAATAGTCTCATTTTCTCCCCAGGATTCCCCAGAGCACTAGTGAGCAGAGCCGGGATTCCAGCGTTCAGCTGCTGGCCCTCCAGAGCCCTCCCAGCCATGGCTCTGGACTTGTCTTGGAAAGTTAGTTCAACATCTGAACTTATAAAAATAATCTGAAGAGCCAAAATCAATATGGTATCTAACATTTCTAGGAAAGAAATTTAAGTATTGTATTATCCCCTTTAGGGACAATTAATGATTTTTTATAAAACCCTTCAGAGGTGTCATGTTCTATGAGGAACTTTAGAAAGGGAAGCCCATGGGTTTTGGATGACGTTCTTTAGTTACCAAAGCAACAAATCACAACCCTCACCAGAAGCATCATCAGAGCCTGTGCTGAGGCAAAGTGCTAATTCCCTTTCCCCCTCCCTGTGAGGAGTTGCATCAGACAGGCCACTGGGACAACTGACCTCAGGTTGCTGGTAGGGAAACTGAGGGGGCAAACCACAAACCTCGTGTTCAATGGCTGAGGACTTTCTTTGAAGGGCTGCCAGTCTAGGATCTTTCACCAGTAATAACATTTGTTTCCTAAAAAATTCCAAAGGTAATAAATTACAGGGAGTACAAGGTATTTTATGCTTTGTGGTGTGATGATCAAAAGATGTTATCTTTCCCTTTCACATATTTGCAGACAGTTAGCTGTTACTCTGGGTAAGTTACAGGCAGCTTTTGTCTCCCTCAAATACTGAAACTTTATCTTCCTGTTAACGGATGGGCCGTGGGTGAATGCACAAGGGAAAGAAGAATCTCTTCACCTTTCTGGCTCCCCTTACTACCGTGTCCAGGATCTAGCCTCAGCTTCTTCTCAAAAGGGAAGACTGACACTGAGAGTAATACTGGGAAACTGAGAGAACAGAAGCAAAATGCAAGATGCCTTTCTGGTTAATATTTCCAGCATCCCCTTGAGAAATTCTGCTGAAATATCCCAAGGGCTTAGGATTAGAAACAGTTCTGAGATCTCTAGAAAAGAGCAAATATTTGTAAAGCATTTGCAGAACGGAACTCTGGACTCCATTACTGGACTATCTGGGCAGACCTCCTCCAAATGCTACATCCTGACAGACACTGTGGCTTAACCATCACCTAGGAAGAGGCTACGCCTTTTTTCCTAGCCTGAAATCATCAGAAATCATTAATTTCAGGGTGCTTTGTTCCAGTTTTTATGTTTTTCTATACTTCCAGGTTCCATCTGGTACCTGGAATGAAAACGTGAGAAGCAATTCTGGTGGTACAGCTTAGATGGCAAAGAACAAAATTAAATTCCAATAAAAAAGCCAGACACATCTTAGGCTGGCATCTAGTCTTGATTAGGTTTTTAGCAATCCTTTGAAAGTTTCCACTTTGCATCTCAGAAAATAATTCCCGCATTTTGTTCTTTAAATGCGAAAGCCATTGGATAAACTGAATCTTAAGGGGGGGGAGGGTGGGATACATTTGTAACGCAACATCAAACAATTGTTCTATTGGCACACCTTCATAATGGTTTCTTTATGCAAACTTTATAGCCTTCGCACTGTTTCCTGATTCTGTTGTTTCCAGTACATTTATTTCAATGAAAGCAGATGTAAACCTTTTAAACAATTCTGAAGATTGGTCCTTACTCTTGTGCTTTAGGATGTGCAGTTATACTGAGAGCTTACATAAACTGCTGGTGGATAGCATAAATGGAGCATTCTCCTCTCCAAGCTACACCATTTGAAAGCCCTACGTAAATACATACTGCTTATGGTACACCTCCATGCTTCTTATGTCATACAGAGATTTTTTTTTTATGGTGTTAGATGAAGAACAAAACAAGAGCACAGGGTAAATTGCTTTGAATAAATAAAAACTGACTGGATCCTTTAGCTGGACCTTGAACTGAATAAAATCTAAACCTTTTTAGATGTTTAGATAAAATTGTTCACTACCTTCTAATTTCTAGTTTAATCCAGTCCTCTAAAGATTAATCTGTCAGTATACCGATCCGGTCACAACACAGCAATACTGCAACCTTTCAGGATGCTCTATTAAGGCTGGTTTTCTAGCCTGGTTTCTACTCCATATGTTCTAAATTTGCAGGTATTTCTCTGGACCTCCAAACCTCAAGATATGAACGGAGGTAATCTGAGCTTTGGGCAAAATTGGCTGCTGAATCTCACACTATGGCTTGAGTCCCATCTCTAGGTTTAAGGCTTGTTTGTCATCAAACCAGAATAGTGATAATATCCTTCAACTTCTATCTCAGCAATTTCAGTACCATAATATTTGTATAATAGCAAAATTTACATTGCTTTCTTGTCTTCGTTACATCTTCAAAGCATGTGAGGGATTTATTATTATCATTATTCTTCTTCGGTATTTTATCTATCTCCCCATCTTTGTTTGTTTTGCTGAGAATGAAAAAGTGAAGCAGATGCAATAAGTTTCGTTCCTGACTTTGAAAGTTATGAGATCTGCAATCACACTCACCTTTTTCAGAAGAGAACATTGTAATCTTTGGCCATATGTTAAGAGGATTCTGTGACTTGCTGAACTTTAACAGAAATGTCAGCTTCCCTAATCAAAGAATGTGTCAAGGCTGCTCTTTCTAATACTGGAGATACCATCTCAAACACTTCATTTATGGTGTCAGACTGTTGAAAAGGATTTGCTTAAATTTGCTAAGGCCATTGAGAATCATATCCTTAATGTTGTGTGGTTGGTATTGTCCTATTTGTCTTAGTAACCTTATCTCTCAGCAAAGTAGCCAGATGACAAAGATATTTTCTCTAAGGATCTTTAACCTCTTGTGTTGTATGTAGACTGTGTGCAGAGAGCTTGCAATAAAGTAAATTAAAAGATATGGTTTCTCTTACCCTTTGCACAGGCATTAGTCTAATATTGCTGAATTCTACCACTCTGAATGGGCTACTCTATGAATAGCTGCAAGAAAGATTGGAAAGATAGCAGGGTGGAGGCTTTATAGCATTTTCCCCTAAAAAGTGAACAACCACTGGAGCTCTCCCATAGTCTCTTTGCATGATGTGGTTTAGCTCTAGTAGCCAGCCCCTGGCAGTAGGATGTTAGCAGCAGCCATAGTCCCAATTCTGCATCCCATACAAAATGTCCGGAACTGTGCTCGGAATATAAGATGAAGACATTTTAAAACAGTGTATTTAAGGGTGTTTTCCCTGAGTATTTCCATTTTTATTGAAATCAGTATGTGTGAAGGCTGCACAGATCCTTAACAATTTCATTTTGAATTGATGAGTTTGCATACTGAAAGCAGTTTTACATATATCTTCCTTTAATTCACATGGGAAAGATATTAACTAAACTATTTCACTTCTTTTTTCTCATGGGAGAGAGAGCTGCTGCATCCACCTGTACTTCTATTTTCATTAACTGTTTTCAAAAATCCAAGCTGAGCTTAAATCTTGCAGCTTTCATTCAGGAAGGAATCCAAATGAAATATGGGTGAATTTAGCCTGACCAAGGAACTTAAGACTGGATTTTAAGATTTGAATGGAAATACAACTCTGTCCTTTGAGAGAGATTTTTCCCACTCAGGACTAAAACAGAATTACAGTTTGCTAAGCACTTTTTAACAGAAACATTCCTATCTTCACTTGTTGCAGGATTATGTCAGTTTCTTAAAACTGCATTTAAAGAAATGTAAAATATTTAAATAGCTTATTTTTAACACAGCTCTTCCTTTTAAAAGCTTGGGTTGTGGATTATATCACAACATTTGTAGAAACAAAATAAAAATATATTTTTCTAATAGTAGTTAATGTGAAGCATTTTGAACAAGCCATAAGAATTGTTCATGTTTTGTAATATGCCACACCAAAAATAAAAAGCTATTTCTGAGATATCTAAGCAATTCTGGAAAGGTTTTTCATTCCTGGCTCCACTTTACCTGTAACCTTGCCAGACTCTTGATGGAGGCAATGGCACTACATGGGACCAGGGTGTTTCTACACAGCAGTCACAGAGGCCCATGTAGGCACGGATGAGCCAGCTCCTGCAGGGTTAACAGCTAGGATACTTACTCAGCACTCTGAAGCACTAGCCAGCACAGCCAGTTCAAAGCCCCACTGCATATATTGCTGTGACAGCAGGCTATGTAGGGACCCAACTGAGCAACCTGCTTTTGATCTCCAGAGGCACCTTCACACCTCAACCAATTCTGTGATTCTGGAATATCTCATCTTTCCGCCCCTCTATAGTAATGTTCAAATGTTTAAGTACTTGACCTTATTTCATGAAGCAGATTAACCTAGTATCACCTTATAAAACTGCCAGATACCCTTCCCAGGGCAATTCCCACTCCTCTCCATCCTTCCCTGCCCATGGCTTGTAGCAAGGAGCCCCAGCAGACCTGTTTTTAGCTAAGGCACCCTTTGAGGGTAACATCCCTGTCTGCACCACCTCAGACGCATGGCTCCAAAGCTGGACCCTGTCTGCAGTTCTGTGGGCATCAGAGGCACGGCCAGGCTGAACCGGGGAAGCTGCTGGAGCTGGCTGAGAGGCACCAGCATCCAGGCTGCTGCTGCTCCTTCAGTCCTCTCACGGATGGTGTAATGAGGAACAAATTGGGACCTGCATGAATGTTCAATAAAAGGATGCAAGAAACTGTCCCTCTGTCAGGGGAGCTTTCTCGTGGCCCTTATTTTGATTGCTGAATCCATTTAAAGTTTATCTCTGCCCTGCGGTACTGGTGAACAAGGCTGGCAATTCCCTCAGTCCAGCAGCCTCACTTTGCTGCCCTTTTCTTGGATGTGAGCTTTTCCTTTTAAAAGGATTCAATTTAAAACCCTGCAAATTATCTGGGGTGGAGCAGAGCGATTTATTTTGTAAGCCTGATGCTGTGGATTGAAATTGCTTTTCTTTATCTTGGTATGTGGCAGGGGGAGAGCGGCCCCCTCCTCCCACAGGGTCCCCCAGCACCCCAGTGCAGCCTGCCTTCCCCAGAGGGTAAACCTGCTCCTGGTTCCTTCTTGGGGGGCAGGAGGCAAAAAAAGCCAGACATGACACACAGAGGCAGCTGTTTGGAGAGGCTCAATTCTTGAAAGAAAATGAGGCTTCAATTTGCTTAACACTGTCTGAAGGAAGGAAAAGGTTCAAAAAGGTTTGCCCTTCCCACCTGGGGTTTGTACCCAGAAATGTACCCAAGTCACAGTCCCATGTTCAAGGCAAGTAATTAGGGGTCCTGGCACTGCCCTTTGGTGCTCTCCCAGGCCAAATGAATGCAGAGTAAGTCATACAGGGAGATATTGGTGTCATTTGCTTCTTCCAGCTTGCTTTAGAAACTTAAAAAATATTAAATCTGGAGGAAAGGAATCCCCAAACTTCCTGTTTTTCTGAAAGCAAAGTTACCTCAGAGTCATCTCAAATTAGAAAGAGGATACAAAAGAGCAGACTCATTTGTTTGATATGGTTTAGCAAAGAACTCCGCTGCAAAATGCACAGCTCATCATTTTCTTTTATGAATAAATACTTGCCATCATACAAAGGAAAGGAAGTTTAAAGCTATATAAAATACCCATCTTTCACCCCTCCTCCGCCTATTTGCTTCCCTACCACCATTTATCATTATGGGAGTAACTGAAATCCCCAGCCAAAATTATACCCCATAGCATAGATATAATTCAAACAGACATTGAGAATCATTCAACAGAAAGCATTCCCACATTATTTAGCAACATTTAGAAGGGGATTTGGTATGGATATGAATAACGATAACAGCTTGTAATAGCTGAAATAAATTTGTTCGGATAGAAAACTTCATGCTTCATGGTTTAGGTCGATCTCTAATTTCTAGGGATTAGAGTGAATCTTTCATAAAGGTGGATTATGCTACTGCTCCTTTCCCTGGAGTATCTTGCACGGCCTTCTGAAGATCCACTCTTAGTCACTGCCAGAGGGAAAGCACTGTGTTTGAAGTGTTTGATTTCATAAGGCAGTTCCTACTTCTTCATGATTTATATTCAAAGTAGGCCAGAAAAGTAAAGAAAGGAAGAAATAAAGTAATATAATTCTTACTTTAGCAATGGAAGACTAAGGCTTAGACATATTTGTGGCCTTTTTCAAGGGCCATTTAAAGAATCTGTGGCAGAGTCAGACCTCTTGATTGTCTTATCCACGAGAACAGCATCATTCTCAAACATTTTGTTTTCCTTTGATGGAAGAGCATCCTTGTTTTTACTTTGTTCCATAATGAAAATCACAAAGAAGATGCCTTTTCTTGAGACTACCAGAGTTCAGCAGAGTTTGATTTTCAATTGGGATGCAGTAAAGTTGGCTTACTTGTTATTGATTCCACTTCCAGAATGTGAATACCCATGTGAACACTCATTTAAAATCATGAAAGTGATGGAATCTGAGATTCATGTCATGAGCACAAGAGATATGGACTGCTGAGGAATGCAAATATGTTTGTGGCTAATTTGTTAGAGAAACTCCTCATGGAAGATGTAGTTGATCATGATTTCCCTGTAGTGTTGTGAAAATTGGTATCTGCCTGGGTAGTATCTGCCCTGTAAATGAAAAGACGTCAAAAGAAATGTCAGCTTCAGCCATGCTTTTAAGAAAGTGTAAATTTGGGGGGTCTGAATAGCATAACTTGCTTTGATCCCAGGTCTTTCTCACCATTTCTGTTCTTCAGGCACAATTTGAATGTAATTCAGCATTGTCTGTAACACAGGTGTCTGCTGCCACAAGGAGGAAATAAATTCCACACTACCTGTTTTACTAAGATGGGCTCACTATCTCACCAACAGAAGAATTAATTATGTTGTATTTTCAAATAAAATTTATGCCTTTTTTTTTTTTTACTGGTTGTCATGTCATTTTAAATGACCTCTCTTGTTTCATCTTTTTCAGCCTGTAAAATATAGTTAATACAACCAACACAGGAAGTTCTGTGCCTAAAGCTCTTTCTTAACATGAAATGATAGTACAATTCAAGTTGTACTAGGTATCAAGAATGGGAAAAATTGTTCCATTTTCAGACCCAAGAATACAGATGAGCTCAGAAGAGAGAAAGAGCATATATATGTCTGTCTGTCTTTTTAATCCAGAGAGGATTTAAAGGTGAAGCTGAACTCTCCACAACATCACTGTAACTATAAGCTATCCTTGAGCTATGTAAAGTATGGCTCATGGAAGGAGGGGTACATACTTCAAGATAGGCAATGAATTTTAGTTTAGAATACTGATTGTAAATTTGTATTTGAGGATGAGAAGAAACATGATTTTGCTACCTGATTTGTTCTTCCAAAATCTTTGTTTTCCACAGCTCTCTTCACTCATATCTGCCTGGTTTATACATGGGAAGTTGTCACCTAAAACCAGATGGAGTTTGACGAAAGAAAAACCTCCATGTAGAGGAAGTTTCCAGCCTCTCCACTGTGAGGGAGAGGACAATCAGCGAGTGTGTGCCTTGCACAATCTGCACATTTGCCAGTGAAGCAAAAACAAGGAGGTACATTTCCTCTCCCTAAATATGCATTGCACCAGCCTTGATGTTTCGGAAGCAAATGAAGTTCCCTTCCTCTAGTCTTTCTGTTGTGTGAAGTAGCTGAAGGCTGCTATGCAGCTTCCATTTAGAAGGCCTTACATACTCAGGGATTACTGAAGGCTCTGCCTGCTCTGGTTCTTCAGCTAGTGTTTAGCCAGAGTTAAGAGCTCCCTGGTATTTTCCCTATGATATACTGGATATCTATTCAGAAACAATGAAAAGACTGTAAGGTGATAGATGCAGAAGTGCAACTGCTTTTACCTGCATATATCCTGAGCTGAGGGTCAAACATATGGGTTTGTTACAAGCTTATTCCTTTTCTCTGTTTTATATTTCACAGCAGAATGACTTGAAAAACTCAGAGGTGAAATAAACAAATCAGACTAACTGAATGGGAGAAAAACAGCTTAAGAGGAGCCTGTTAGCACAACCTCCTCCTTTTTCTAACCTGGCAGCAATTCCCTCTGGGTTCCTGCTGTTCTCCTGTGCATTTCCCTTCCAGCCCTTGTTTCCCTATGGAGCTCCCTCATCCCATCTGATCTGGAACATCTGCTGGCACTGAACTCCTGCAACTCTCAATCTGTTTCCCCTTGGCTTCTGTCTTCCTTCCAGTTCATCCTTCTTATTTTAGTTTTGATGAGACTTCCTCCTTCTTCTCTCTGTCTTCCTGCTGCTATCACCATTTCCATCTCTCTGCCTTCCAGGTGACACCCCAAGGAGAGCTGCACGAGCAAGTCCTCCCAAGGCAGCTGCATCTCTCTGCTAATATGCTGCCACCCAAGTGTCAGTCCTGCTCTTCTCCTCCAGGCTATCAGGATTTCCCTGCTCCCCTTTTGCTTTTTCTAATGCTCATCTCGCCTCACCTAAACTGACTACTCAACCTCTGGGAAACTAACCCAGTAGAAAAGAGTGAACAGTTTTCTGCCTGTTCAGTGAATTAAACTGGTTCATTGATGGATGAGGAAAGTGTCAGCACTGTGTATGGAAGGAAGGATGCTTTGCTGAGAGGGAGGAGACTGCTGTTGGAGGAGGTTTAGTTTTCTTGCCCAGTATACCCATAGTCCCTAGTGGCAAGGTCACATTGTAGAGAAAAACCTGGATGTACAGATGAGAGGGGAGGCAAAGAAAAAAGAGTACATGAAACTGGCGGAACCACTGAGCCTGCATCATCTTAAGCTTGACCCGATCTGTCACACCACATGGGATATATTCCACAATCTGAGAAATGCTGTGATCTTATACACACAGGGCCAATACCTTGCTGCCTCAGGCTTCCCAGGTGGAATAGTGCAGCTGGTCCAACTCATTCCTGTGGATGAGTCTGACCAGGCTGAGTACCAGCCCAGGAGCATTAGGGTGACCCAGGCCTCTGTCTGGAGGAGCAAAGAGAAGGCTTGTGTAACTCCCACCTTCATCTGGGGGTTCTTGAGACACCATGTTGTGCTTCATGTCATCAAAAGGCCAGATAAACATAAATATCCATGTTAATTTTATTAGAATTCAGCCTTAAAGTGTAGGAAGCTGAGACTGCAGAGGTTAAGTAACCTGTGTCTACAAAGAGGACAGTCTGAGATCAGCCTCTGCCTCCACCATCAAGAACCAGGATTTTTACTCCTTAGCTGGGAGAAATGCTATTAAAATCAGCAGGTTCTAACAGCCTAAGCATAAAGCCTAAATTTGACTTAAGTTTGTCCAATAACTCCCTGAGCAGTGTCCAATAAGCAATTTACTTCTCTAATGTAAAACAATAAGGGACAACAGTACTCTGACAGGCATATCATTCTTATTTCAGTACAAATGCGAAACCTAATGTTGGGAAAAATTAAGCAGGGGAGTTAGAAATTAACATATAGAAATAGGAAACTGATTTTAGAAAAGCATATGCAGAGTTATATTAGAGGGGTTTGGGTAAGTCAGAGGTAATTCTATCCCAACAGACATATTTAAAGCCTGTTTTTCACCTATACATTTCCTGCACAGAAGCATCAGCCAAGCTTGTAAGTCACCCCTAAACAGGTAACGTTGTTTTTTTTCCTACTACCTCAGGTTTTGAAACACTGAAATTAGACTAAGCTATTCCTGATTCACACCAATGTAAATGAGAGGAGTTTAGCCCTGTTAGATGTCTGACATGAAAAATACTATGCATGTTTCCAATGCAGCAGCCTGCCTGATATTCCTTATGTCATGTAATACCTTGTTGTACCAACAGGCAGGTAAGCAAGTTGTCTGAAACCCTGACAAATATACACAAATGTATAGTTAGTGTAAAGTAGTTGTGCTTAATTCCTTTTTTTTTCTTGATTTTTTTTTTGAGGATTCTTTTGTAGTCAGCCTCTTCCATTCCTGTACTTCTGCAGCTGATAAATTATTTCTGTTCACTTTAATCCATTTTTTATTATTCTTCCAGATCTTTTTATTTTTCTGGTGTTGCTGAAAATAAATCTTTTCAAGAGCTCAGCAGTAAATTCAGAGGGATATTTTGAACAGTGTGGGTGCTTTTCCTAGGGACTAATGAATTAGAAAATGAGGAAATAGTGATTTGAAATTAGTTTATTGTCTTAACTTAAAAAAACATGTATTAATGAATGCTGTTAGCTAAATTGTCATATATTGGTTTTGACATACTCCCCACTTGAGTTTTCTTGCTGTCTCTTTGTTTCCATGCTGAGTGCATGAGCGGTATCCTAATGCACAACAGATCTGCAGCCCTGTTTCCTATGGAAACAAGGCTTCTTCAGTCAGCTCTCAGGCTCGTACTCGTCTAAATTTCGAACCTGTTGACTGATTCTGGCAGAGAGGTAGAAGTCCGAAAGACAACCAAGTTCCTAAAAGCTTCAGTAAAACAAGTTGCCACATACAGAAAGATCTTCTAAATCACTTGACTGAAGGAAAGGTGCATTATGCATGCACATGTGGTCAGACTTCAGAGAATCCAAGCAGAAGAGAGAACATATGAAAAAGTATCTCAATCAGAAACAAGCTTCAGTCAAAAGCTCCTTAAATACCGAAGTCAATCAGCCGAGAAACATAAATCGTCACAAATCAGACTTCATTAATTCTAAGGCTCATCAACATTAATTGTTTTCTCGTGCCAGCTCAACACTTTCTCATTTCTTTTCCTTAGGTGACCTTCCATCTATAGCCAGTGTACTTTTATTACAGTTTGTGCTCAAAGCAGATCCTCTTGCATCTGCACTTTTTCCCAAGCTCCCTCTGGTTTCACCTCTACTGCATTTCCAAGTATTTATTTTGCTTACAATGAATCAAGCTCTATCCAGATTTTAATAGACTGGTAAGTCAACTGAATCAGCACCGTGTCCATGAATAGGACCTATGGCTACATCTGTATTAGTAAATTAAGCATGCTCAGGAACATTTGCTGGCACTGAGGCAAGCTGATGCAGAACAGCCTGCATCCGTACTATTGAATTAAAGTGCCCTCCAGAACATGGTGGCTGAATGCAAACTGCCTATGGAGGAGGACTCCTTCCTCATGCTGTTCTTGGGAATTACTTGGCAGTGTGTTAGCTGGGGGTGTTTGTGTCTTTGCCAAAAACATGCCAGCCATCATCCTAACAATTTCATAGTATAAATAATCGAGCTCCAGTGCCTGGGAATGTCCCCTGGCCCTGCCTAATTAACCGTATAACATGAAACTCCTATATCCTTACCCATGGGCAGTTTGTGCATAGCCATCTCTGCTTCCAGAGTGCCAATTCTTTGCTCAAGTGAGTTATGCATAACCTCTAAGCTGAGCATATGAGCTGAGCATCCCTAACCTGATCAATTTAAAAAAAAGTAATGAGCTCAGACCTTCCATTTAAATGAGTTCAGCATGTTTTGTCCAAAACAGAGAGCTGCATCTTATGTAATCGTGTCATCTGAACGCTATACGGGACAGGATTTCCAACAGGGAGGCTGAATGAGCAGGGCAAACCAAAGAAGATATGTGAATAAAACTGATCCTACGTAGTCCTGAAGTTACAAGTTCTCAGAGGGTATCCTCTTTTTCTCTAAGTGTAAATTTCCTCAATTTTTCAGTGCAGTGATTTTAATATAAGGCCAAGAGTTGTTAAATCATTTCTTCAATGTATTGTACATCCTTATTTCTCTTTGGTCTCAAGCAGAAGCACTAGATATTCATCACCTCCTGGGATGCTCAGATTGTTTTTTTTTTTTTCTAATCTAAGCCAGGTTTCCTCCCTCCCTTCTTTTCTCTCTTCCTTTCTTCTTTCCTTCTTCCCTTCTTTCCTTCTTTCCTTCCTTCCTTCCTTGTACTCCTTCCCACAATACAAAATACATAACTAATCCTTACACTCTTTTTAAAAGCCACAGTCCAGAAAAGCACCTAACCACATGCTAATCTCAAGTGAAGCGGCTACTCATATGCTCAAAGTTATGCAAGTACTTAAGTGCTTTTGCAGATCAAAGTCTGGATTTACTGATGTATATCTGAAGATCAGAGGCTGATCCATTACTCCAGAGCACCTTAGAAATAGGTTTTATGTTTGCTCCTTCTTCTCTGTTTGCATTCCTGTGAGGCTTTGGTAACGAAGGGGACTATTTATTTTCTCACTATTTATGTTCTCGACTGGAAAACAAAAATCCTATTTTTAGTAGTACTTTATTCTGTTTCAAAAGGGAGAAGAAGAGGGAAGGATGGAAATTGTTTATGAATATAATATATTTTGGATTAAGATATAAGACTACTTTATCAAGGCTTGCTTTGTTACAGATGTTACAGGCACCTGCTAAGCATGAAAGGAATTAGAACAGAAGTGTGTGGCATCACAGTGCCTATGCCTGGATCAGGGCTTACATGCTCCCAGACACCTTTTCTCAGGGCTTTCCTCCTCAGTAGCAAAAGCTACATGCTCCTCAAAGCAAAGGAGCAAAACCTTAGCTCAGGAAAAATGTTTGTATTTTTATTAATATGTTTCCATAACTTCTTCTTGTTTAATTTATTCATATTTCAGAAGAAGTTTACATGATTTAAATACTAAGGCACCTTTAATTTTATTCTTCAAGCATAAGTTAATCAAAAAGAAAACTTAACTAGAAAGCAAACAATTATTTCACAATCAGTCAAGTCCATATCTGTCCCCTGTTCTGTGAACAGCAATGCAAGGAAAGAAATGGAATTGGCTGATCTGTGGAAGAGGTGAAAGCAAGACAGCCTGCTCCCTTAGAGCCTTGAGTGTTACCCAGACATAGTGGGAAGTCCTTGGTAAATAAACCATGGGATCAAAATTTTCCATGAAGCTTGGAGCCAGAGCAAACCTTTGTCATTCTTTGTGCTCTCCCTCCAGTGACCACTTGCATTATGGATGCTAAGGCTCATGCCAGGGCCAATAACACAGGACACTGGAAGCTTGCAACAACAAGGACCAGCAGGAGGAAAAGTCTTCTCCCAAAGCCCAGGGTGCACTTACAGAACTGCTTCACCCCTCTGCAGACTGAAAACTTGCAGGGGGGTGCAGTGTTGCAACGGGGAGTGGAGCTGAGTAAGGCAGCCCAATCTGCTCCCTGCATAACGAGTCCAACTAAGAAAAGGCAACGGGTGATAGTAGTAGGAGACTCTCTTCTGAAATGTACAGAGGAACCTGTCTGCTGGCCTGATCCACTCCTGAGAGAAGTCTGCTGCTTACCAGGGGCTCATATCAGGGATGTCACCAAGAGACTGCCAAGCCTTGTACAGCCCAAGGACTGTTATCCACTGCTGCTGTTTCATGTGAGCACCAATGATGCAGCCAGGAGTGGTCTGAGGAGTATCAAGAGGGATAACAGAGCCCTGGGAGCAGCAGTAAATGACTCAGGAGCACAGGTAGTTTCTTCATTCGTCTTCCCCGTCCAAGGGAAGGGGACTGAAAGGGCCAGTCGAATCTGGCAGATGAACAGATGGTTACAGCACTGGTGCCACAGACNAGCACCAATGATGCAGCCAGGAGTGGTCTGAGGAGTATCAAGAGGGATAACAGAGCCCTGGGAGCAGCAGTAAATGACTCAGGAGCACAGGTAGTTTCTTCATTCGTCTTCCCCGTCCAAGGGAAGGGGACTGAAAGGGCCAGTCGAATCTGGCAGATGAACAGATGGTTACAGCACTGGTGCCACAGACAGGGGTTCGGCTATTTAGACTATGGGACTCGCTTTGAGAAAGCTGGTCTGCTGGGGGCTGATGGGGTCCATCTGTCAGAGGAGGGGAAAAGCATCTTGGGATAGACTTGCCAATCTGGTGAAGAGGGCTATAAACTAAAGTTGCTGGGCGAGGGGAACCTCAATCTATCCTGCTCCTCCCGGTTTGATGCCAGTGTCAGCGATAGATGCCCAGAGCCTGAAGAAGGGTCACGGGTCAGCAGGAGAGCACCTGAAGA
>VXAA01005633.1:443846-454830 GCA_013399115.1 Anseranas semipalmata
GTCAATGAGCAGCTGGACTGCATGGAGCTCTGCCTGGGGATGGATGGGGAGCTGACAGAAACCTTATGGGTCAGGATTAAAGGGAGGGCAGGGACAGACAACATTATAGTGGGGATCTGCTACAGGCCACCTGATCAGGAAGACCAAGCAAATGAGGCCCTCTGTAGACAGATAGAACCAACCTCATGTTCACACGCCCTGGTCCTCATGGGGGATTTCAACCACCCTGATATCTGCTGGAGGGACAGAACAGCAGAGTGTAGGCAATCCAGGTGTTTCCTGGAATGTGTTGATGATAACTTCCTTCTCCAAGTTATAGAGGAGCCAGCAAAGAGAGGTGCTATGCTGGACCTCATTCTCACCAACAAGGAGGGGCTGGTGGGAATGTGAAATTCAAGGGCAGCCTTGGCTACAATGGCCATGAAATGGTGCAGTTTAGGATCCTGAGAGCAGTGAAGAGGCAGCACAGCAAACTCACTACACTGGACTTCATGAGAGCAGACTTTGGCCTCTTTGGGGATCTGCTTGGTAGAGACCCTTGGGACAAAGCCCTGGAGGGAAGAGGGGCCCAAGAAAGCTGATTAATATTCAAGGATCACCTCCTCCAAGCTCAGGAGCAATGCATCCCATGAAAGAGGAAGTCAGGCAAAAACACCAGGAGGCCTGCATGGATGAACAAGGAGCTCCTGGACAAACTCAAACGCAAAAAGGAGACCTACAGAGGGTGGAAGCAAGGACAGATAGCCAGGGAGGAATACAGAGAAATTGTCCGAGCAGCCAGGGATCAGGTTAGGAAAGCTAAAATCCTATTAGAATTAAATTTGGGCAGGGATGTCAAGGGCAACAGGAGAGGATTCTATAGATACATCAGTGATAAAAGGAAGACTAGGGAAAATTTGAGAAAATGTGGGAAAATTTTCAAGATGCCTTCCTTTTGGTTCTTTTCTCTTGGCAGGCTACAGTCCTTTCTCTTCTCTAGATCTGCTCTCATGTTTAGTTTGTGAGTTCTTAGCAGGGTGTCCCCAGTCAAAAAGACTGGCATGTATCAGGCCTGCCCTTCTTGATGGGTCAAGTGGTTTGCATAGATGCTGTATTTGAAAACCGGATGGTTCTGCCTATGCTGGGATCCAGGTATGGCCAGAAAAGAGAGCCAGGGCTTTGCCCTCTGAGCAGCCACCTGTGTTGTAGGTCTCTTGATAAGGTCTCATCAAGGGGACCTTGCCCACTTGTGGCAAACAAACAGATCAAATCCAGTTTGAAGGGCATGCTGAAATCATTCCTTAAAGCCTGCAAGATCTTTATCAATAAGTGGGGAAAAAGTCTTTAGAACAAACTATCTGATTTTTGAAGATACAACAGCCTATGAGGCAAAATGTGTAATGAAATGGAGGCCAAGAAAGCCTCAAGGAAGAAAGCTCAAGGAGAATCAATTAGCACTTTCCAGTCATCAAAAACAAACATGCACAACCATTGCTGTTCATCACAGTTGAATCTATTCTCACACAAACAAATACATGGGTGGTGAAAATAAATAGCTGCATTACCCTAAGTGCCTCGTAATCATCCTTAATTATGAAGAACAACCATTATTACTATTATTATTACTATTAGACCTGTTAGACATAATACTGGCTTCAGAAGGCTTTGAATTAGGCCTTAAAGTGTCCCACACTTACATCGCACTGGCCGATAATTTCCATCTGTATTTTCTGATGCTTCCTTTACTTTTGCTTTACCATAAGTAAAAAATGCAGCTGTTCTAGTGGAAGGAATTTCATCTCTCATTTTCAGACTCTGCTTTTGCTCAATCACTAACAGAATTTTATTGTCTTAGTTTGGTTTTTCATTTCCATAGTGTTTGCAACAGTCTGCATATAAGACCGTGACAGGTATAAACAGTTTCTATAAGAGTAAAGATTTCTCCCTAACATCGTTATGCTAATGCTTTGTGAGCATAGCACCTATGGGTATTTCATGTTGTCAAGTTTTTTTCTAAAAGGCATGTGTTATACCATTGTATAATATACACTGTCTCTGCTGCAACATTAAACCAAAGGAGAGGAGAAAATTTAATCCAACTTGCAGAGCAATTATTCAGAACTAAATAGAACAGTCACTTTCAGTAGAGATAACAGCAAACCAAAACTCTGGTGCAAACAAAATTCCTGACATTTTATTTCACTCCCTACTTTTTTTTTTTTTTTTTTTTTTTCCAACACTATACATGTCTGATTGGAGTAAATTGGGTCAGGCTGTCCTTTTCTGCCTGCAGAATCTGGGGTTATTTTTTTGTGTGTGTGTTTTAATTATTGCTATTATTATTGTTGTTGTTATGACAGACTTTGCCAAGAAGCATTAAATGACTTTCTGTTATGGAGTGGGGACATCTTAATTACGTGTCCTAGGTCCAATTTTCCTTGTATACAACTGCCCACACTTCCAGTCTTCTTCTGAGTGATCCAAGTTACAAGTCAGCTACTCCTCCAAAAAGAATTTCATGAGTTAAAACTCAGACTGTCATTTATTATGCAAAATCTGTGATTACAATGCAAGTCTCTGGCTTCCTGAGAGTGTAGTCCAGCTCTTTCATAATGTAGACTCGATGTCACAGAATATTTTACAGTGAATGTAAGCACTTTAATAAGAAAGGGATTGATTTTGTAACTGGCACAAGATTCTAATGATTTAAAATAATGTATTGATTTTTTTTTTTTTAAATTAAAGCCATCTTTCCATTCATAATGGAAGGTCCTGCCCTTCTTGAGATTTATCACCATAGGCCTTGGGTGAAGCTTGCAATTTTGCTCTGCACAGTGAATGTAAGGGAAGGAACTATTAAGATGGGTGCCTATTTTATTTATTTAAAACGTGTTAGTGTTAGCTTTTTATATAGACAGAGAAGTGTGGGCAAGAAAGTCTTGGAAATTAGGTGGGAACAGATGCAACAAAAGAAGTAGAAGTCTGGACGCTCTATTCTGCTATACCCAGGGTAGTCCTTCAAGATTGAGACTTCAGGCTTTCATCTGCCTGCCCACAGCTGTGAATGCCTGATTGGAAAGGTAAGACTCAAGGCATATTCCTGAAAAAAGTCACTCTGTGCCAGTGACCTGGCTCTGTATGTAAAAGCACAAGAAAGAAGGAGGCAGTGCACTGAAATACAGGTGTCTTGTCTCATTACAAATGCAGACTTGATCCCTCCAAGGTAAGTTTGCCATCGCTGTGGCAAACTTACGCTGTTTTTAGTGTTTTCTCTGGGCTAATGGGTTCACACTTGTAAGAACTGAGGCTTTTAGGACAGGTTTCCCAGCTGTGGTGGTGATTTTTGATCCAGAATAATCTATAAGGAGATGGTGTCCCTTTACCTCTCTTCATTGATTTTGTTGATGTACAGCATTGTTTTTGTATTTTTTAAGCCAACATTTGTTATTATTATTGTGTTTCTCATTGCTTATTTTACTAATTTATAACATATACTACCTAGCAACAAGTGGATTTAATTTAAACAAAAAATATATATAAATTTAAAAAAATCCCCATAAATTAACATGTCATCCCCAACAAGTGTGGGTACTGAAGCCATCACTAACTTGTCACTAGCTGATGATTAAAGCTAGGAGCAGAATAATCATCCACCTAAATCCTTGCAGCAGCAAAAGCTGCATGTACAATATGCAGTGAAGGAGCTCTGTTCCTCCTTGTAGGCGGTATCACGTTGAGTCTAGGAGACAGGAAACCAGCTATGGGAAGAGGAATGTGTCTTTCTGGCTCAAAAACAGTGATTTCAAGTTTGTCCAGCCTATCTACATTATGAGAAGGCTTTTCTCTGTCCACATGCTGGTATAACTAAAGTTACTTTGCACCTGACACCTGATGTAATCTGTGCCCAATGCTAAAAGCTCCTAGACTTAAGCATTCCAGAGCAGAGTGCATGGGACAGATTTTCCTGATGATGTAAAGCAGCTCCACTGAGGAAGGGAACAAATAAAAGCCAGTCACTGGATAGCAACAGTGGTGGAGTCTCAGGGTACCTTGAAGTTGTTTCTGCTCCGATTGTATTCATAGTCATAGTTGTGCCAGCAACCCACGGAGATCTCCTATTTACCTTTTTACCTATATCTAGCTTTAAGGCTTGATCCAATGTTCACTAAAGCCAATGGAAAGCTTTTTGCTGATTTCAGTGAGATTTGGCTCTTACTGCACTGGTGCTAATCAGAAACGCCCAACCTATGCTCTGCAGGCCCTGTGCGGTTTGCTAGGATAATTTATCTAGGTCATGGCCTGCCCCAAACCTCCCTCTTCCCCTGGGAAAGCGTTGCCTCCCCATCATGTGATGGTGATTTGGAAAGATTGCAGCTAGGATCAGCCAGGCTGGATTGCTGGAGAAGAAGAAGTCTCTGCCTGGCTTCCTGCTTTTTCAGGGATGTCTCAGGAACCAACAGGCTCCTACCTGTATGCTGCTACTCTACAATGTGTGCAAAGTCAATCACATAAACACAAGCATATTAAAACCGTGCATGTAACAGCAAGCCCACAGGAGCCCCATGAATAGCCTCTGCTCCATAGAACAAGGTATGTTCTCCTCCTGGCTGGAAGCTCTGGGTCCCACATGATCACAATCATAATATCACGTACCCAGACCGTGCAGACGGCGTGCTGGGTTAGTCTGCGGTCGGGAGAAAGGAGGTGTGTAGTTTTTGCTGCTCCTGCTGTAACCGACTTTCCATTCTTTCATAATGTAAAATTCTCCCTGGGTTGCAGCCCAAGCCTTTCAGGAGGCAAAACCACTTGCTGAATGTCATGAAGAAAGCAAGTTGCTATGCTAAAATGCTGGCAAGAGTTCAAACCCAGCAGAAAGTTTAAAGCGGTATGAAAACACAACACAGAAAAATCGTGTGAGCAGCACTCTTTGTCCGTTGCAAATACTCAGTGTGCATTTGGGTGACTTTTTCTATTATACAACAACATGTTTTTGTTCTTTTCAAAAAGAGAAGGAAAGTGAAAGAGAATTTTCTTAAAGGGAGACCACCTGGTATGAACATAGCCATGGTTGTTAGCTTTGGCAGTAATTAAGAGGGGGCAGTTATTCAGCAGCATAGGCTTGTTGGCAGTCTCTGCTCAGTGCCTATTGCTCTGATGTTGATAATCACTGACCGAGGACATGGAGCAGGAAAATGAAGGGTTTGAATAGGTTTGGAAGGCAGTGACCCGTTGTTCTGCTGTCTCTGGAGTGACTCTTTCTGACAAAGATACGCTGAGTCTGCTTAACCCTGTAAAGTGCAGATTACAGATACCTGTAACAAATTAGGGGTATTAGCCCAGTTAAATTAATCTGAGCAGTGCTAATGTGCATAGACTGCTTCTGAGGCTTGGCTAAGAAGCTCAGTGAGCTCCTCAGTTTTATGCTGCTCAGACATACTTTCGCAGGGCTGCGTGGGACTTCATCACTGTCACACACTGAGCACTTCTTCTGTCTCCCAGTGCTAACACTTGCTGTCTTGTGCCAACACTAGCTAGTCCCTCTATAAAAACACTCAGTTGCACATTTTGTAGCTTCTGTAAGCCATGTTCTTGGCTTAGTCTCTAGAGGCTGCAGTCTTCCCTGTCTCTCTCCTGACATGTCAACCTCCTGTTGATTTTTATTTCTTCACTTCCCTGCAATGCCTCCTCCCTGCTCCTTCATGCCATGGAGTTGATACAGCATTGGTTTCCTTCCTCTTTATGCTGTTTACTCCCCAGATCAGGGAACCTGAGGGCTCTTAATTCATACTTTCTTCCTGACTCCCACATTCAGTACTCATGATGTTTTGACTGCATTTGCCTCAGTTAGACATCTCATGCACTTTCTTTCCCTGTATCTGAGTTTCAGTTTGACCCTGGTTCCGCCTCTTCTTTTCCTGCTCCCTTGCATAGTTTCCTTTATGTTTTTAGGTCAAATGATACCCAAATCAAGCCTTCAAGTTCTGGCCAGCCTAGCAATTATCACAAAATGGAACATTTACTTGACCTTAAATTGCTGAGATGTTTAGTTTTTTTTTCAGTGGTGGTGTACTCTTTTTTTTTTTAATGAGCTTTCTCTTTTGAGATGGGATGTGTTGCTAACCAAAGAGATAGCTGTCAGTCCCAGGATGTCTGTCAAGGTGAACACCACTGCAAGTAACCGTTTGCCAGTAGTCACCCCGATGTTGAATATGGATATCCTTGGAAGTGCAGCTATAGGTTTGTGAGCCCAGTAAATACAGATTCCTTTCTGTGACTCACATTCTTTTGCCATGGTTGGCAAAAGGACCCTTGCTTCTCACTTCTCATCCTTCCTTCCCCTGTAGAGTGTCTTGGAGATGGGTCTCCAAGTTTTAGTGGTGCTTTAACAGAAACAAGATAACCAGTCTGTGTAACGGGCAGTTAACTGGCAGATTCCCTTTTCTTAAATGTACTATCTAAGTTTAATGAGTTGGAGCTCACAAGTATAATTAGCAAAAGGCTTAAGATACTACTCTCTGAATTTAATTGAATTTAATTTACAGTCTGAACAATTCCATTTACATGTTCAAGCAAATGTTTGCCTTTATTTTAAAGTCTTCATCTCTTCTTATCTTCCAGGCCTTAGTGAGGCAAAAGTTCACTCATTAAGCTTTGTGGTGCTAGGACTTCTGACTTTATTGGCTTGGAAACCAAATTTGTGAAATGTGATCCCTGAACATATTGTAGAAGGATTTAAGCTCTTCTAATGGAAAAAAAAAAAACTGTTATCAGCTTGTAAAATGTATGTGCTTAAGCCTTAAAGGAATGCTGTGTAGTATTAGCACAGCAGCCTGCAAGTTCACAATAAAAAAAAGGCTTACAGTAATTAATCTGTGGACTCCGTTTGAAAGAGGTAGGATTTTTCGTTTTGTTTTGTTTTGTTTTTAATTTCAGGAGAATTTCTAAGCTTATTGCTATGGATTGCTTTGTTGCTTTAAAGTATGTTCATTTTACTCTGTCACTGTAGGACTCTATTGAGAGATTTTGTGAATTATATTTATATAAGCCACAGGACAGTTTGTTTTTCTATGGCATCTCCTAATATGCAGGTATCGCAGTTAGCCATGAACATCGTGCTTTACAGATCTGAGCACCTTGGGCAGAAATTCTCCTTCACCAGCCAGAAGTCATGAAACCAAAGGCAGAAATCAACATGAAGAGGCCAGGCACCTCAGGCTGTCTGCAGCGTTAATCTTCAGAGCCCAATAAGGTAAATAAGGGCTCCTTCTGTTCTGTTCTGGACTTGGAGAGAAAATTCAGCAGCAGTTGGGGCCTTTCTCTGAAGTGACAAGAAGCCAACTATTCATCAGAATATGAAGTGTTGGAAAGCCATAGATAGCAATATCCTGCAGTAGCAGGCGCAGGGACTGGTTAGCCCAAGCCAGGGAGGATGTAAGAGGTGAGAAAAACATCAGCCTGTGAGCAGCAGAACAGCTCCCAGGGCAGGCTGTGGAGAAGGACGCTCTGAACAGATTCTCCACTGTCCTCCCGCTACTCGTATATCAATATTTTTGGAGAGAAACTGCTTCTTGAGAAAACCAATTAGAGAGAACTGAGTGCAAAAGCAATACTGTTATGCAGTTACAGTCTGTGTAACGGCAACCAAAAGACAGGTTTTACTCTCAGATATTCCTATTTGGTCCTGCTTTGGCAAACAGCAGAAAACTGTGGTCTAAGCAGAACAGTAAAGACTATATTCTGACTCAGACTTTTTCTCTCACCAAAGCAGTAAATGGAATCTTACAGCAAATAGGCTACCAGACCCCACAGCTCGCCTGGCCTTCTTTCTTACTAGCTAAGAAGGGTCTCTGTTCTCTTCTCGAGTGTCCCAGGTGGACCGACCAATATGCAAGTTCTTGATTTCAAATTTGATAGTAGCCAGAAGCCCCAAGCAGGAATCATTTAACTGTAAAACCAATCTCTCTACAATGCACTTAGTGTTTGTCCCCAGTAATCTTAGGGCAAGGTAAAAGAAAGGTGTTAGGGTTTGAAGTAGTATCTCTGAGTATTTCGGTGCTGCAGCACATCAGGAAGCATGCCCGATGCCTTCAGACTAGCCAGGCAGTCAGAGCATTGCAGGGGCACTTCCAGGTGTAGGCACTGGTGGGGAATGGCACTAGAGCTCATTTAACATTTAGTCCAGTTATGTCTGCAGGACTGCAGGAATGTTTGATGTTACCTGAGCGTAAGCCTGGAGCAAGTCCGCACTGTCTTACATAGTTAAATCTGCAAAGTCCAGGTCTAAATAAATGTTTGTTTTGTTTGTGATAGATGAAGTTTTTGTGAGTCCTTTCAGTGCGCATGGGATTCATGTGGCTGTATCAATGACCAACCAGGCCTGCAAATGTTTGTACATTAAGTTGTCTCCTTTTATCATTACACCTATGTGAAAACTGACTGGGGAGTTGCTAACAGACTCTTACTCTGTGGTTCCACAAAGCCCATGTTGTAAATGCTGTTGTCTTTTATTACACTAATGATCAGCATCAACATATACAAAAGTGCTCATTTTAATTTGACAGCTCTTTCCAAGTAGGTGTGCATGGGAAAAGGTCTGATTCACTGTGTGGGGTCGACTGCGACATTGGCCTTTTGGGAAACTGTTTGGCTTCTGGACCCTTGTGCAGCTGTTATTCTGCAAGTGCTGCTCTGGTGGTGTGGGAGTCCCACTGCTCCCTCTTGCAGTCACAGTGTTGCATGGTGGAATTTGTGCTGGGCTTGGTAAAACCCTCCTGAGGGTTATACGGATCCTACCTGCATGCGTTGCTTCCTCTCTCTCCTCTCCTTTCAAACCCAGGAGAATGTTCACAGGGTTTTCAGGTTTTCCAGCCCCATCAGAATGACTGGGAAACACACTGGCACAGAGTGTTCAGTCCCAAACACACACCGTAATCCGGGATGTTGAGGAGAGCTGTTTGGGAGCAAGGAGGAAGGATAGAACCCTCTCTTCTGCTTTTCTCTCACGCCCACACACTCACTCATGTACATAAGGACGAAGCTCTGATCCCATGCCTGTGGCTACCCTGCTTCCTCTCGAATCACACCACCCACAATGTAAGCAGGCTTTAAAACTTGGCATTGAGAAAAACAGAAGTAGATTTTCCTGCTGGTAAATTAATCTGCCAAGGCGGACCCATCCCTTATAACATGAAAGTTTAACAAGCTCTTGCATTGAGATGCCCTAATTTGAACAAGGAAAAGTTTGCAGAGAACTGAAACCTGACTTTTCGCTTGGAGATAAGGCTATATACATCTCTGCCTACAAGCCCACGGGTATTTAAAAAAACCCACAAAACAAAACAGAATGTCTTTACATATTTAAATGAATTAAAATGAATCTGCTCTAGATGAAACATTCAATTCAATTCCTTAACTGAGTTTCTAAAGGGTGACTTCCACTACAAAAGAAACTTATTAAAGAATAATGAAGACTGTCAAAAACCATATGCTTAAAAGCTAGTAAATAACAAAGTAAGGCTTTTAGTCATCTTGACTGGACAAGGTGAGGTCAGAAAGAAGCAACAACACATCCGGCACCATGGCAATGGGCTTTTCATGCTTCTTGTCTTTAGCAACTGCTTTTTTAGAGAAGTCTTGTTTTTCCAGGGTTATACATTCTCTTCTGTTAGTCATTGTCTTTACCCTGACCCTCTGATATAGAAATTCTCTTTCATGCAATATTTTACTTGAAGTGGTATGGTTTTTTTTTTTCTTAGTTTTTCTTCTTTTAACTGAAGCTATGGTTCCCTCATTTGGAAGCACAGACAACAGAATGAAAGAATAACTTAATCTCAGCCACTGGTGAAATATTTTCTCAAGCAACTATATTTTGAATGGATCCTGGGGCTGTCATTATTTTCTTGACATCCATTTATACTGAATCAGTTAATAAGTCAGATCCGATGTCATGTAAAACATTGTTCCTTGTTTATTTTCTTTGCATTAATGGCTATATTGTAATTGTACACAATGCCCTGAGCAAAATTTAATTCACTGGCACTGATTTACATCTGTAAAACATGTTCTGATGGGGATAGCTGTTGAAAAAAAAAATCACATTAAAAGCATACACAGCTATAAAGAACCGATTGGTTGACATCTAGTTTGTGTGTGTGTGTGGGGGGGGGGAATGAAGTAGTTCTTAATTATTTTACTTTCGTTGTTGTTGTTCGTTCCTTAGCATATTCTCTTTTCTTCTTTATAAGTAGGCAAATGATCAATGGTGATCAGGTGCTGTTTCATCTTAAATGCTGTTTGACAGCCTTAGGGTTAACAGAAATCTCATTGCAAAATGTTTATAAACTTATGGTGACAAGAGCAGAAGCTTGCAGTACAATGCTCAGTCATGTAACAATGCATCTGAAATTGAACTTAGAAGATAATGGTAGCTCAACAAACAACACTGCATATGTTACACATTTTTTAAGTAAAGCAAATGGTTTTCCAGTGTCATCTTGATGGGTAAACAAGGTAATTCATGAAGTCACTAGTGCAATATTATAAAACATGAACTTCCCTTTCCAAAATCTAAGCAAGGAAAAACAAAGTATATTTTGTTATTTTTAATGACAATAGCATTAAATACCAAAAAGACTTAAGTTACAGAACCAGGATTTGATTGCCAGAGGACCCTGGAGGAAGGATAAGGAAATGCTGTTAATAAAATGCAATGCATATTCCTGTCCCTGCGACTAACAGGGTGATGTAGTTCTGCATCTTGTAGCATCCATTTCCACTTCTCTCTTTTTCCAGCTCTTTTACAGCAGCCAAGCAAATAGTAAAATATTCTTATCCTCACCTTAATATCTAATATCTAAACCTATAAACAATGTATTGTTCACAATGAGAAGGCATTCTAAAACTAAAAAGTTTTGTCCGAGTGTAATTCTGACACAGCTGAAGATTTTTGACATAAACCTCATGCATAAAAAAAAAAAAAAAAAAAAAACATATTTAACAAAGGCCA
>VXAA01005633.1:454842-467423 GCA_013399115.1 Anseranas semipalmata
GGCCATCTGCAATTTCTGTGCCAGTAGTGAGCTACATAATTGTTTTGAATATATACATAATTCATTATATATGAAGATTTATATAACCCAAAAAAGACATCACATAAATCATTCGAACAAAAGGGACCAATCCAATTTTGGCTCTGATGAGTGTGTTTGTCATTTCCAAAATATGAAGTATATTTTAGAATAACCAAGTGAATTTCTTAAATGTTGTATAAAACTGATGTACAGTTGCATACTTAGGGTGACAGAAGCGTTTAACTTTGCTTTCCAGTTGTTTTACCCTAAAAGCCTGTGGGGCATCCTGCCATTTAAAAAAAAAAAAAATGTTTAGAAAAAGGAAAAAAAGGGAAAAAAAGGAAAAAGACAAAGGGAGGGAGGAAAAGAAGACGGGAACAAGAAAAGAAGGAAGAAAGGAAGGAAAGAAGGACAGACATGGACAAAACTTGTGCCTTCTTACCTAGAAAAGTAACTCATACTATCATTTTCAAACAAGGATTCCTAAATTTTATTGTACATAATTATCTCTTCCTGCAAATTTAAGCCCCAAAACTAATTGTTAGGCATCACAGGAAGCATTTAGAAAGTATGTGCAATGATCTGTAGCATCTACTTAGTCTGTGGCATTCAAAAGTCAAACTGTGCTTGTGAAGTAGGACACTCATTTAAGGTCTCATGACTACAGTTTAATCTCCCTTTATTGATAATCTAGTGGTAGCTACCTTGTCTGCTATAATCTTATTTGTCTCAAATTTTTGCACTGAAACGATAATAGAAATTTATGCAAATTTTGTTTGTTTTCGCCAAAGATAATTATTATTTCTAGTAGGATTTGTGCACTTTAGCACTGGACATAATCAAGATTTGAAAATCCACCTTTAATATGTTTTTTGAGATTTTGATTTTTTTTTCCATTTCAAATCAGAAGAATAAAAAATGTTCTGCAAAACAGAATTCCAAAACAATTGTTTGTACTCTGAAAAAATATACAATTTTACTTTTTTATTTTAATATTCTTAGTTTATATTTATTTAGTTTATGGTGTCATAGTATGACATATCATCGTTTCTGTTATTTTAAAGATAAATGAGAGCTGTACTTACATTGATTATGTTTATACATCTTTTCTAGATTAGAATCTCCTGTTTATCCTATAGTGAAATGACTTACAAAAAAAAAAAAAACAGTTCCATTTAGAGACTAAGGCAAATAGTATACAAATTAGGGGTTTGATTATATTTTCAATATCATATTGTGACATATTTTAACATTTATGAAAGTACTGTTCATCTAATTCATGCCTTGAATAACTTCTCTGCTAGAGTAGTGTGTGTTGCAATGAAATATTAAGTATCAGATAATTCCATTACAACGCCCATGTTCTGGAAAAGATTGTGCATTTCAGTTAGAACCAATTAATAGCTGTTTATGGTTATTTTAAAAATTATGTGAAATGAAGTCTTTTGATATGTTTACACATGATGTACCATAATTCTACACTGCTGCTGCTAACTTATCAAGCAAAATAGTAGACAAATAAAAATGAAGCCAAGGGAAAATCATGCAGAACCCATGCTGACCTGACGCTGAAGTTTGCACGCTGATAAAAGTGATGGTAGCTATCAAATTAGTGCTTGGTGGTTCACTCTGTTTGAATGTATGCGTAAGTGGTTGCAAGATCTTGGCCTTTTCAATATATAATACAAGTTAAGACACCCATGTATGCAAAACTGTGATAAGTATTAAAAAGAATCAATAAAAGGGAAATCATGTTTGGTAGAACTATGGAGCGGGTTTAGCTTAGAGATAAGCAGCAGCCATCGTGTCAAAGAGTCCTCTTGAAATCTCAGTCCAAATTGGAATGAAACCTTAAGTAAGTTCTGAAATGTTTAGGTGTTTTAGCACTCAGACTTGCTGGCCAAGCACAGATGGTAAGCATGCCAACAGGTTGTGAGGAGGGCTGTTCCTGCAGTATTGATGACTGCAGCTAGAGAGGGAAACATTTTCATGCGAGATTCTTATCCGTTTTGCAAACTCAGACACAAACACCCTGATGCAATTCAAAATTTGTGCCTGGTGTGTCTGCACAGATAATAGAAACCTCAGTAGCAGAAAGACACATTATCTACAGCTTGGCAAAAAGAAGACACTTTCCAGGCCACAGGATTTGTAAATATTCATTTGGTATTCCTTTCTTCTTTTACTGCACTGCTGTAGATCATTTCTCTTGTTCTGTCTCACATTGTTCTTGGTTAGTGGCACTTGCCTGAAATTAGTTTCTAATTGGGATAAATGAACTGCATGTATTCATGGGGCCTGGGCAGTTGTTTTTGGCTTCCAGCAAAAAGCAGTGAACAAGCAGAATCTGGTGGCTGCTGACAGCTGTTTCGCATAGGCTCATGTTATCAGAGCAAACACATGTAAACGATATGAATAAATAACATGCAAATGTTTATAAATTGAGTGAATGTAACTTTATCAGATTATCCCCAAGCTAGCTTTAGACTGAATTTAGTGGCACTATATCCTCCTCTAGCAAGTACCACAGAGCAATGCTTCCTATTAACACAGTGAAAGTATAACTCTTTATTTTTTTAGTCAAATTTCCATTTGATACCTACAGTGCAGGTATTAATAGCTCATGACAAAGCAAGGGCAGCATGCAGTGTGCGCCAACCATCCCAGGTGTGTAGCAGGGGGAGCAGATCACCATCCCATCCTGCCAACAAGCTCACCAATCCCAGTACATCCAGAGGCATGTCCTTATTTTCTAGCCAAAAACATTTCTGTTTTTGGCTTTCAGATGCCGGTTTCTACAAAATATAGCACACAGAAACATCTAACGTGAACTGTAAAGCACAGTGGGTGTTGAACAATGGTTCAGTTTACTTCAATACCAAGAAAGGATTCAGAAATTGGAGACAGAATTCTTCATTCATTTCCCTTTTATTTATTTATTTCTTATTAGAAATTCACTGGGGAAAAAGAGAGAGAGAGAGAGAGATTCATGCAGAATAAGTGTTCTTAGTCTCCTGTGTTCTAAACAGAAATCACTGCAAGAAGCAACCAAACATACTTAGAACACATTCAAGATCTAAGCTAATATTCCCATGGCATCTACCTCCACTAAAGTATGGTGAATGCTTACCCCTGTTATGAGTATTATCCACTCTTACCACTCACCATCAGTTTTCTGTAAAATTGGTTAACACCAATCCAATGGTTTTTGAAATTATACATTCACTTTAGACCAGGCATTTACACTGTGACACCTTCTACTGAGCTCTAAGCTGGCAACGTTTAGTGTTGTTGCATAATGATAGTCTTGTTTAACTAGACAGTTTATTTAACAATTTCCACTTTCTGCTTCTGCGGGGGCCTGCTTTTGTCTCTATTTTATTTATGTCAAATAGCTAGTTGCCCTTTAATATGTTAAATTGCCATTTTATTGCTTCTGCTAAATATGCTTTTATCCATAATCCTATAGTGGTTAAAATCATCTGTATGGTTAATACCTTTGATTCAATTACAGTCTGAATGAATATTGCATATTGAATTCTAGTCTTCTTTTTGTTTAATATGCAAGGGAACTAACCATATATGATTTTGATGTAAATCAAGAACTAAAATATTAGAGATTATTTTTACCTCCAGAAGTCCTTGGAGATACACTAAATTCTGCTTATAGCAGAATTGAGTTAGAGTAAGATTCAAAGCTGAATCCAAAACAAGGCTGAGTTTAAATTCAAAGCAACAAATTTTTCTCTAATTCCTTAGTATAAAAAACATTGCATGGTCACTTTATATTTTTTAGTAAAGATTTTGGATTTTGATAGTTGGCAGTCATTACTTTAACTGTTTCCATTGAATATTAAAAAATGTGTTTCATTTCTAGCTAACATTTCATGGCCTTTCATCTTTTCTTGTTGGGACTTCATCTGCTGAATTTAAGAATTTGCTATAAGATAGCTTCTCCCTTTTAGACCAAGCCACCTCTTAACTTTTTGATTGATCAACAGAATAGACTGAGATCCTTGTTTGTCTTGAGTGCTCTCTGTAGTTTTGAAACTAGTACAACACAATATCTGTTCACATAATGTCTTGCCTATAGACTAGAGCTTGGTTTGTTCTTTGCCCCCTGTGAAATTAGAAGGAATGCAGATATTAACATGCTGTGCTTTTTACAAACTTCTTTCTTCCTCCTTTCTTTTCCTGCTTGCCATCTTTCTGCTTCTACAAAATTCTGATTACATCTGCTTTGAGAATAATGGTGTCATTGGTTGTTCCTTCTGAGATGGCTTTTTCTTACCAGAAATACAGTTTGATGCTTAAATGACCTTGGGAGCTAATCACTTCTTCCCCACTGGGCCATAGAGTTGGAACAAAGTAATTCTGGGAAAAAGATCTGGCAGATGAAATTATTTTCTTTCTTTCTGTGGCATACTGTCAAGGTACATTTACCTGTGATAAAAGCACCGACTGAAATTCTTAAAAAAGTAAAGACTGCTCGAGTAAAGTTTCTTTCTTTCTGTTAGGCCTCCTGAGGGTTATGCACAGTGACTTGTCCAGGTATGTGCTTAAACATTAAAAAAAATATTTTTGATCTTCAATCCTGAGGAAAAGATTTCATTGAAAATAAATGATCCCTCCTAGAATAATCTGTATTTGACAACATTTGCTCAGAACATTGTGATCGATACCAAGAAAATCAGATCGTGGGAGAAGACCTGAGCACCTTCTACCACATGTTATTTGTTAATTATTAGATAATCATTGTTTTCTTGAAAGGAACTCATTTGTTGGCCAAATTGAGGCACAGATATGATTTCTGCACAGTACCACAGTATATCAATGAGGAGGAGGCAATCATTGTGTTCCTGCAGAGCATCTATGAGGGCGTTCCATGTCCAAATCATGTGGGCACTGCCCTCATGCCTGAAGCCCTCAGTCTGCAGTGCAAGCATCAGTGGGTCTTGTCTTCTGTTTCTACTTTCACTGCTAACAACAATCCTTATCAACAGCCTTGAAAAACAGATGCTCCTGAAAAGTATGTGTGCTGTATTAGCCATGCCGAGGTCAAAATGCCATTACGGAAACTGCAGCACTTGCATATGCCCCAAAGCAGAGGAGTCACTCTAGCTAAAAAGCATCATGTAACAGAGGTAGCAGATGTTTAATAGCTGCACCATTGACAATGTGTTTAACTGTTATTAATATTTATAATTCAGTAATGATAACCATGGCTCCAAAGTGCACTAAATGCACTATCGTTATTGCTTTAAGTTAAACCTTTGTCTCAGTTAATTGGCTATGTGTCCCACTCCTATGTAGCCCATATGGCAAGGCCAGGAAATAATAATATTTTTATGCTGGAAAAAATGAGTGACTGCTCACAAGCGACTCTCTGGTCCCCAGACAATTATTGAACTGGTTTAAGCAATGGTCATCCTAAACAACCATCATTCAGCCTTAAGGAAAGGAGTAATTAAATGACTTTATTTAGTGAGAATCCTAGAAACATCAGAAGCTACTGTCCAAGGCAGTGGGTCACGTGGCAAGGCCTGATCAAAAGGTGCTACCTGTGGCCTGAGTGGTTGACTAGTTAAAGCTGCATGGAAATAAGGCTGATGTGGCAAGCTATGGATAGGTGTTGCAGTACAGGAGGTGAATATAAAGCCATCAGAATGAAAGAAGTAGTCATGGGCATGGCCAAAGAAAATGGAGAAAACATTGCTTTGTCATGGAGCTAGGTAGAAGGAAAGGCTAGGGACTTCTTCATGGAAGAACGGCAATTTATAGCTAGTGAGCTCCAGCAAAGAGCCTGTGGTGTGCAGTCTTTCAAAACGAGGAGGATGAAGCAAAGAATATACCCAGGAAGTTTTCCTTCCTTTTCTCCTTGTAATAGAAAGCAAAGCTACTGTCATTTGGGTAAGTGCTTGTGTCAAAAGGGCTAACACCCTTACAACTTTGATCTTATACAATGCTTTTGGCTGATAGTCCTAAACTAATCAACAGATCATGACAGCAGTATTATACTTCATACTTATGTACAAGATTTTTTTCAAAATGCTTGTATCTTTGGTTAGGCTTCATTCCTCCCTTTCATGTAATTACAGAAAATATTTTTATTTGTGCTCAAGGTTGGATCTGACCAAAGGCAAATCAGGATCCAAATATTGGATGAGGGATGGAAATAGCAAACTGCAGTTTTGCTGGTACCTATATAATGAATCTAACATCCAGGTATATTCAGCTTAGAGAGACTTCCACTCAACTCTTGGGGACCTCAGGAGAGGAGGCTGAGTTTGCTTGAGTTGTCCATGGCAGTTTTCTTTTCCAATGTCTTCTCCTGAAAAGCTTTCCAGATGTGTGCTAGTCCAAGCCATCACATAATGTCCCACACCCTGTTCCCATATCTGTTACATTTGTGAGCTAGACTTGGGATGTATTACTTCACTGGGGGGGGAGGGTGGTCGTGTTGCCCTTATTCTGCATTAAAATGAATGCTAGCTGCCGATACTGCAATAAAGAAAAAAAGGAAAAAGGAAAAAGGAAAAAGGAAAAAAGAAAAAAGAAAAAAGAAAAAGAAAAAAGAANCCCCCAAACTAAAAGGATAATTCTACCTCTCCCATGAAAATTGTTTCTTGGCCTTTGCAAATACCAATGACAAGATGTCTTGACTACTTTCTGATGACTGTTCCCACTATTAAATAGGTGAGATGGTACCTGCTGCCTGCAGATCTGGCTGGACAATCCCCAGATGAACTCAGAGGGCTTACAAACCCAATTTCCCTCCTCTCTTTGCCCAGTTTGCTCTCTTGTCCAAAAGACCCCCACCTTAATAAGGTGTACGTGCATGGGGAAATTAGAGGCAATGACACAGAGTGATGCAGAAGAGGTGGAGGGGCAGCCCCTAACTGTGCTGCATCTAGACCAGCCAAAACATCCTTCTGGCCACTGGGCCAAGGCATTAAGTACATTGATACTCTGGTTTGAAACCATGAAGTATTATTAGACAAATAACTGACACTTCTTCTTTGTAACTAACTTTCCTCCTTCATAACAAATACTTGTAGCATTAAAAATCAGTTAGTTATTAAATCTCATTGTGCAAGGGTGTATTTATAAATATGTGACAGCTTCATGTCTAAAACCATAAAGAAGAAATGAACACTAATCCAGACATTTTTAATATTTTGATTAAAAACAATCAAGACATTAAAAACAATACACAAGAAGTCAAAAAGAAAACAATAAATTAGAAATAATATTAAAATAGGTTGTTAGTTGAAAACCTTCTTCCATGAAGCTGCTGCAGTCTGGAACTGTTTTCATTTACCCCACCAGATGTCAATTTAAAATACATTTTTTGTTTCTGATCATTTTCTCTATCCCATACAAAGAAGTCTTGCCCTGTTATTGGTTGAAAAGCATCATGTGCTAGGTTCATACATCTATACTTTACCAACATGTTTAGAATATCAGTGGAAAATAATAATGAATCACATCCATACATTCAGATAAATGCACTCTTGCCAGGATGATCAACATTTCTTGACAAACAGAAGTCCTGATTCTTGAATGTTATGTTAATAAAATGCAGAGCATAATTGCTGATTGTTCTGACATATATTCCTCATAGTTCCAGGATCTTCTAGAAGCTGCCAGGTATTCAGGGAAATGTTTGAGTCCTAAAAGTTACATGAATTATGTATCTCTTGTATGAAATTTCAGATGATCCAATATTTGTTATACCCTATTTGCTATTCATCATTTGCTATTCATTATACTTGTATTTATAAGTTTCAGTACCCAATCAGGGAGTGCAGACAATGCTATGTGATTTGGTTGACCAGTCAAACACTTCAAATAGTGAATAGATGACACTAACAATTTGAGAACAAAAAATAGGCTGAAATCTGTTCACATAAAACTGTTCAGTGAATACTTACAAAGAACAAATGTGTTTGTAGAAATCAGGATCGTTTCCAGAATGATTCATGAACAGTAAAACGGCCAAATTAGCAACAAACACTATTTGCAATGGATAATTCAATCAGTCATAGATAAAATAGAATTCAGCAGATTCTCCTCTCAAGAAATGTTGAGTAGCATTTTCCTTCTCTGCTCTACTATCAAAGCTGACTGTAAAACATGCTCTTTTCTTGCAAACTTTGGTTTGCATGAGACATTAAGCAATAGTTTTAATCTTACCAGCATTCTGCAAACTGTTGTCCTCCCTTTCTTGAGTCCCCCGGTATTTTTAGCCACATTGATTGGCAATAAACTGAGGCATGGCTGCATTTTATTAAATGTAAAAATCCATGCCTGCTTAAAGTACCTAAATAATCAATCAATTTTGATACTTAACTTTAGAAAGCTGGCTTTAACTATTTTTGGGAAACCCCAGAAAGATGGTGTCAGGACTGCATCTTCTTCCCTTCTAATGTTCTTAGATTATCTGTGAGAGCCACAAAGACTAGTGAAGTTTGTGACTGCTCCTTTTCTGTTCAGGCAGTGACACTAGTGGTATAATCATGGTCCAGTGGGATGACGGATGGCTGAGCTGTATTGTACAGCTACAAAATATTGTATGGATTTGGCAACTCTTTTTGAATAATATTCTATTAGAGGGAGTGGGATTGACATTCCCTACCTTTAGCTATATAAAATGTCAGGACCTACTCCACTCAGTCATCTAGACTCTTTCAATAGAAAGACAAAAAATCTGCACTAAGTTGCCTGGGACATATTTTTGACAGTGGAAGGAGACTGGATGAACAGCTTTTTTGAGATGCACAAGGTGGGATTCATAGGGTGGTGTTAGAAACACCAGGCATCCTATGAGGCCTCACAAGTCCTCTCCAGAAAGCTGTGGATCTCTCCTAGGTCCTGTGACATATCTGCTAGCCCTGCACTGGTGTTCTGCATACACTGAGCTGCATAAAACTGCAGTGGATGTCTCCACACAGGCAAGTGCATTGCTCTACCTTTTAGATTACACAGGAAGCATTTTAGCACTGGTATTATACAACTACTCCCAAATCTCTGCATTTATCAGTGCTTTGGGCAGATGCTCAATGCCACTTAGATGTCATGTTCTAGCATGTCTTAGGAAATGTTAGCTCTTACATACTATAACAAATAAATGAGGATCATATAGAAAGATTGTACAGTTTCAGTGTATGAGATGGTGAATTTTCTTGTTTTGCTTTAATGATATTCACACTGTTGCCTCCTTACATGTGTGCACCACTTGGTTCACAGAGCCCAGGAATGGAGGCTAGCAGGAAAGACAGGAGAAAATGTATTTGCAACCTGTGTAAGAGATTAGGACAGGAACTGTGAATCACAGACATGGACCCATCCTGGCTCCCTGCCTGCTTCATCCTCCTTTGAGAGCAGGAAAAAAGAGGATGTGAGACTATTTGTCTCCCACTTGACCACTACTTTTAGGTATCCTCTCTCACCTGTTTTGTTATATATATTGAACATTTCTTGTTTTCCCTACCAGGTCCCTGTGCTGAGCAGCCATGCAAAGTGGGGAAAAGTGTCATAATGAGCTGATGGATCAAATATTCTCTCAATTTATTCATATACCATGTACAGTACGTACTTCCATTTCCTCATAAACAACTCTATCATCACTTTTATATATGGCATCTGGCTGAAAAACCTGTATTAATTGCCCCACTTCTTAAACTGTGAGAACTGTTTCTTCTGCTACCCACAGTTTATATACATATGATTATAAGAAAAATCTGCTGTATATTTCCAAATGTTCTCTTTGATGTGTATAACTATGTTTGTTAAGTAACAAACCCATGAAAATAGGAGGCAACAGAATGAAGTACATCAGGACTGTACTGAAAAATTGTTCATTTTAGCTTATAGCACTTGTCACAATGAAATCTCAACTTGAAATTCACGTTTACACTTGTTTATGTGTTATTTTAATACTGGGAGGCTTTAATCTTCAGTCCTGGAAATGTGGATAAATTTAACATCAATGATTTGCTCACCTACTTTATTGTTTGTTTGTTTTTTTCCTTTTTTAATATATCTGCAGTCTATATCCTAGCCATGCAGCTTTCCTCTCTCTCTCTCCCCCTTTTTTTTTAAACAGGAACATGTTGCTATTTCACAAGCCATAAAGGATTTTTTTTCCAGATTAATTAAAAAAGGCTTACCAGCCTTGTACTGGAAAAAAACAGATGGGATGACTCTTTAAGTAGAGTCATTCATTTACATCAGAGCTTGAAATGAGTGGGGCTACTCAAGTGAGTCAGGTTACATAAGTAAAGCACAGTTTGGACAGTAAAATGGACTATTACAGCTAATCAAATGTTAATTCTTGGAGTCCAAGGATGACCTTAGGTTACTGAATCTGGCAAGATGCTTTTACCCACCTTGAGTTGAAAAGTGTCATAGAGGAAAGCCTGAATGTTCACTGGAGAAACTCTTTAAAATAGAAGCATCATAACGTCTCTGAGTCACAGAGCTTTACAGAATGCAAAGAGGTCACAGCGTGGTCATCCCCTTGAGGAAATCTGAGTAATATAAAAATTTTCTGCCCTCTGACTTGACTTCATGGGTGGCTGAGCTATTTTACCACTCAGGAAGTCTTGAACAGCAAAAATGCTGATCAGAGAACAAAAGTTGCAGTACTGTTTTCCTTCCCCATTCAGTTTCTTTCACGTTTATTTTGATATTGGGGGTTTTAAACTGCATGGAATGACTTGGATGATAATTTTTCCTGAAATGTCCTGGAAAGAAAATCCTATCATCTTTGTAAAACAGAAAAGGTTTTTGCTTTAAGAAATGTATGTGAACGAAGCAGAAGGTAAATTAAATTTTAGAGAAAGGAAAGAAAATGGGATAGCTCAGCCATATGTAGAAAGATGAGTGCTCACACATGTACATTCTTTGTGAGTGTAAAAATAATATCTAAATATATGCAAACAGATCAACTCACACAAACATTTGTATAGTTATACAGGGATACTAGCATAGGCATACATTTTTGCATTCCTTATTCATCTTGCAAAATTATAAATAAACTGGCACATATCACATCATATTCATATTCATTGATCTAATTAGAAATCTTTTAGTCTAACATCCTTGTTTTTTAATCATTTCCACAGTATATTTGTGCCAGAATATAGTGTTTCTGAGACTAATGTAGGAACAGCCTTACTGACTGATTGGAGGTGGTATATTTCCTGAAAGCAATCATATTTGCTTCTAGTTACAGTGTTTTTTCAACTCAGTGCATTCCCAAGAAACAAATTTCTTGAAGGATGAAATTCTTTATAGGGATGTTTATGAATGAAGTAAAGAACAAAGAAGTGCTAAACTCATGAAGAACTTCTCAACAAAATGTACCTATAGATACACTCTAACACCTGATTTTTTTCTGGCTCCTATTCACACATTCATATGTGGTAGAGGTAGAGTGTTGAAAAACTTGCTGAACTGGTTGTTTGGTTAGGTTTCTTCCCATCTACCCCTATACAGGTTATATCTTGCCGTTAAGATAAGATTTTGTGGATAAGGACTATGTCTTGACTCCGTATTTGTATAACAACTAGCACAGTGACTCCAGCAAAACACCACAAAAGGGAAAATTCCTACTCACAAGGCCATGGTTAGAAGAATGCAAAAACAGCTGTTCTGATTTAGGCCAATAGTCTGTCTAGACGAGTATTTTGTGTCTATCAGTATCCACAAGTAAAAATCCAAGGAAGAACAAGCATATGTAATGCTTTGCATATTCAGACTCAGACTATTTTCATATCAAGGATTCCTCGTTTTGATGAGATTTGTCTATTTAGCAGAGGATGACTCTTGCAAATATTTGTCTGGACTCCAATTGTTATCATGCCAATTTTATGCACAAGACCCTCTGGCAAGCTGTCCCACGGGTCCAGCACCTGCCACATGGAGAACCACCCTCAGACATTTGTTCTGAACCTGGCCCTTATGCATGCACGATGGTTCCATTTCTTGTTTTGGGCAAAGAAAGTGAGCTGTCAGTCTTCACATCACTTTTAATTATACAGAGCTCTACCAAATCCTCCCTAAGTTTCTTTTCTGACTTAGGAGCTCCAGACTACGCAGTCACTGTTTGTGCAGAAACCATTTAAAAAAAAAAAAAAAAAGGATCATCATCCTTGCTGCCCTTCTCTGGACCTTCTCAATTCTAATACACCTCAGAGACCGTTTTATAAGTAGCGATCGGACTGCTTTTCCTGATGTGCATCACTTTACATATATCTGCATTGCATTTCATCTATCATTTTAGTGCCCAATCATTCAGTCTTTGTACTACTTCACAGTCTGCCCTTGTCCTACAAGTCTGAATAACTTTGTATCATCAGCATATTTTCTTACCTTACCGCCTACTCTCTTTTTCAGGTCATTTTTGACATTTCTGTCTGAGGCAGTGCTGGTTTAACCAGCTTGTACCTGCTGCACACCCTCAGCATGGCTGCAATAGCTGTCCATGACCTGGACTGGGGTGACACAGTGAACTGGATCAGGCAAGTGACCTGCAGGGTTTTTTTTTTTTTTTT
>VXAA01005633.1:467438-494580 GCA_013399115.1 Anseranas semipalmata
TTTTGCTGGGCTATTTTTAAACAGGAAGGGAGGGAATAGCATAAGCTGATACTGTCAGACATAGAAGCTTATTCTTCCACTGCCACGATGGTAAGGTGAAGGAGCAAGCCTGACCTTGAAATCATCAACTTACACTGACTGCATACCTCACATGTTTAATACGTCATGGTCACTGTATGTAATGCTGCTAGCTGACAAATAAGACAAAGGATAGGGAAAAGAAGCACAGGTATGCGAGTTCCACCTCCTGTGTGGTGATTCTGTGGCCATGCCATGGCCCTTAGGCCTGTCCGGGCAGGGCAAGATGTAAACAAATGTGCTCTACGCTGCAGTCACGGAGAATGGTCCTACCTGGAGCCTCTGGCAGAAAGCACCAGGGGAGACTCAAGGTCGACCCCTGGGGTTTTGGGGTCGGGGATATAGAGGATCCGAGGCCCACTATACTCCAACCAAAAAAGAGATATTGGCAGCATATTTGTGTTCAGTTGTGAAGCTTTTTCATGTGTTAATTGTGAGAGATTAAATAGAATAGTTTACAAAAGAGGACACAGAAGAAGAAGGTAAAGAGGAGGGAGGTAAAGACAAGATGAGGACTGAGCAAGGAGGAGAGTGCAGTGAACATACTAGGGAGGATGTCAATCTACTAGCCTTACCATATTGCTGTATCTTCATTTCTGTCTTCACCAGCGTGTGCCTGAGAGTATATCCCATTGGATTGAGATGCTCCTGAAGGCTTTTTTTTTTCATTTAGTTGTGGCAGTTGCCAAAGAACCCTTTCATCCATCAGGGGAAATGTGGGAGTGCCTTGGAAGTTGCTTCATCAGCATCCTTACTGAAGTGTATAGAGCATCCCATCTAAGTGAAAATGGAAATGAAGACTAAATTATTTCTGCAGCTGTATTGACTAGCCCAAACTTAAAGTACTTCCTATTTGGATTAAACATTTTCATGTGTGTGTCATAAGAGATTGCAGCTAAAACAAAGGCAGGACACTAAATGGACTCTGTAAGAATGTTAACCCTGTGATCTTATGAGGAAGGAGATGGAAGAAATGTGGATTAAAATGAGTATGTTTTGGAGTAGGTTTCTAAGCTTCAGGCATTAGATACCTATACCTAAGCTCATCACTCCAGACTCCCTTCAGCCACCAAAGGCAGGCATTTTTAGGAAGTAATTCACACAAACTCTTCTTCATGTCTCTATTAGAATAGATTGTACCCTTGATTCCAATGTATTGATTACATCACCACCGACTGTAAAAAAAACTTGGGACAGTTAGTTCAGAAGTGGGCATCTTCATTGTATAGCCCCACCTTATGTCTTTCCATCTTGCTTGTGTCTAGAAATAATTAAATAATTTATGAGTTAGTAGCTCATGCATTGGTTCTAAAGGGCTTAGTCCCCTTGGTTAAAGTTTTCAGCAATGTCTGTCCCCAGACGACTCCTTAAATCATCTCATTCATCCTAGGACATCTAAGATAGACATCAAGGATAATATCTTCCATTTTTCTTACCATATTTGTCACAATAAATTTCCTGGAAAATCTGTTCAGCATTTCCAGCCTGAGCTATTTACAAGCTCCAAGCTTGAAAAAAGTAAAAATCTACTTCAAAATGTCTACAGCAATCTCAATTGCAGCTGTTTACCCACAGCTATTTGAGTGGCAGAGCTGTTTAAAAACAGTGACCAGAACTGTTTAGTAATAAAGAAAAAGATAGTCTTTTTTTTTTTTACATTTCCTTCCCTTATCCAAAATCAATAAATGAAAGCTTCAGAAAGTTATGAAATACTGAAAATAAAGTACTAGAATGGAAAATATTATACACAATTAATTATAGTTATCACTGTTACCATGATTGTGATTTACAACACAAATCTCTCCTTGTAGTAAAAAAAAGACATAAAGCAGGACATGAAATTAGTTGGAGAGCAATACTTTTTTCTCTATGTTTTCCTGAGTACCAGACTTCTAAAAATTCCCTGACTATGACCAGTTTCCTCCTGTGTCACAATCACATCAGGAGTAGTTTTTATGTCCCAATGTGAGAGGCATTAGACAGCACAACTGTGTGAAAATACAAGGTTAGCTAGCCTTCCTTAAGGCAAGCAAACGAAGTCAAAGAGGATGCTGAAAAGTGGGACAACCTTAAAACAGTGGGACATCTGGCTACCCTATCTGAGATGGAATTGAGCAGCTGCTGAACTATCACAAGAATGCTCCACAAAGGCACACAGGAATTGCCGTTCCACATCAAACTAATGGTACCAGTACCAGATGCTTCAGAGGAAGACGTAAAACTCCCATAATAGGCAATTATACAACAACATGTTGGTGAGGGAAGTTTCTCCTTTAAGTCCCAAACATTTAGTGCATGATTTATAGCCTGAAGAATGTGGGTTGATTTATGTCCTGGAGAAACCACAGTTATCTTTATAATTCATATAATGGCTAATCCTTTCTTTTGAAACATCTACATTCTTTGTCTCAGTTACATGTTATGGTAGTCATATATTATTAGGAACCAAATATGAAAAAATACTGCAACCAACAGAAATGCAGGGAAGAACACAAAGGGAAAATGCAGTCATGTAAATTAGAATATGGCCAAGAGGCCAGCTATAATCTCAAAAAAATGTAACATATGTTTTCTCTTTTAACCGCATGACAGCATTAGGAATGGCAAAAATATAGCTAACAAAGCACAGGTTGGAGGCATCCAGGTGTGAGGCTGTGTGGATGGAGAGAGATGGGGATGAGCACTGCCAGTTGCCTGGATGTGGCCCCCTGTCCTTCCTTGTGTCAGAGCTGCTAACAGCCACTCCACCACAGAGAAGCACCAACAGTGAGGCTCTCTAATCCAGTTTCCTTAGTCATTAAAATATAGCCTGAAGAGGGGCATGTCTTAAATCCCATCCTTCTCAGAGACTTAGACTGTGTACTCTCATCACGCAGCACACAGTCTGGTATCATCTTTGGGCAGCTTGTAGTTCAAATTTTGACCAGGCCATTGAACTGCTTCTGAGAGCTGTTAAATGATAGACTAAGCCAGTAGATTTGTGTCATTGAGATGACTTCTCTAAAGAGGGCATTAAATCCCCATTGGTCAAGGTTGCTACAGTAGACTGAGCAATTTTTTTCTCTCTCGGAGCATGAGCATGTACTCTAAACTATTTATGTTAAGAAAATGCATGCCAGGATCTGAATGCTTGCTAGGGGTATGACATGACAGGCACACATGCTACAGCTGTGTACATCCTGCTGCTGCCAGAGACTGTATTTCATTTTGCACTACTTAAAGGAGTAGTTTAAGTTTTATGGCAACCCACAAAGTGCATCAGCATATAAACACATTCTCATCTGAGAAAGGGGTTTTAGTTGATGCTACCACTTTTGAGCCAGCAAAAAAAAAAATGGTAACAATACAAATGGAAGATGTTCATTTAAACATGAGCAGACTAAGTAGTTAAGTCACCCAAACATTTCTCAGATTATAAAACTGTGAGGAACTACTGTGCTAATCTAATCCAATCTTTCTGAAAGACAACCTCTTGTGAGTTACAGATTGCAAGAGACAGAGATTCCACCATTATCCTTGTTAAATTGTTCCCGAGGTTAATCATCTTCCTTATAAAACTACTGCCTGTAAATCTGATTTTTTCCAACTTTAGTGTCCATCTATTTCATCTTGTTATGTCTTTGTCTGTTGGACTGAAGAACCCATGATTATCAAATGTATTCTCTCCATGGAGATACTTATAAACTGTGATTATGTCATCTCTTAACCTTTCTCTTGATAAACTAAACAGATTGAACTCATTAAGTTTACAAGCAGTGTTTTCTTGTCTTTTAACCATCCCTGTACTTCTTCCCCAAATTGTTCCTCTCTCCTCCCCAGTTTGCAAATGTCTTTGTAAGATGGCAAATCCCAAAATTGGATCCATTAATCCAGTCATAACCATACAGATACAAAATATAAAGAAGATATAACAGCCCAACTCCTCTACACTCTTCCAAGCATCACAAAAACCATATTTGTTCAGTTATGAGTCCGTTTACATTTTGAGACCTACCAGTTAGCCAGTTCTAATAAACTCAATGTGTGCTGTGTTGATTTTTAGTCATTACAGTTTCTTAAAGAAAATGTTTGCTGGGCACTCAGATGAATGCCTGACATAAATCTATGTATATTGTATCAATACTATTTACCTTTATTAACCCAGCTTGTAATCCCATCAGAGAAAGACATCTGGTTGGTTTGACAAGAATTATTTTCATAAACTCATGTTGATTGACATTTAATATATTATGCTCTTTTGGAAATTGCAGTATCCCGACTGATAACATTTCATGAGGAATTATTCCATCAACTGCTGAAAGACTATATTCTCCCCCCTGTGGAAATTCTGTGGGTCATTTTGTATTAAGTAGATTCTAACTTATATTAAACCTATCTCAGACTTTTGTCATATACTATAATGCAGCCATCACTGCAAAGAGGCTGACTTATACAAGCGAAATGGCTGTGGTAAGAGTGTAAACACTTCACTACAAAATTAAACTAAGCAGGTAGTCATATTTAAGCCTTAGGCTTCCAGAAAATCAATCTTCCCATGTGAGAAAAATTCACTGATCTATAGCCTACATGAGTGTGTTTATTTAAAAAATACATTACATTTATTATGATAACATAGGTCAGTATATAAAAAGATGCATTAAGCCCAAACCACTTAGACTTCTGCAAAGCCCATGTACCAGTGATAATACCATACTAGTAGACAAAGAAAATTCCCATCATTTGTTACAGAACAGTTTACCCTTAAAAAGGCAACAGAAATAATAATCAGTATTCTAGAGGTGAACTGCAGTGGACAGAAGTCTAATAACATGAAATGTAATCAAAATACCCAAAGTTCACATAGAATAGGTATGGAAATTGGTAGTGGGCTCTAGGGTCCTACAACCTAGAGCATATGATCAAATTAAAAGTAAATTGAGGGAAAGTTACTACCTAGGTTTTCCTGGTGGTCTGTAATCCTAAGATTAGGTCAATAAGAGCATTACAGTTTAGAGCACTGCAGCATCTTGTCTTTAAGTTATGCATTTGGGCTTGTTATATACACAAAGCATTGGGATGGATAACCTGTAAGAAATTTTACCAGAGACAGCAAACTGGATTTTCTTAAACTAGATACTAAGAAATTGCAATAAAAGCATGAGTTCCTCATCCTTCTTCCTTTATCCCTGGGGCCTGGGTGCCCATTTCTCCCATTGCTACCTTTCTTCAGTGGAGACAGATCTTCTTTTAAAACCCAGCTAGAGAAGGAAATGCTATTATCCCTCACCCTATTTTCCAGAACTTCCAGAGACTGGAACAGTCATCTAGAATATGAGGATCTCTGTTCAATTCCCATCTCTGTCTAAAGAACCTGACCTTCCATCCAACTCCCTAATACACCAGTCAGTAAGAAGAGCTATAAAGGTGTTGTGAAGGATTGTTCTTGTTCCTGTGTATTGAAGTTCTTCCATTTTATGCGGCCCATTTAAACAATGAAATGGAAAAGAGAGCAATGACTCTAAACCCCAGGCTTTAAATCACTCACAGGGTTGTCTAATAATAAAACATTATTTTAAATGAGACAGTCCCCTAGCCCAACCTCTGTTATTTGTACTTGTTTTCTCTTTCTCAGTGAATGTTAATTAAGCCATATACAGCAGAAAAGCCTCAGCATGGGAGAACAAGGATGTCCACACCTTCCCACTCAGGTTAGTGGTAAAGGCACATTCCAGGAGACAGCAAACCCACCTAGATATAGGAAGGAGTAGAGCATTTGTCCTGGATTGGTATTCTATCCATTGATGAGAACGTCACTTGCTGCATTCCTGTTTCATAGGTTTGTTAGAAGCACATCAGCTGCTAGGTTTGCTCTAGAAAGCACTGATCCTTTTAGGAGAATCTTTGTGATTTATGGCAAGATTTAGGCCAGGGATAGGTCTTGAGATGTTTGGGGAGTCCACCTAGGCTGGCAATTTAAGACATCCAGGGAGGATTAATCTCACCAAACTTGAGTTGCCTAACACTTAGGTGCTTAGCCTAAGTTGCCTAGGTTCAATCTATAATGGCTGTGATGAAATACATGCTGCAGAAAGCAAGTCACTCCAGCTATCATAAAAAGGACACCTTGCATGCATACCTGTTTTGCTCCAGTGACTACAAAGGGAGACTAAACAACTTACTCTGATTAGACACCCCCTTTTTTCTTTTTTTTTTTTTGTTCTTTTTATTATGGCTAGATTAAAGTAAAATGAACCCTACTCTTGAAATCACAGATACACAGAAACTTCAGGTTTAAGGGACAGTTAGTGAACGAGTTGTGGTGTTGATTTGTGTATCTAAAGTGCCCAATCCCATCTGATAGTCCTTCCACTTATGGCCCAGTCTTTTACAGTTAGATTGAAGAAAGAAATATCTTGCTTATTTCTTTTGCAGAAATTCAAAATCATCCCTTTAGAATTCACCTTGCAAGTCCAGCACTATATACAAAGTGTGGTTCCTGCTTTCTGTAACACGACTCCCCTGTCCTTTTCCCTTTGCACCAGCATAATCCCAAGAAAACATTTGTTTCAGAGTTTAAGTCCACTGATGGGTTGTGTTCAGTTTTGCCAGACCCAATGTACTTTACTAAGCTCCAATTCAGATATCAACACAGTGGACCCAAAGCTGACCTGAAGGCGTAAGATAAGGTCCAAGACTACCTGGCCAGAAGCAATCAAAATTTCTTTGTATTAAAGATAACCACTGACTAACTGAATTTTCTATATCCTTGTCTTATCTGACTGATCATCAGAAATGTATCTGCTCTGACTGCTGGCCACTGACTGGTAAATTGATTCCTTTCCTGAGTATAGGCTTGTGACAAGTGACCACAGAGAGTGACTCAGCAAGAATGAGAGATATCTGGAATTTCCATCCTTCAGATCTCCTGAGTACTGAGAGAACACGTGAATTATTTTTTTCTGTGCGAGGGAAGGATAAAACCAAACGGAACAATTTTGATCTCATAGAAAGAGTTTTCTATTTAATAAAATATTCTGATAAAACATTCCGAAATAACGTTGTTTTTGTTTTTCACTCAAGTGACTGTTTTTTTGCCAATAATGGCACAGTGTGGACAAGGCTGTCAAAAGGTTAAAACCTGGAGCAGAAAGGACTCATGCACATCTTCCACCATGTTACTGACATTTTTTCTGAGATGGTAAAAATATCTGAGTTGTCTAGAATAGCACTTGTATCGTTGCTTGCAATAGCTGTAAGACTATGTATGTAAATACCATGCATGCATGGCCAGAACTAGTGATAAAGAGAAAGAAATAGGGTGGGATTAACTGCTGGAAAACCTGGAAGATTCTTCCAGCACTTTTGTGTTTCTAAGTGTCGTTGCCAAGACCTATAATTATGCACATTAGATTCTTGCACCTGGGTTAATGGCGTAAGCAAGTCTGAGAGCCAAGCCAAAATTGTCATGTAGGACAGACTCGGTTGCAAGTCACAGATATCCTGAATCAAATAGTTTCTAAAACTTCCTTTGCAAACTCTCCAGGAGCTTAGTTGACCCCCATCAACTTTCCAGTATGTTATAGCTAAAAAATGAAAAATGCAGAGCTTGAAATGAAATGTAGAGAAAACTGATTCAGCTGTCACTTTCTGATACTGAGAAAAACAGATACAGTAAATAGGAAGTGCTTCATCTTCTTTCTTCCACCCCCTACTTCAATTTTTAAGGACAGAAAGTCACATTTTCCTATATACAGAAAAAAGGCGACTCATTTTCGAACTAAAACAAATATTTTTCTTAAACCAACTTTTATTTTCCTAAATATTTGACAGGAGCAGACTGTACAGTTCTGAAGAAGTTTAGTCAGCTGTGCAGATTGACTTTTGAAGTGTAAAATAAACCTTTACTTAACAGATGTCAAGAATATGACTTTGTGAGATAATGACAGGTTTTGTAATAGGTTGGTGGTGGTTCTTTCTAAGTGGAATGAATGAAGTTTTGGTGCCAACTCTTTAAAAAAAATGACAACATGATTATTAACAATTGACTGGAATCAGGAAAGAAAAAGCAACAACAAAACTGACTGTACTTCTTTTTTGTGTGCTTGGAAGGCATAAATTGCTCACTAAATTGTGCCAAAGCACAACTGTCTTTAATGGGTACACTCATTCTTCATTTGGGAGGTGTGATGGAACTGAAAGAAGATAACCCAGGAAGATGGCCTTAGACCCAGTCTTCAGAAATCAGGCAAAGCTGACCTCTCCCTTAGGCCCATCTTCCTCCACAGGACCTGGATAACCTTATTCCACACCAATTTGATGACAATTTCAAGAACTGAGTCATCCCTCATCCAGTCAAAACCAGTTCGCTACCCCACCAGTTCACACAGTTTCTACTTTGGGGGAAGGAAAGTGGGATCCACTGCAAGAATAATGGCTTCTACCATCTTCCCAGGAAACAGGGCTGGTCCTGCTGTCAGCACAGTCAACTGTGCAAGAAAGGAATTAACACTCCCTCTAAATGTTTCACACAGAGCCAACCCCTTGCTGTGCAAAACATCAGCAGTGAAGGCTTGGAAAAGTTGAGGCACCTGACGTGAGTGGCACTAACTTTCACTGCTGGCTGAACCCATTGGTATTTGGTGTGGATTCCAGCAAACTTTCTCATCCTCCAAAAATAGCCCTGCGGACTGTCACGGTGCCGTCTGGCTGGCTGCGACTGTTCTATACTGTCAGCCAGAGTATATCATCCTGAGCTGTAAGCTGCAACGTGGGCTTGTTGCGGGATTCGGAGAAAAGATGAGGGACAATTTTATCTCTGGTGGCCCCACTCTGAACTTGCTTGATGGCAATCAAGAGCTGCTCTGTGCAGACCTGGGAGAGTGAGTTTTCACAGAGGCTGGGTCCCATTAGAGGGGAGTACTAACATGGACATGTGTACTGACTCTTTTCTTACTTGCTGGCCTTGTGCCTGAGAGCCAGACCTGCTTCTATATATATCAAAATTTTTGAAGTCCTTTGGGAACAGCTATGCTTTGCCAGTGAAACCACATGCTACTCATCTCCCTGCCAGTGCTATACTGCCAGCTCCCAGCCCTGCCAGCTGACACACCACTGCAGTGATAGCCACTGTCCCCACCTGCCTGTTGGGTCACCCAGGGACCAGCGCTCATCGCCTCTCCAGCTTTCTTGTAACTGTCCTTCAGACTGACCCCTCCAGTTCTCCTCTAAATCCAACTTGTCACTATTTCTGTCCTTTCCTCATTCTGCCCACTTTTATTTGGGATCTTCTTCCTGTTGGTTCTCACTGCTTTGTTGAGATGATGTATTTTCTTTCCTCTCTTCTTCCCCTTTTTGCAATTTTCTCTGCTGTTTCTCAGATTCCCCTCCCAACCTTCAGGATCCTATGAATCTTCTGCAGCCAGTTTTCTGGCTCTCCTCCACACTTTACTTCACCTTTCCTTCCATCCTATCAATACACACTTGAGAGCCCTCTCCACTCTGTTGGTCCTGACTTCCCTGTGTACTATATCCCTCAATATTCAGGACAGGGCTGTGAGGAGGAGAGGGATGAGGTAAAATCACCCCAAACCTTTGTACATAGGTACAAATGCCATTGCAAGTATGAGGTTTGAGAGGCCAGGTTATTAAAAGGTGACCACTAATAACCAGGCCAAATGTTATTTCAGAGAATCCTTTCCCCTCTCTATGAAGTGCTATATTTACTTCCAACTGAAACTAATGAAGAAAAGGAAAAATCTTTGCTCTGCATAAGGAATTAATGCAGCAGGCCTTTAGTGGCTCTTCTGGAGCCTTCCTCATCTACAAAGAAAATCCATGTAAGTCCCCTGTAAATACACACCCTCAGCATTTCTGTAAATGCATGCTATTTACACAATAGTCCATTACAACAGCCCATCTGTCAACCCTCTTTCATGACCACAGGTGGAGGATGAAAAATTCTTTTCAATGGAGCATTGAGGGCCTTTAGAGGAAAGCTTGTTTGCCACTGTGTAGCTGGGCCTCCCACAGAGCCAAGCTCTGCAACCTTCTGGGACTTCCATCCATGGCTGGCCTTTAGTCAAAGAATGCCCAGGGCAAGGCAGAATTTCATGCCTTTCCAAAACGCTAATTGATTGGGGATAAACATTAACCTAGAATTTCAGTCATGCACTCTAATCTTAAGCTTGCCAGGCAGATGCCCAGCTAACCTACCCCTCAGGCTTACCCTACTTCAAGGGTCTTTGTATAAGGCCCAGGAGGTCATGGAAGTTCAGTTCATTTTATTGCACAGAGGACTACAAAGCATCTAAATGTTTTTACTTTTAAGTGCTTCCCTGCAATTCAGAAAATAATTGTGAAAAAGACAGGGCATGTCCCAGGCTCTTGAGATGGACTTACTGGTCCCTAGATAAGAGCAATGAACCAGCAACTGAGCCCAGACTGCAAACCAAGGCCAAGTGATTATTTAGATTACATAAACACTTACAGTGACAGATAATCCACCCATCCTCTGAACTCTGAGACATCTTGCCCTTCCAAAAATGTCATCACAGGTTCTCAGCAGATCTGGCAAAGAGTATGGGCAGTTTCAATACCACTGGCCAGAGTCCAACACAGAGCATGTAACTCATGGGCTCCCACCCCATCACTAGTGTGGGAATAAAGTTTCTAAGAGGCGGTTAGAAATCAAAGAAAGAATGACAGAGATTTTTGTGATGTTCTAAAACTATTTGCTGAGAGTTGTAAGATTGCTAGCCTCTCTCTCTCTCTCTTTTTTTTTTTTCCCCAGAATTAATCAATTAAAAAAAGAAACAACCCACATGGGCACACAATTCAAGCTAATAAATAAATAAATAAATAAACAGCTCGCCCCTTGCATTGACAATAAGGAATGCATTTATTGTATTAACTTTTCCATGACCTTTTTCTCTTTTTCTCTTATTCTGCTCATCTTAACACTTGCTTATAATTCTGCAAAATCCTTGCTCTTCCCTTCTTTCTTTATTTTTCTTCTTTTATTGGAAATGATTCTTTCTAAGCCTTCTACCCCAACTTTATCCTAGTAGAACATGAAACCAGTAACACTGAAATTAAACTTTTGAACCCAAAGTGTTTGAGTTAGTTCAACCCTAAGTAAAATCACCCAGAGACCAAAGGTCCTCCTTTTGTTGAAAGAAGAAATTGGAAGATAAGACGTGGAAGAAGTGGTGCAGATAAACCTCTTGTTCTCTGCAGCATCACCAGCTGAGGATGTGTCCACACCTTCCAGTGCAATGCTACACTTTTGGCTGTTGCCCAAATCCACTTTGAGCAAAAGCACCCTGACACCACCATCTTAGCTCAGGTCCTGGAGGTAGAAGATCTACACTTCTAGCACAGGACACCAACTAAATTAATTCTGCATCTCAGCATGGTTAATTACAATAACACCACTCTTCAGAAGCCAGATGAGAAACTAGCCTGGGAATATCTATAGTATGCTGTATGGTACAATATAGACATGCCAAATCAAAGCTACTTTACAGTACAATCCTTCCTGTGAATGCTACTCCCACAAATGTCAGTCAGAATCATATTTCTGACACGAAATGCCCAATGACAGCAACTGTGAAGTGTTTGGGAGTGTGCTGCATTCCAACTTTTAAGTTTTCTATGCATTTAAGATGTATAGCTGTCAAAAATAGAAGTTTTTCCATTATTCTTTGTCCTTTCAATCTTTTATTTTACAACTAAACGTCTTCTCTCCCATCTGCCTTCTTTCCCACTGATAGTCAAGTTTTCTGCCTGTGGTGCATAAATGCAAAGTAATGGGTTATGTAGACAGGGATGGAGGGTCTGTAAGACACCAAAACATAGTAAATTCTATGAAAAAAAGTGCAGCTCTGGAATACTCACTTCCAACAACCTAATTGTCCCACTGAAGTTCTAATTGCCCCATCAAAGTCCTAATTGCCCCATCAATTATCCATTTCAAACTCCAGGAGTGTTGAGGTCTGAGCAGTTGGAGAGAAAAGTGTTCTAATAACTGCCCCAGTAATATCTTACATGGGACATCACAGCAGATTCATATGCTTTTCCCAGTACATTTATCTCTTTAACTTTTCTGAGATTAATGCTGTTATAGCTCATAAAAAATATGTCCTGGTTATTTCTATGCTCTTGACTATGGATCAGTTCTAACCATCTATACAATTTTCTCTGGGTGCTGCCCAGATTAGGCTGGTGAATTGTGGTACAGAACACTATAATTCTTTTATTCTAGGTCTGCAGTGTCTGCCTGTCTTATTTGTAGCTGATGGCTAAATTTCTATCTGATACAATTGCTGAAATAGCCTTGAAATGGGAACTGCCTGTAACTGATGTAGTGATGTCTACGAGCATTTGCAGAATCTAAATGACAAGCTCCAAACACTGGCCTCCTCTGGAGTTACATGTCCAGTTCTGCTTCTCCCTATTCCAAAAAGACATATTCAAACTGGTGCAGGCCAGGAAAATTACTCCCAGTTTGATATGGGGAATGGATTTCATATTAGAAAAGGAGACTGGGAACAAGACTATGTAAGAGGATAGAGATTTAAGCTCTCCTTAGAGTATACTAGCCAGATCACAGCACTCCACTCCCATGCCACAGCTGGGCCATACCTGGCCTAGTCAGAGCATGGCAAGAGTGATCTTGGTTTGTCTGTATCCACGCACTTGTGGCTTGTTTAGCCTGCGAAGACAGAAGGTATGTTTACACAAGTGTTTTGATTCAGATCAGGAGTATGCTTTTGAAGCAGATCTCCTGATCTGATTGCTTCACATTGCAGAATGGTTCTAGAGGGCACCATCTGGATTCCTTTCAGATTAAATTAATCTGGAATATGTGACAAAAAATCACCTGGTGAGCTCCAGCCAATAATGAGTGTTCAATCCATGGGATCAGACTCAACCAAGCAGAGTAGGTAAAATCCCAAAAATGTTTGTAATGTGGATGTGGACTCTTCAGCAACAAGTTTAATTCTACAGATTTGGTCATACTATGCCATGCCTCTTGCTAATGTAGACATAGCCAAATAATGTCTACTTACTCAGAAGCAAACTAAGAGAGCACATGCTGAGCACCTCTGCCCAACTAGATTGTTTCAAAGGCTGCTTGTTTAAAATTAGCCCAAGCATTTTCATATTGCTCTAAGTTAACAACAGTGATTGCAGAGAAGAAATTAAAAGGAATCATTAGTGTGACAAAGTTCTGGATCATTCTTTCAACAAGACCATAAAAAAGTAGCAAATTTTAAAAAGGTTTTAACTTTTTTGAAATAACTGCACAATCTGACCGCCTATGTAAAACAGGGGATGGAGAAGACTGTCATCGCAAGAGTTTTCTTCCACTTCTGCCTACTTATAAGGTATTGCTTGCTACATTTATTTCAATATGTGCTAGCTAAGAACTAGAAAATAGTACTTTGAATAGCAATGAAACAAGAAAGGAATGATTTGAAAGAGAACTTCACCTCTTCCCCCTCCCTGTAGTAATCATCAAGGAGCCAAGACAAGGTCTCTAGCACCATGCAGGGAAAGCTTGGGTCAAAAAAAAAAAAAAAAAAAACATAAAACCTGAAAAAAGGAAGCCAGCTTTGGGAAACCCAAGAAATGCATCTTTGTTCTTAAACCTGAACTGGATTCAGGGAACCCAGAAAAAAATATAGGATCACATGTGAAATATCTTTGCAGTATAGATAAGCATTGTCACAGGTAGACAGACCCTCTTTCACAGACAATGGACTTATTTCCTTTTTCACTCAGGAGAGGAGCATAGGGGAGTTTCTTATGACTCCTTAATTCTTTGTCAGGCTTACAAACAAAATTAGAGTAGCTTGAAGGTTGTAAATTTTACAAACATGTTTCCAAGGGGTTGTGTCCTTTGTGGCTTGTTAGAACGGACTCAGCTCCAGCACTTCTGCAATCACTGGAGCACACGCAGTCTAGCTGGTACACACAGTCTAGCCCAGCAAGACCGTTAGCACTTGTGGCCAGTCCTTCAGCCATAATAGATCTTTACCTTTCTCAGCCACATGCCCCATGCTATGGCCAAAGGAAAGACCTGGAGCTGTGATTGGTGTCTGTCAGGGACCGATGCTGCAGGAACATATCTCTTGCATTTCCTAGGGCTAACATGGCAGGAATTAGATTCTGGCCCTTTCACTGTTTACTTTAAAAGTTTTGTTAAATTATACTTGCTACACAGTGAATTTTGCAGAAAGATCTGAGTACACGGACATCTCTGAATAGTCGGTTCCCCAACAGGATGGAAAAATCTCTGAGGTACACAGAAGATGAGAGTTTTTGTGATTCGGAAGCAGGACAGAGAGTTCAGGAACTCTGGGCTTCTCATCTGTCACTGGCTTCCTCTGAATCCCTGGGAATGTCACTTAAACTTCTGTGCCTCAGGACCTACATCTCTGAAATGGAGATCATGAAACCTACCAACATGACCTTCTAATGTTTGAAAAGTCACTTCACATCCTCCAATGGCAGGACTCTACAGGTCCTAACAATCATTAGTGTGGGCTGAGAGATATACAAAGTAAATAGAGTTCCACTCTAAGAGTTATTTAAGGAAAGTGTGGGTGTAAGACGAACATAAGTCATACTGAAGAAACACACTTTCTTAGTTTTATTACTCATATCTCACTTGGCATTCAAAGCATTGAGAGTCTAATGGACATTAACACTTGTGTATATTTTTTCCTGTTACTGAGGATGCAGTAGTTCATAAAAGTTGGACAAGTTATTAATGAATAAAGTAAAAAGACATGAACTTAAGAAATCTGAGCACAAATTAATACCCTCCTAAGGGGGGAACTTTGTTTTTTGCTTTACTGGCTCTACTTGTGACAAATTTAAAATAGCATGACAACTCATTTTTCAACAAATGAGGAACTCCAAAAATATCGGTGTGATTGTTACTTAATTCTGCACATTTTTTTTAATAGTGCTGTTTTGAATGACCTTCTTGAAGTGAATGACACTAAATCATATATCAGTAACAGTCTTATGGAATTACATCAAGCACCATGTGTTGGCTCTGCCTGCTGTGTCTGCCCATCTCGTTTAGTGCCACAGCTGTTTAGTGCTTGTTTATAATCAGAATGTCTATACGATTCCAACAAGAAGTTGTAAATCAAGTATCATAATCAGAGTTATCTTGAAAGCCTAGCAGCAGTCACCAAACCCTCCAAATGTGAAGGTCAAAGGCTGACATTAGGTCAAATGATGGATGTTCAGATCAGGTCCAAACTGGAGTGGGTCTAGAGAGATCTGAGACTGAAACCACAACTCAGTTGGTTTCAGGATTAGTATTTTGGGACAAGCCTATAAAACATTCTAGGTAAATTTTAGTTTTGTAGAGGTATATTCTGTACAAGCAACAGTATGAGAAGTTAAGCTAACACACAGATATGCAAATATAACTGTCATTTCATACGCACTTTAAGGCAGAATCATTCAGAACCTATGCCAACAAAAGTGATCTTGCACCTACCACTGCAGGCTGCTTGTTTATGTCTTTATGTCACCATTTCTCTGATCAAGTTCATAAGAGAGTTCATATGAATGGTTTTGCCAGCATAACAGAAAGAGCAGTGGGAGGATAGTGATGAACAACAGAAGTAGAAGGATGCTGGGACTTCTAAGTGACACCAGTAACTCATGTCACTGTAAAAGTGCAGCTTATGTCTGTAGCAGAAAAAAAAAATCTGTTTTCATGAGGGGGTAATTTGTGTGACTTGTATGACTACAAGACTCATCTTTTTATCTGTTCATGTACATTCTGTGACCATTGGGAAAATCAGCAGTGGGCTTCCAACAGTCTGAAGACTTGACACCAACTTATAGCTTTTGATGTGATTTTCATACGGGCTTTTCTTCTTGAAAAGAAATGGAGGCAAAATAGATTTGCTTTTCCATTTTTGAAATCAGAGGAGGTTTCAGTTGTATTGACCTGGTAGAAATCTCACATGTGAGATTCCTGAAACAAGGTCAATTTTGCATTTCAGATGTTATTATAGAATTTCACCTATTCTTTATGGCACTTGATTTTGATCTGGAAAACAGGCTCCTTCTGGTTTGATTTCAATCCAAAGCTAAACCACAGGGAAAGCTGAGGTCCAGAACTTGGGCAAAAATCCCACTAAAAGGACACAAGAACCACTGCTGAGGAATTTCTTACACAAGTCACATTTGGTTACACCTCAGTAAAATGCCAGATTAAATGCCTGCCAGTCACTGTGCAAGTTAGATTCAAAACAATAGTGTGGTCACTGGCACACTTTGAGTAGCTATTGTTCCTCATAAGAACAAGTTAGGGAAGGCTCACACACTGAGAGCAAACCCTGTACATTCGGTTCCCAAAACACACACTGGCAAACAGACCTCTTCCATTTTCACAGTAATGCCTAAGTTGTTCTTCTGCTCTGTGACTCAAGTGCCAGACCCAGGTGGACAGCCAAGTCTACTACCATCTCTGTTCATGGGTGGGATAGACGGGCAGAGAGGGTTTATTTCCCAGCCGCGCCTAACACTACAGCATGTGGCTGACCAGTCACAAGACCGGAAGCCCTACAGCTCAGTCAAAGGGAGAGAAAATCCCACAGAGCTCTGTCTTAAACGCCTTGTCTCATTAATGTGTCTGCAATGGGCACTGAGTGTTGCCCAAAATGAGGCAACCCAGACAAGACAGAGCCAAGGAGGTATTCATGGAGAACCAACAAAATTTCTGAAAAAGTGCAGACTCTTCCTTCCCTGCTTGCCATGAGGATGTGAAAGGGATGGTGGCAACCGAAGGCACAGTCACTGCTTAGGATGTCCCTTGAGCAGCTTTCTGCAGCTCCCATAGCTATCTTACCTCTTCTTTCATTTTACAAAGACATTTGATATAACTGTTGTCCATGCCAATGCATTTTCCTCCTTTTGTCAGTGACACTTGTGAAATCGCCTCAAAGGATTTAAGAGTATTCAGTCAGGATTTATGAATGGGCTTTAAAGCAGAAAATCTGCTGTTGAATATCCATGCTCAGTCACACTTTGAAAACCAGTTGCTGAGATGGTTAAAATATAACTTCTGTGAGATGGGTTTCCTCCCACTTGGGCAATTACTAAAACGAGAGTCTGCAGACTGGGCCGTCTCACAACAGAGCCCTTCTTCCTGCTTCTCTGCCTACGGCTTCATAAATCTCTGCTTGTGACATCATAATCTGTTGCTGTGGGAATCCTGCTGGTATCACAAACAGGGGATTACGACCTCAAAGTGGGAGCAAACAGAAAGAAGAGATTGGTTCCGTGAGAAACAAAACATCATCAGGGAAGATAAATAGATTGTGCTCCCAGACTTTTCAAGATCAGGCCCTGAAACCTGAGATCAGATTCCAGATTGCTGTGCCATAGTAACCCTATGGGCAGTGTAAAGAACCTGCTAAAGACTCCCTTCACATCCCCCTACAAAAAGCTGGATAAAGATGCAAGGCAGATAGACATATAGAACAAGCTCTTAGGCAAAAAAAAAAATAATAAATAATAATGATAATAATAAAAAAAAAAAAAAACATAGAAAAAGATCTATTTTTAATGATAGTGTAAAAACATTCCTACCAGCCAGGATAAAGTAGCTATAACCAACTATCTGTATAAAATGAATTTATACAAATAAAGTTTGGTTCAAATTCTATCACCTGCCCATTTAATGCCTTTTTTTCTGGAACTCTCGCCTTTGAAGAAGAACATGCATGAGGACATACCACTGCGGAGACCTATGGATAGGGTCCCTAATGGGAACAACTGCAAGAGGCATTTGGTGCAGGGTGCTTGCATCTGAGCAGCTCTGTGACCTGGTGGTCACGGGCAGACATTAGCAGTATCATGCTCCTTACACTTGCTTCAGTAAGAGGGAGGAGAGTGCCTGAGAACATTCAGTGCACCCACACTATGGCTGACTCAGACCCCAAGAGTCACTGCAGCCCTAGAGCTGAGGCCAGGGCTCGCAGGAGCACTGCAGCTGGGAAAGGACACGGGGTTTGGTGTTGTCCTTCAGAATTTCCACACAAGGCTCCTCCAGTGTTTATCCTTTATTACTAATCTATTCGAACAGAATACGAAGGAAATGCAAGATCAGTAAAGGCATATGCAAATATAACTTTTTTCTTGTAGGTCATTGCCATAGAAACTATTGCTACAGGATCTAGAGAGACACGGCTGTATCATCAGGGCACAGAAATGAGGGTCTCAGGCTCTTGGGTCCAGTATCATTAATACTTATGATGGTTTACTCCTTTTTCAGACAAATTATTTATATTATTTTTCTTAGTATTCCTATCCGCTAAGTGAGAATAAAAATCCCAGTCCATCTCACTGCAGTGCTAGGAGAAAGCCTCCTTTTGTGTGGGTAGGCAGCTAGGCAAGGCAATCCAAGTTGCCTTTGCTTTTTGGAGTGACTTTTAATTGAGATTCAACCTCTGTTACTGGCTCAGGCCTAGGGAGTCCTTGTATCCCACCATCCCAAAGACCCTCTTTGTGTCTCAGGGTAATAACTGTGTCACCAAGCAGGTCTTTACTCTTCACTAAGCAGTGAATCTGACTACAGCCACTCTGCAATAGTCTATATTGTATCTTATACCACACACAATGCCACTGCACCACGGGCAGTACGTGGAGGAAGGATGGAGGTCCCTGGAATGTCTCTTGCCTTCAGTCCGCATCATTCGCATTCCTCTGGGTAGGTACTGAAGAACTCCACTTAAACTTTGTTTCATTACAGTTGCTTCCCAAATTTTCCTGGGCAGGCAAAGATACAGGTAATGTGGCAGTCTGTATTACATCTTGAGAGAGTACTGGAGTGGAGGGTACTTGGGAAGGCTGAAATAGTTGTTGAAAGCTATTTGCTGTCTGGTTTCTAGGAGACAGCATGAATCATTGCATCTTTCCTTGTAGTCTGCACCTCTCAACCATTTATCAACTAACACACTTGATCAAGACTGATAAAAAATCTTTTAGAAAAATTATAGAGAGCTTCTCTATAGAATGGGAACATTAAAGTGTGGAAATAAAATGATTGCTGAAGATAAGGTCTGCTCCACTAGCATTGAAGAATGGAGGCTCACATTCATCCCAAAGGATTTATTAGTGGAACTCCCACTAGTGCAAGTAATAAATGCATGCATAAATCCCTTTCCATCTTGATAATATTCCCCTAAACATGCTTTGACCAAACTTCACAGTCAGCAGTCTTTCTGTGTGTGGTGTGTGTGTGTGTCTTTAAATTACTATTGTCATTATTTAATTCAGCATTGTCTAAATATATCAAAATTAGAAAAGAGCCTTAATTTTAGTTGAAAAGTATCATTTGCATATGCACACCTTTATAATGACAATAAATAACAGTAGTAGCAATAAAAACAGTAATGGTCCAGAACATGATTTCAGAACTGCAAAAAAACAGATGTGGATTTGGTGCAGTAATCATAAATAAGTAAAAGCTGGCAATTAACACATTGCATTTCAAGCTTTGAAAGGAAAATGACACTAGTGTGATAAGGCTGTTTACTGCAGATCATTTAGAATAGAGGTGTAAATGGCATATATGACATTTCACAACTGTATATGCCCAGAGATTAGAATGCAGGAAGGAAGGCAGAGACATCACATATAGATTTCAAAGGAAAGTTCAGCTACTGCTGTAGAATGTACAGATTAGGTCTTATAAAAACAGCGCTCTGAATGCTTTTTCTGACAAGCAAGAAAATGTTGTCAAACATTTGATTCATCAAATGTTATCGTCACTATACAAGAAAAGTATTCTAAGACCTGACAAAGCCCAGGAAGCATAAAATAAAATAAAATAAAATAAAATAAAATAAAATAAAATAAAATAAAATAAAACAAAACAAAACAAAACAAAACAACTTTGCTGCCAAACCAGAAAAAAAATAAACAAAAATGACCACTGAAAATGAGAAAAATCATTTTTATTTAAATATAGGGCTTCTGTTTTGAGGTTCATGAGGTAAAAGACTCCATTCATGTGATATTTTAAAAGGTAGAGCTGAATAATACGGGTGACATTTTTCACAGTGTGTACCTGCTTTAAAACTGTAAATTCCATTTCTACTTGGTTTAGACATCTATAAGTGACATGTTCAGGATGGAGACCCTAAAAGTCATGGATGTGCACCAGGGGACGCAGTTTCAGATCAACCAGATCTACTTCTGAACCGAGGTGGAAACCAGTTGAGGGGTTTGTATGAATGAAAAAAAAAAAAGACCAAAACTCTGGCTGAGATCACTGCTTTCTGCTGCCTGCTGCACCTCGAGTGCCGGGGCAGCTGCACTCCTTGTAAATCAGGGCTCCACACTGCAGAATTGCTAAGCAAACTGGAACCGGAGACGGCTTCCTCCTGACCGTGGGCTCCGTGGTGCCACGGATGGCAGGCGGCTCAGAAAGGGAGCGGCCGTCCGTGCAGGGCAGGCTGGTGCCACCTGTGCCCTCCGCGCTTGGACCTGCCGCCCTGTGGCTCGTGGAGAAGCTTGGCCTTCTTTCCTGAATGTGCTTTTCTTTCACTGGAAAGGCTGGATGACGAAATACTTTACCCAGCTGAAAACTTTACAGCTTTGTTTCAGTAGAATTTCCACCCCCATGCACACAAAGTGTACACCACACTAATTTTAAAATATGTGTTAATTTAACCAGCAAAATGACTATATCAACTAACTACGCAGCCTACCTCCTAAATACCTGTGCCACTTTTCTAATGTCTTAGGATTACCTTGGATATTTCCAATTTAAATCATTAAAAATTAACACACGACCCATTTTGCCAGCCATAGTGTGTACCTATTAAAACTATTTTTTGCTATGGCATGAAGTACACAGAACTGGGAGGAGGAGGGGGGAGGAAGGCTGGCGGCCGGGTGATTTGCTCTCCACTAGCATGTGGGAGAAACAGGTTCTCTTCCAACCCTCTTGTTCCCCAGGCTGTCATGGGCACTGAGTGCTGCAGAGATAGCAGCAGCAGCTTCTCCAGCTGATTAACCAGAGACAGTGACAGACTTTAGCAGGAGTGCTACCCAGCACTCCAGAGCCAGAAGAATAGTTGCCTCAAAATAGAAGCAGATGGGTCTGCGCAAAACGATGGGACTTTGGAATTCAAAAAAACTGTGTTAGTGGGGAGGGAAAGAGGGAATTGTGTATCTCAATTTAAAAGGAATATGTACACGCTGTCTCTCACTATCTTTTCCAGCAGGAAGATAAGGAGGTCAGGCTGCACTAAAATATAATGAGCTGTGGTAAACTGTGATTTAAAAATATGTTGAAATCTTTAGTAATAACAGTAGAAGATATTTGTGAAAGTACCATGTTATATATCATTTATATAGGGACAGTTATCCTGATAAAAAATCTAAATGGGAACAAACATTTTTTCTTTCATAGTTTGGACAAGGCAAAATGGACTGTGTGGAAAATAAGGAAATGCCCTATTTTACAAATCGATTTTGAGTATGGAGCTGGACTTGAAATTCCTCACTGAGATTTGCTGAGTTTGCTAGTGTAAGGATTGAGCTCTGAAGTCAGTAGTCCTGAGTCTCCAGCAGCTTTTACACCAGGGTAACATCTTAGATCTCAGTGAAATTGCTCTAGATCTGTGCTCTCGCAACTGAAAAGAGAATTATCCTCAAAGGAGGGCTTCCCATTCACTGTAGAAAAACCTAAGAATTGGACTTTAATTTATTGATATGATCCCAGTATGGCAGATCTATATCCTAAGGGCATGTTGCAGGGTTTTAGTATTGTTTTATACTGCTCTGAAAAGGAAGTTAGGTGTTCCCCCACTATATCATAGGTATGCTGTAGGGCCTCCAAAACACTGAAAATTATATTTACTGTAGGATTCAGCTCATCTTTGCTTAGAGACCTCTAGAAGTTCACTCTATATTAGAAAATAACACGAGACTGGACCCGTTCTCTGACTGAGCTAACTTTCTCACAACCATGTAACTCTCTCAGCCCCCAAAGCAGACTAACTACATTTAATTCACTTATTGAGAATGTGTCAGGCCCATGCTGAGCCCTGAACTGTGTGTGGGCACTGTCTGGGAGAGTGCAGGGATGTCGCTGATGGTGCTCAGAATTTGACCATATGGATGGTCATGCGCCGGTGTGCAGGGCTGTGTGATATCCTGGCTCAGTTGAGTAGTATAAAAATAGTCTTAGTGTCGAAGTCTGTCTGCTGTCTTTTCAATGCCCTTCTCAGATAAATCAACATCTAGAGATGCCCATTTCTCTCCACTGACTCTAGAAATCATCTATGGCGACTAACTCAGACCTAGACTTTAACTGTCTCATGCCCAATGTGAAGTGTCTGCTAGCCAGAGTGTTTCAGGGACACCAGGTACATCAATGAAGAAAGAAAAAGGAGGGCAGATTTCTTACTGTGTGTGCCTGGATTTAGTATCTGGTAAAGCTGAATCTTTGTGTAAAGAAAAAAGAGTGAAAATAAGGCACTCTCTGCCACATGTAGATCAATGAAGAAGCAAGCACTCACTGAGCCAGGCAAGATGCTGACACCATGCCTTTCGCCTGTCTGCTCTGTAAGCAATATAAACAGTAATAGACATTGTATCATTTTAAATTGCCTCAGCATTGTAATGCTGATTATAGACTTCGTTTGAGCCTCCTAGCTACCATGGAGCAGAGAATATTTACTCTCATCTTAGAAGATTTTACCTGGCGAGACAGAGTGAGCAGCAGTCAATACCATTAGGGTGAGCAAGACCCTTCTGCACTCCCGGCAATTCTTCAGGGTATCGTCCCCGCAGAGCTCTGGAGAATCTCAGAATCAACTGGAAAAACAGAGTAATGGGCATGTCAGAGCAGACTGATTAATCATCAGTCAAGTTAGAGTTTGGGGGACACACAGACGCTTATCCTAATGTAAGGAGAGTAAGCCCCCACTTACTGCTCCTGTTACCTAATGCTTGACATAGCTTCAGTACTCACTTAAGCCTGGCAGAGACCCTGAGAGAGATGCTGATATTCAAAGCTGCAGTTGCTGATTCTTAGAGTGTCCCTTGATGCATCTGATTAAAGCAAATGATCGATACTAAACTTTGAGAAAAACTAGTGTGGGGATGTTACAGATGACAGCCCATGAATAAATAACTCTGATAATGGCATTTGTCTTACTATAAAGCTCATTCATAATTTAGCAAGAATAATGCCCATTAAAGAACACCTAGAATGATCACTGCCAAAATAAAGAGTTATTTGGTTTCCATCTTCTGGGAACTCTCTCATAATTAGCTCAGTATGGAAAACTGGCTACAAACTCTGTATAGTGATTATAAAAGTATCTACTCTCCATGTTACCTCCTCCTCATTTAGTCTTTCTTCAGCACTTTTTGGACGTCTGCTTTTGTTACATGTCCTTTAACTTTGAAAAGAAAGAAAAAATAAGAAATGTCCCATCTCTTCTTCTTAAAATAAAAAAGGAAGGATCTGACCCAATCTCCACTGGTGCCATCAGAAACTGATTTGAGTCCCAAAGTAAATACCATGGGACTCTTAAAGTAAATATTGCTCTTTATTAAGCAAATCAGTGTGGCTGTATGCTAAATTTAGAGGAAGAAATAACCCAGTTATGTCGGAGGAGTTATATACTTTAATAAAATGGAGCTTGAATATTCATACTGTACAGTTATGTAACGCCTATAAAACGTTTCCTGCCCCACCACCACAAAAACAGTTTGCAGATGTCTTTTAATCTAGAAATACTGTCTGTCTAAGGCAAGGAGAGAATGCCAATACCAGAACCTTGCTCGAACAAAATACAAGTGGTTTGTATTTTCACATAAGGATTGTACATATGCACTGGCACATCTGTTCACTACGCAGTCCCACAGCCTGGAATGGATAACACTGACTTCAGGGATTAATGCCAGCCTCACTCGAATAACAAACACTCGTACTCTTAACAGTCTTTGCAGCACTAAAACAGGCTATGCTTCTTCGGACATCATGTCAAAATACAAAGTACCATCTGATCATGCTTTCACCAGGTGATCACCTGTTTCTATTTAACATCTTCTATTTAACAAGTACAGTATAATGGTGATGGAGCCAAAGTGTTTCAAAAGCATCCTGGAACAATACTCCATGTGGAAAATTATGGTGTCCCACAGTGTTTCGCATCTACCTCAACTATATTAAACACTACATAAAACAATCCAAATTCCAGACGTTCTCTCTAGATATTGTAAGTATTTATGAGATCAAAAACATGCCAGAGCTTTAAATCCGTGATTCTAAATAGAAACTGGGTTTCATGCAAGACTGAGCTTTCAGCACACAGCTCTCCTCCCCTGAACACGGCACAGCTACAACCCTGAATATGACCACAAATGTCATCAGTGTCTCTTCTCTTGAGTCAAAATACAGAAAAGTGGGAGTGTGTATAACAGTGCACTCCAGAGCTCTGCTTTCAGAGACCAAATAGTTCAGAGGAGCACTATTGAAATCCAGTCACTTCCTACAGATCAGCTCATCTGATGCCTCTGCACCCAGACCCTGGCAGTGCCTCTTCTGCCTCTGTGCCTAAGGATCAACATCAGAAAACAGACGTTGCTAATTGGTACTGTTTTAGCAATCAGAGCAGTAAGAGAAACAGTTTCACACACCTGAAGAAAGAAGCCAGAGAGACTTGCAAGAGGGCAGGGGTGGCAGATCGGCTCCCCACAGTCCCACCAACCACAGAGTTTACTGAGATCTCAAACAGCACCCGGGGTTTGCAGTGCTATCCCCTTGTGCCACCATCCCCTGCATTGCTGAGGTTTCCCCCTCTCTTTCCAGGCTGTTTCAGTCTCTTTTACCTGCTTAGGTCTGTAGGAGTGCAAAGAGCAGGGTGCTTAGGTACCAGGGCAGTTGGACGCAGCAAAGCAGGAGACAGGGTGGAGGGAAAAAGCTGATCATTCTGGAAGGAAAAGTGCTCTCGTGCTTCTGCCCCCTGGACAGAGGTACCCCAGAACCCTACACAACATGAGGGGAACCATTGCAAGGTAACTGCACACACACACAAGTAACTATTCTGGGGGAAACACTAGAGATTGGAGCTCCTTGAGATCAGTTTCACTGCAGGCGAAGGGGCTATGACATGTGGTCAGTTCTCTGGTGGTTTTTCTTTTTCTAGAGCAGATGGGGTTTTCCTGGAATAATACACATACACCTCCATGTCCTGAATTACACTTTCCTCCTGTGGCTGTCCAGAGCGAATTGTGGAGAACTGAAGCACGCTAATGCAGAAAGCTCGCACTACATATACTATATGAGGTGTACTGGGGAGATTCTAGTCTCCAAGGATAGCAGCCCATACTTAATGAACATTGTTGCTTTCTATTATTTCCTGTAAGAGAAAGTTGAGAGAGATGATTCACTAAGGAAATCTGCATAATTAGGGTCCATCATTTCCTACAGAGACAAACATCACAGACAAAGAAGACAACTTTCCCCCACCCTTTCATCAATTCTCCTCAAGTAATTGTTACCTCCTCCACCTCTGAGAGGAACAAAGGGAGAGTTAATACCAAAGAAACCTTCACCAGGACAACTGCCTCCCCTGGACTGCAACTACCACAACTCCCCCAGCTTTCTAACGCTAAATATCTTCTGCTTAGGAAATGTTCCATTCAATTCACATTATAAACCATGTACTAACCCAAAACTGAATTTTGGTCTGGCAGCTTGGGAACAGAACGGCAGTCCGCTGAAGCCTGGTCTGTGCCAGGATCTGCCAGGTGCCATGGGCATGGAGCAGACTGCCATAGGCTCAGAGCAGCAGTCATGAATTACTGCTTTGGCCAACTTCATATTTTGCTCTGCTTCTTTCCCGGCACACAAGGTGACTGCTGTGCATGGCTCGTGTAGAAGGATTTATCCAGCCTGTGGTCACCAAGTGGGAAAGAGGGAGTGAAAGGGGATGTTGAACAGTTCAAAACAGGGAGGGGGTCATCATGGAATCACAGAATCACAGAATGCTTGAGGTTGGAAGGGACCTTTGGAGGTCATCTAGTCCAACACCCCTGCTCAAGCAGGGCCACCTAGAGCAGGTTGCCCACGACTACGTCCAGATGGCTTTTGAATATCTGCAAGGAAGAAGCCTCCACAACCTCTCTGGGCAACCTGCTCCATCACCTGCACTGTAAAGAAGTCCTTCTTGATGTTTAGATGGAATAGAATAGAATAGAATAGTTGGAAGGACCTTTCAAAGACCATCTAGTCCAACTGCCTGACCTCTCCAGGGCTAACCAAAAGTTAACACATATTATTGAGGCATCATCCAAATGCCTCTTGAACACTGACAGGCATGGGTCATTAACCACCTCTCTAGGAAGCTTGTTGCAGTGTTTGACCACCCTCACAGTAAAGAAATTTTTTTCCTAACGTCCACTCTGAACCTCCGCTGGAGCAGCTTTGTGCCACTCACTTGTGTTCTATTATAGGTTACCAGTGAAACCTCCTGTTTTCCAGTTAGTGCCCACTGCCTCTCGGTGCCAGTGCCTGGCACCATTGAAAAGAGCCTTGCTCCATCTTCATTGCACCCTCCCTTCAAGTATTTCTAGATATTGATAAGATCTCCTCTGAGCCTTTTCTTCTCCAGGCTGAACAGTCCCAGCTCTCTCAGCATTTCCTCATAGAAGAGATGCTCTGGTCCTTTAGATTCCTGCATTTCATATAGGTGTTAGTAGATGTTAGAAATGTATAGTCATGATTTATATATTTCCTATTACTTTACCAGAAGTTAGTGGCATAAAATTCTAATGTCATAAAAAAATCTAAGTAATTCTGTGGCATGATCTGGAGTTCACTGCTACCAAAAAACGGGAGGTCCCACTCTTCTCCACCATTCCCCGCTGTGAAACACTACCTCCTATTTGAGACTACAGCTGTGAAACACTACCTCCTCTTTTCATCTGTGGCATGTGTTTGCACAGCCCTTCTCCCTTCTCTGTGCTGGTTTAACTTGCAACTCAGGCAGAAAACCAATTTAAGAAATGGAAGGAGGAA
>VXAA01005633.1:494592-529855 GCA_013399115.1 Anseranas semipalmata
GGGGGGCAGGGAAGAAGAATAGATTTCTGTTGGCTGAGTGAGTTAAAACAGCCCAGGGAGGCATATGGAAAATGCTAGACCAAGTGCAAAGGAGAAAGTAGGGCCTTAGGGGTAGGGACAGGAGAGGGGAGGAGGGCAGTGGTGGTGGGGAGAGAAAGGAGATCAGTTTTTCAATAGCAGCAAACTCTCTTACTGTCTCAGTTGCTCTTAGGAGAGGTTTCTCCTTTGTATCAGAATTAAGGTAGGTAATACCAGCTTAAGACACCTATAAATTAGGGCATTATCACAATGCTTTTACTTTTAAAGCTATTTCAACATAAAAATCATCTGCAAGCAAAGGCTGAGAAGGAGACTTAAAAGTGCAAATCAGACCTGAGTTTACCTTCATTCAGAAGCTCAGAGCAGCTTAGTAATATCAGGGCTGGAATGCCTCACTTGGGGATATCTACTGGACTGCTCTACCCTCAAAACTTTTTCCAACTTTTTCTCAGTTGAGTGTGTGTATTTATGTCTTCTCTTATTCTGCTATTGTTTTTCTTATTCTGCAATGGACAGGAGAAGCTTGGAACTTGGATTGCTTGATATGTTTAATATAGTTTTTTTAATTTTTAAGGGCTTTTTAAATAAATTATATGACAAGTGAACAGCATAAAAATCTTCAAAAGAAAATAGAATAGTATACTTTATGCGGAGTCAATCAAATTAGGAAATCAAACAGAATTTCTAAAAAGTGTCCTTGTGACAACAGATGATCATAATCTCAACTTTCTGTAAAGCACATGGACTGTATACTTTCCAATTTGCTTTTCTTTTTTTTCCTCTCTTTTGATTGCTAACATATTGAATTATTTTATCTCCAATGTTCACACACCTTTCTCTGATTAGTCACTCAATATATTATCTAAAGAATCATTTTACACACCTCCACACTCAAGCCCAGCAAACGCAGGAAGTTTCATAAATCATGGGAGAAAGCCTTTCCTTGTAAGGGTCTAAGACTTAATCAGTCTGCATAAGTTTTGTATACAGTCCTAAGCACCTCATTTTTCAGCTAAGCCTTCAAAAGTCAGAAATCAGCCCCTCTGCATTCCACCTTTTAAGATGAGAATAATTATCCTCAACTCCACAGTAGCTGGAAGCTTCAAAGCTACATCTAAAACCTGTGTTGTATCTAAAGACAATTTGAAATGTTTTATTTATTTATTTATTTTTCTCCCAGCCCTGCTAATACTGTTATTGCTTTGTAGATCAATAGTAACTTTTCCCAAGCAATCACATACTTAGTAAATCAGAGTCCGGTTTGGGGCAATAATAGTCGGTCAGCTTATGTTAGCTATTTTTGTGAAGTGATTAGTTTATTACAAAGTATTCACCAGCCCGTGTCTGTGGAGAAGTGCAGATGGGGAACAGGGATAACAAATGGCAATCTGCCTCTCACAGAGACCACAGACGTCACTCCTTTGCCCAAAAAGCAACCGCCTGAGATTTCTTATCTCTTCTATAGTTTCACACTAAATCAAAGATCTTGACAAGAACTTCCTGTCCCCCTTGTAAACGCCTCTCGCCTAAAAGCTGCTGGAAACCTGTGGCCTTCAAAGGTGAGATTTGAATATCAGCTCTCCCCTTGTGGCACTTTGCAATACAAAGGAACCTCTGAGCTTTAATTGTCAGACAAAAGAGAGTGCCTTAACCTACACAGTCCCTTTAATTAGGGTCTGCATGTGTATACATCAGTGACCTTTAATGGCAGGCCATTAGCACCTTTAAACATTACATCCAGATTGGTTTAGAGTCTGTGTGCAGAGAAGGTTTGGGGTATTAAAGGTCTCTTTAATCTAAGGGAAAGGATAATACGACCCATTACCTGGAAACAAAAGCGCAGAATTTTGGATCTGCTCATTTCACAATGAGGATACTTGGCCACTGAACCACATTCCCCAAGGCTGGTCTCTCTTGGAAAATACAGCCCCTCAGTGTTGACAAAATTAAACCAGTAAAGTGCGGTAAATAACAGGAAAGGAACGTAAACCATAGAGGGATGTATGTCTGGCAACAGGACTGTCAATGACTCATCAGCTGAATCACCATAACTGGTCCTCCCCTAGGGCTCCATTATGCTATCTGGGTTGGCTGCTTTCTCCTGCCCATGGCTGCTTGTTCCCCACGCTTGTCCTCCCTCACCCAATGGTACCACCAGAAGTGTTTGTGGCGCTACTAACTGAACTGAGCAAGGGAAATAATTCTGGGGGAAAACAAAACAAAATAAAAACAGCCTAGACTTCTTTTCACTTCATTCATTGGCCTGGCTCAGGGCAAGACCCCATCAACGACTGCACCCACAGAGTAGAGAGAAGGTCCTTGAGGTACAGGGTGAGGACTAAGTGCTGTGAGGTGAAGTGTCAGAGTATTACTGCCAAGCATTTAACCTTTTCCTTAATATGTTTTTTTTTTTTTCAAGGTGAAGTACTCTAGCTAAATGTTGAAATTATCAGCTTAGTAATATGGCAAGACTAAAGAACAAAAAACAGTAAAAGGGTAAAAGGTTAGCCTTGGTTCTCAGGCCTCCTTCTGGTGGAGGATTTCCATTGCCCAGAGCTTTCTAGTGAGAAACCCCTAACTCTGGCCATTTACAAATTCTAAGTAAGCATTAGCCTCCATGCTCCTGCTGACCATGACTGTTGTGATAAACGATAAAAGATGGTTTTTGAGGCCTTTGACTAGGAAGCTGTTTTATGATCCATTTAAAAGTAAGTGATCTCAAACCAAAAATGTTGTGAATGAATTCTACAATGCCATAGTAACAAATTTACTACCGGCTGGATGAGGAATACATTTGCCACTTTTAAAAGTAATATTTTATATTATGCTTATACATGGTTCCCTTCTGTTTCACCTTATGATATCCCTAATAATTTCCCCACCGCTTTGCACCCTTTCAGGACAGTCCTATCTGATCAACTTCTGATCTCCCACTCCAACATCCCAGACCCTAGCTGTCATTTCCCACTTTATAGACTAGCACAGGAGCACATTTTCCACTTCCACAGACATCTCAGAGATGGAGACTCTGAGATCCCACCTATGCCTTTACCTCTCTGATCACTGTAAGTTTCCCATCTATCCCCTCAGGGTGCCTTATAAAGATTTTCAAACCCAGTGCCCAGGGCAAAAGCAAAGGCCTAGCAGGCCTGAGACTATGGAGGTTCACAAGTCTATTGCACTCCAGGTAGATGCCAGAAGCCCTTGGGCAAGGACTTGAGGAGTGTAGAGGTGGGTAAGAGATATTAATTATCAGTCCATTGCTAAAGGTGTCACAACCACTTTCAAACAGGAAGCTGGTACAGTCTGAAAAGGCATCACATGAAGTCATATTTTGTTGCACATTCTGCACTTGACTTGGATAAGACCGGGAAAAACAGTGGGGGGGGGGTCCTCAGGAACCAGGAGCCTCCACCAGCCAGGAGCTTTTTTAGCATCGTGATCCTGCAGATCAATTAGAGGCTCCTTCCTGACAACACAAAAGCAGCTGGGGATGCTCATATTATTGTGGCTGTGGGCTGCATCATGCCCGGATGTGAGAAAACGTTCCTTTCCATTCCTTTTCCTTCTTATTTTATTTTCCCCTGGTATCCTCCTCACATAGAGCTGTTGGCCAAACCAGCATACAAAGCTCTCCTCCCTTATCCCAGACTTGTTATCTGGCTTAGGCAGACACCCAAGTCCCTTCAGACTCCAAAGTTTTCAGCATGCATGCCAGGAACCAGCCATGCTTCGTGCACTCCTTTCTCCTCCTGACCTACCCCTGACATCCCCAGGCTGCTGAACTCCAAAACAGATTTTTCAGTTATTCAGAATCCAATTGTTTATCATAGCAATACCCACCAGGGTTCCCAGAGGAGCCACTAGGATGAGAACCAGCCTTTTCATTTACCACTGAAAGCACTGGATAGAGCAAACGTAGGCCAGTGCCTGAGCACACATGTTCTGCTGACCCTTACCCTGCCAAAGTCCAAACTAACTTTTTTTAGGAGAGCAAAAACATGGTTAGTCACCAGTCACTGCAGATAAGCATTTGTAATCTGACAGCCTTGGGTCATGTTTGCTTGGGAGATAAGTTGGAGGCTGAGGCACAGGAAGTACTGTGGCCAAGCTGTAATGTTTGTGAGGATGCCTGGCCTGTTCCCAGTTCCTGAACTAGCAGCATCCCTTTTCCAGCCCTGCAAGAGCTCTGATGGCACCAGTTTGACCACTGCAGGGCAAATCTTTGCAAAGATGCCCTTCTGCCTCATCAGCTGGGGACATATCAGTTATAATAGAAATTATCTGTGGTCCTGTACAACAAATCACCAGTACGATGCTGTACAGACAGCCTGCCTACACCACCATTGTTAAGCAACCATCACCAACTACAAACCCTCCCTTTTCCTTTCCCTCCCACCATGAGTGCAGGAGGATTGTTCACAAAGCAGTGTGTATCCCACACTAAGAAATGTCTGGGGCTTCAAGGTGCCTATCTGGAACACCAGCAGTTATGCCAGAAAAGAACTCCCAGGCTTCATGTCTTTCAAGAAGAAATATTTGTGAATATGACACACTGGAAATGAACTTCACTCACAGTCTACTGAATGAGGAGAGAAAAGTATCTTATGTTTCAGGGTAAGCACCTCAAAACATGTTGGTGATTGGAGCCACTAAGCACCTTACTTAGTTGACAGCCAAATAGGAACAGTGTCCAGCAAGAGCTGGTAGACTCCCAGCATCACAACTTGTATTTTCCAGAAGGATCTAATGGGGTTTCATCAGATGCAATGTAGGTTTGTATGCAGGAACTGTAGGTTTCTGGACTTTCATCAGCTGAGATAATTCAGCTGACATGGTAAAACATAAGGTAGGAAGAGAGGCCCAAGAGGATGCTCTGTGCCCAATTAGAGGGTAAAACTGCAGGGTAAAAAAATACAATGTATTCCACACTGTGTTGTGAAGAAAGATTTAGCATTCCTACCTTCAACAAACAGAGGTGAGTACTCAGCCAAAAATGTCCTCACCTTGACTACAACCTCTTAAGATTATTTCAGTCAACGTATGATGGTGTACTACAACTGGTGAGACCACAGCTTCTCTATGGCAGGCAGGAACAATAGCAGCTTCTGGCTGCCCCACTTCATAATCTGCTTGAAGAGTTGCTTTTTCAACATTCAGAGTCTCAGAGCTTGCAGCAGGTGAAGAAGGTTTTCCTCTCCATACATTCACCACTGAAAAATTCCAAAGCCCACCTAACTGGAACTAGTGCTATTCTGCATTTGAGCTAATTTGTACTCACCTCTCTTTGCGTTCTTTTTGTACTTGCGCTATGTGTTTGTTTTATAGTGTTGTCCAAGTACTCAGTGTCTGGTTCTGTCCCAGACAAAAGTGCTTTTCTTGTGATTCAGAAGGTTTATTGTTTATTTCGCCCAGCACCTACAGAAATCAGTTGATGAATGGGACTTCCAAGGAATCGCCTGTCCATGTATGGCAGACATGCCAAAATATACTTGGATTGCTGGCAATCAAAGGAGTTTGCCTACAGCAGACACAAGTTTCATGTGGGGAAAGACCAATAAAAATTAAATTAAATAATTAAATAATTAAAAATTGTGAATAAGGGGTGAGGTAGAATAACAAAAGATGTCCTTAACCAGTACAGATGTGTGCCAAGCTCTTGGTAATTTGTTGACCAGCTTTTTGACACACATAGACTTTTTTTTTTTTTTTTTAATAACTGCCCACATATTTTAATAGGAAGCATTGTGGCTTTCAGAAAGCTTATGCTGCTTAGCAGATGTCACCAACTTGTGGGACTTTGGTCTTAACTGCTCTTCTTCGCCATGATGCTCACCATTACTGTCAGTCAGTGGAAGGAGGTTTCCTCTGGTAAATGCAGACATTTACAGTGACTATTACCCAGACTGCACTTATAATAGTGGATATTTGGTCATTATGTCTAGTTCTCATGGAAGCCTGTGGTGGGCAGCTCTCCTGCAGATGTCTGCTCTGTGGGCAGCTAGAGTTAACTGAGATGAATCTTAACTTGTTTGTTTGCAGTACAGTCTCTTCCAACAAATCCACCTTTATTTTCTGTGTTCTGAACAGACCAGAGAGAGTTTCAGCGCAAACCATCTTCATTAAATGTCTGTTTACATTCCCATCTTTGGGTAGATTGCTATCATCCTCCCAGAAAAGGATGCAAATGTCTGGTCAACTAAGTGTTTCAGAAATCTCATTCTTGGTCCCTTAATCTTGGAGATTTCTGATTAGCTCCCTTGAATATCCCATCAACCCCAAGGAAAATATCCTATGTTGCTGTGGGAAAGAAAAGGCACAATCTGTGGGAATCTTTCCTTCAATATGAACAGATTTTAGTTCATAGCCAATGTTTTCAAATGGAAGCGCAACTGGACAGCTGTCCATTTCCAAGACATTTCCTAATCTGGGACATAGCTGGAAAGGATCTTAGATATTTGATTTAGGGACTAAGTACTGCTTTGACTAATTTGGCTATTTCAACTTGCCAGATGCAAATGCGGACATTTCGTAAAGCACCTGCTGTCTCCAAGGATATTTGTGAAAATGAGGTGCTGTCTCTCTTGAGGCTTATCTTGGCAAACAGAACTCGGTAAACCAAAGCCCAGCATTGCAAAATGTCTTTCACTTTTTTACATGTCTGCTTTTTTAAAATCAAAAATAAAAAAGTCTGTGAGACCAAATAGATTCTAATTAAGTTAAACCAACTGAAGGATACAGAGGGAGAAAAAGGGGAGAAGAATATTTCAAACGAGCTATTTTTGGTTTTGCCTTCACAAAACTCTTTTTCTTTCTCTCTTTGTTTATATGGCTGGGCTCAGCGTCAGCTAGAACAGCTGATTCCAATAAAGAAGTACTGGCAGCTTTCAGACCTGCTTTCCCCCTTGAATCTAAGAGGAAAACAGAAGAGTTTGCAAACTTTTCCAAGTGGACCTGGAGGGGCTCACTTTCTAGAATTTGAATGTCTGGCAAAAGAACTCATGCTAATTATAACATCTCAATGCTCTCAGCTTCCCAAACCCTTTCCTGGCCTTTCCCCAGAGCAGGAGAAGGAATGTGCGAGACTCCTATTGGCAGTTAATGGTAAACTCAGGAGCCCCCATTTCTTCCCTTTCTCCAGCTGAACCCACACCTGCCTTGGACAGGTCTATCCATAACAGCTGTGAAATGCATGTTTCATCCTTATAGCTTGGAATTGCTAAGATGTGAGACCACAGCAAATTGAAAGCCTGTATCCTGCTAAGACAATTTGTCAGTCTTCATTTGTAGCAAGCTGTGTGGCGATGCCACTACTAGTTAAAGGGTCAGAATGACTTTCATTTCAGATTACCTGTTCTTTTTGAGGGCCTCTCTGCACTCCCACTTGTGGGATATAGAACTCCTTCTGCAATGAGCCATGGATCTGCCTTGAAAAGCCAGGCCCATAACAGACTGCTTGAGAATGAGCGTAAGGATGACTTGATTACCTGCTTCTTATTAGGGACTCTGTCTTCCCAGTGGCTGCGTCACTGTAGCAAAGAGCAGCTGGAAATGCACTGTATATCTTCAGACTAAACCTTTCTTTTGCCTAGGCAGACCGAGCATGAGAAAATAGCTAAATGTTTTTGGCTTCTTAAATATTCTCCATAACAATGCATTATAAAGGACACGATTTTTGAATCTGGCCAAACAGCACATGGGTCCATTGTGAGAGAAGCGTGAAGGATCCTGTTATATATATCTCTCTGGAAAGCTGGGTACAGCAGGGATACAATAGGATTCCGGGAACAGATGAGCACCTCCCCAGGGACTCTGATTTGGGCTGGGACTGAGATGTCCTGAGGAACAATTACACAGCTGGCCTTGCTTCCTTTTCCTAATGTATCTGTAGCACATCATCCAGTGCAATCCCTTGGATGTCATGTTGTACCCATATGCCAAGAGAATCTGCAACTACACAGTTAGGGCTGCTTTTTACAGTTCTTTATGTACAGCAGAATAGCAGAAAACAGAACCTGACCCAGAAAGCCTATCTTGTAAGAGTCTATTCAAGCAGGAACTTTGCAATGCTTTCAATAATAATAATTATTCTTTAATATTATTTTCACTTAAATATTATGCCTTTTATCAAGACCTAGTAGTTTATTTCTCATTTTCTATTTCCCCTCTGAACATTATTTTCTGTCCATTTATTTCTCAAGTTTCTTTTTTTTCCTTCTTGTTTCTGTGTGTATTGTGGCTTGCTTATACATTTAATGAAAATGGCAAAAAAGCATGGGAAATGAATATATAGCAAATCATGCTCCAGCTACCATCTCAGGGGGGAAATTGAGAAATCAAATAAAATGGGATTGCCTTGTGGGCCCTGATAATGGGTCTATGTCTCTGCATGTATTCTTCACCTTTTTTGCTGTTTCTACCTTCTGATATTTGTTTGTAATTTCTTTCCCAGGCTCCTAATACATTATTCAAACAATGAGTATCTCCTAATTTCCACTATCTCCTCTGATAACCTTGAGCCTTTTTTATCTCAAAAACTAAGCAAATGAGCCTGTTTTATTTTTATATGCTGTTTGCTGAGCTTCAGCTAAGCTTCAGGTTTGAAACACTCAGACTTACTGGAACCTTAGGTTTGAATACAAGCAGGTTAATCCTTCCAACACACAAAAGTCCAACAGTGTAGCTCAAACAATAAATTCTTTCTGAAAAGCACCCCCAAAATGACAAGCTTTGCATGGGCACCTTAAAGTCAGGTTTTCTTAGAGGCCTTCTCTTCTCAGAGAAGATGGGTAAGTTCTAAAGCCAGAGCCCCTCAAGAACCATAATCTTCCACTGGCAGGATCCTTTTTTATTAGAGCTCAGAAGTTAAAGTGTGGGTCTGCACAGATTTCTGCTGCATCAGTACAGCATAAAGAAAAAAGTAGTTTCTCAAGGGAGAAATTAAGCCAGTTAGTATATCGTAAATCCAAACCAACACTCTAAACTCCACCCAAAAATCAATAAGCAATCAACATAGATCACAGGGTACCCAAAATATAATCGTCTCAACATTTCTCCAGTGAACAGCTGGAATCCTTTCCTCTGCACCAACAAAATCATTTCAACAGATTTAAGAAGCAGAGTTTACATAAATCATTGTAGTGTGGTTTTGCACCTATGAACGAAGATTATAACTTCTTGTCCACGTATAAAGGTAAAAAAGACATTATGGCTGCTTCTAAGACAATCAAGAAATAACTGAGAATCAAGTCTGACTATTCGCTGGTAAAATAAAAAGCAAATGGCAAACACCTGCAATCCAACAGGAAGAAACATTCTTCGTAATAATCCCTGTTTTGTTTGATTTTTAACAGTCTCCAGCATTGTGACAGGATAACAAACTGGCGACACTGGGGTTGGGTTTAGACTTTTGGTCTATAGGGAAATCCTCAAAGAAGGCCAAAGAAATAACAGTTTGCTTTTATCTGAGGAAAACAAACAAACAAACAAAAAAATAGAAATGTAACCTTTCAAATAAGGAAAACTCAGCATAACCAAGGATAAATTAATGTTAAATTGAATTAAATGTTAAAACTTGCGTACACAAACTCTTTCCTCATCCACTGCATCCTTGCTCCTAGGCAACTCCATGACTGTGGAGTAGCAACAAACTCTTCCCTGTACCCTTTGGGTCCTGGGAAAGCTATTTCCATAATCTCTAAGGCCTGGATGGCTTCTCGCAGCACCATGCTGCAAGCGTCCAGCTCCCTGTTCCTTTGACAGGTTCATCCTGCAGTTTCTCCATCCCATTGTGTCCAAATGTGCTCAGCTGCCCGGTGGGGAGGAACAATCTCCCCTTTTCCCATGCCTTACCTTACCCAGCCAGTCTCTTAAGAGAAGATATATATAATCGTGAAGATACCAGTAAAGCAAATGCCACCCAATACAAGCTTTATCTTTCATAAATCTATGTGGCAATACCATCCAGATGCAGGAACAAGCATTTAACTGTGCCATCTGGAGCAGAGAAGAGAAAAGATAAAGCAGATGTGTGTCTGTGCACTGAAGGCAAGGTAACTAGGTGTTCATACCAGGACCTTCAATAGCTTGTTTTCAAGCTGAGCAAGAGAAACAGAACAGGATAAACTCTTGCAAAGAAGTAGTCCTCAGAGGAGAGAAACGAACTGTCTGACATTACTCACTAGGACTTTCTCCGAGTAAAGAATAAGAGCAGATCAGTGCATAACACTTAGGTGTATTTTAACAGGATCCCATGGATAGCCAAAGGGATATGCATTACTGCTTTGAGTTCATCCATCAGTACAGGAAAAATCATCTGCTAGATAAACCAAGTCTATCCTCACATTGTGCACTGACTGGAAACTTTAATGTGAACTTATATATGGACATGTGAGGGTACAAACAGATAAAACCTGTAATTGTCATCTCATCATGACCTTGTCAAGAAGCTTCATCACAAATGCAAGAGCTAACATAAAACAAAGCTGGGCAGCCCACCCGTGCCAGCTGACGGTCTCATTAACACTAACCGTATCACTGCTGTTTTAAGCAAAGCTGCTGGCCTGGGCTCATGAAGTAACTCTTCCGTTTGCACAGGACCTCATACCTCCTGCTAGGATTTAATAGCTGTGAAACTCATGTTTTCAGCCTCCAAGTTGTGGCCCAAATGTCACCAATCTCTTCACTACTGCACAGACGGGGACAAAAATGAAGCAGAAAGAATGTAGTGTTTCTGCTGGGAAGATATTGCACTACCTCCACACAGACCATGTTGTTCTGAAAGCAGCCTGATTTTTCTCACAAGGATCTCATGTCAGCTATGGAGTAGAGCCAAGGTTGGATTGTTCTCCTAGATATCTGTAGCCTAAAGTAACTGGGGGATTTTTAAATCCTATGGGCAAGAAACCTCTTCTTTGCTTCCAGTATAGAAGTGTTGTTAGAGTTTTTAGCACATTTTCGCTGCGGTCAGGTAGCTTTCGCTTGAGAATCCTCCAGTGTGGGCTCTGCCTGCTTTCTGGGTCTCTTGGACTGCTCTGGATGACCCCAATCAATGCCATCTCCAAGTACAAAGTTATGGAGGGGGATATCTTAGAATCAACTCCAGGTCTAAATCCATCAATAGAGCGCCCATGGGAGGAAAAATATCTTCCTCGGGGTTTAAACTCCAGTTTCATCTGTCTTCTAGAGCAGGCCATCAAAACAAGAGTCCAATGCTGACAGTAGGGTCATGACCAAATTTCTGATTACCAGCCTAAAGGGAAAAATACGCCAGTGTCCAAACCTGATCTTAGGTCAAACAACTCAAAGAATCTTCAGACTCCAAACAACAGCTAAGTCACACCATGGGCTGCTGGAAAGCCCTGCACTGTAGCAAAGCAATGAAACAAAGCTCTCCAAGCTCATATTCCCCTTCTCCTTCGACACCCCTTCTGCAGAGACTGAATAAGTCCCTAACCACCTGTCAAGTTATGCCTTACCTCCTGTACTCTTGGCATCTTGCTCTTTTCTTCCTACATGTCACTCATGTGCCAGCAAAGCTAGCCACCCAACTTCTGCTGTGAGTTATCACTCTGAAAAATACTGCAAAGATCCCCACTTCTTCCAACCATTTCTAAGAGCTTCAGTGGCTTTTACAGTTGCTGATGTTTTTTTAATAGGTGTGATTTTTATTTTTTTTTTTGTCATCTGCTAATCTGCAGAAAAGGTTACAAATTCTGATGAAACGTCTATTACTGGTGTATATTTTAAGTTATCACAAAGACCTATGAGACAGGAAAGTGTCCCAACTTCTAATTGCAAAATTAGAAAGCAAAAATCTTCACAACAGGAGCAGTAGAGAAGATCAAGGAATTTGGCAGTGTATATATTCTGGAAACACAAATGATTTTCACGTTCTTTCAAGCGTGAATAAAAAAGAAATATTAAAGCAGAGAAAAAAAACCTTTTACAATAACTTTAGAGGTTATACCTAATCCTGATGTTTCAGTAATCAAATGCTTTATCAAGCAAAAAGAGATTTTAATTTGCTATTTTAAAAGCTCCCCAGCTGGAAATGGTCTAATCTCTAAAGGAAGGAGTGCCAGATGCATAGGACAAGAACAGTAAAAGCTCTAACCCAGCAGTCTTCCTCTTATCTTCACTGGTAAGAGGAAATGAATGAGTCAGCAGATCAGAGAGGGAGAAATGGACTGTGTCTCTCCAGTAGTTCTAAAACATAGGAACCCAAGAAAGTGTCTGAGTTATCAGGCAAACTTTTAACATTAATGAAGAATTTCACTGGAAGTCAATGGAAGGATTTCAAGTCTCAAAGCATAATATGACAGAGGTTCTTTGTATGGGTCATTATTTTGGATCTTGATTTAGCAATAAGGCCTAGTTCTCACATAGCGTTTTTCATCATTTGATCAGAAACTGCTTTACCAAGGAGTTCGCTGTTTTTTATTGCTACTAAAGAGAAGGGAAAAATAAGCTACAAGAAGAAGTGAATCTTGTTTGATAAGATGTTTCAAGAGCTACAGGAGACTGCCATGTGATCTAGAATGAAAGAAAAAAGACAAGCTTCTGTATTTGCTTTTGATGGATTAGATTGCACTGTTCTTGCACTGCTAAGCATGTTAACTAAGATTGCAATGTGTTTCTTAAATGGCAACAAACTGTCAAATACTATATGATTAATTTAGTGTTGAAAAATTGTTAAAAATAAAAAAGTTCAATGGAGAGAAATAACCAAACCCCATTTAAAGTAAAATTCCAAATGTTCCAGAAAATTTTAGGTAAATAAATGCATCAAAGGGTTAATTCAATTTATCTTAGCTGTTAGTCTGATTATATAGCTGCAAATCTCACAACTTCTCACAAGTTTTCAAATATTCATTGTTCTTGCTGGAATGTTCTCAAAATACTTTCAAAGTACTTTGACATTTTCACTTGTGGTCATAGATATATATGTTAAATAAAAAAAAGTTTGTTCCACAGTTCCGCTGAAGATGTTGACTAAACCATCTCAAGTCTGCTAAGAGAGTTGAATTTTTAAAACTCTTTCTATTTATTTAACTTTTCCTGGGTAGAACCTACATATTATATTTCTGGTGACCTGTAAATCATAGGTACCTAAAATGAACCCAGGTAAGGGCTTTTACCATTTTCCCACTTCCCTACAGTAAATGACTTGAGAGAATCTTACTAGCTGGCCAGCTACAACAATCTAAGCATCTTAGGAGGGTATATATTTAAAAGGTGGCTTCATGCAACATTTTTAGCTTTCTTCGGTAGCCTGTGAGAAGCTGAAATTAGATACCTATAGTTTTCATGTTGCTCTGGATTGGTAAGAGAAGTGTGGCCCTAGTATGTAGAGCATGTGAATTGCTTCTTCTAAGGAGCTCTGACATTCTGCACATGTGAGAGGAGTAACCCCTGTTATTACACAACCAGTCTTCAGAGGTGTAGGGTGAAATTCTCCTGTCTGCAAAACAGATCCATACCAGCGAAAAACCACCATTTTTTTTTTTCCAGGACAGTTTTTTCAAGTGCATGCCAGGGAATCTGCTACCTACAAAAATAGTAGTATTTATACCTCAGCTTGCTTAAACCTTTTGTCCAAGATCTAGCAGTGGTCACAGTAGTATGCACTGTGACAGCATTGACATTGTGTTCTCTAAGCAAGGATTCCTGTCTAGTTCCACTGGCATCACACTGAGCACTTACATTTCCTTTCCATAATGAAAATATATATGCCTACTGCCTCCATGGTGCTCACCAGGCAGTAAGGGCGGCTGTCAGGGAGAGAGGATGCTTCCTCCCCTCCCCCTGCTCCTTTCTTTGTTGCTTTTGCTTGACTTTCAATCTCATTGATAAAGTCAAACTTGGAAAGTGTGGACCCATTTAGAGATTTATTCCCAAATTCCTAGGTTGAGAATCATCAATAAGCACGTCTGGAGAACTATTTTAAAAAAGCAGCTCCCGGACACGCAATCACCAGTAGCTGATTCTCACTCAAATGAAACAATGCCAACGAGACTCTCGGCTGCTTTGTTAAGAGTCGAATCACTCAGGCGTGGCATTCAGCTTTGGTCCAAAATGAGCTTTCTCTAACCGAATGGCTTGCTTTAGCAGGGTAAACAGTGACCACCTGCTATTCTTTGAGCTGCAACCAAAGCACAAGCAACACTTTTTTATTTTAACTAGCTTACAGCCTGAGTTACATATCCCAGTGCGTATTAATCAGCAAATTTAGAGCTGTAGTGCTATCAAAAAATGTAACATTTAAAATTTATTTTCATAAAATACAGGGTCAAAGTGAGTGTTAATCTTTAACGGGATGAAAACATGTCATTTCCTTGTGGGAATTAAAAGGTAGACATAATCTATAACTGACTTACAAAGTAGACAATAAGGCAGTCGTCTTTACCCAGGAACAAAATATTTGGTGTTTTAGAGAAGTATTTTCTGTGAATTATTTGCAACATGGATAGAACTATGCCTCGCTTGTGAAATTATTTCCTGGCATTCATCAAAGCTCTTTTCCACTAATTAACTAAATATCTTCAATCAGTGAGTTCTGTGTTTGTTTATTAAATAGGCCACAGTACATTGTAAGTCATGTTGCCAAGTTGTCTTTTATTTTAAAGAAATAATATTTAGAAACCAAGTCTAGAACTAGATCACGTCTGCTTTTCAGGGTACCATTCAAGTTTTAGTAAAAATTACTTATCTCGATATTTATATCTTACTCTTCTGCAACACATGGTGGGATTTCCACTCCGGAATTCAGTCTGTTCTCTCTTAGACCATCTCTCCATTTGTATCGTCTTCACAAAACATGACATTTAAGTGCCTTGGACAGTTATTTGACCAATCAGTGCTCTTCCGTCCTTTGGTTTTCTTAAAGTGAAATAGGCCGGAAAGTTTACGAGTACCAGTATTTCCTATAAGGAAAGAGAACACCAGTCCTAACATGTACTGGGGAAGCTCTTTTTAATGTAACTGTATTATGCAAGCATAAAACTGGAGTGGTAGCTCCAGTTACTATTCCTCATTTTAATTATGATTTAGATGGAATGATTGATTCAGGATTTGCTAATGAGATGAGATGTTTATAAGTTGTTATGTATTAATGTAATACTTTAAAAGTTCAAGATGCTGCACCAAAATATACATTTCTACACAGAAATCACTGCATTTTTTGACAAATAGCCTTTTTTGGGCTAAAGACAAAGTGACTGTTTAACAAGGTACAATGGGGCTACACAGAAGAAAATTGGGGGACCCTCTTCTCACATACCTGCTTTTGTGCCCCTTTTGCACTGACAGAAAGATGCCTATTTGCCTTCTTCAAATAAAGTTCAGGTCCAGAAGTTCGCAGCTGCCTTGGGACTGCTGGTGGGACTTAGGCCAGGGAATGTGATTTTTCTCGCAGGATTGATACTAACTGCATTTTCTCTGTCTCCAGTGTGCATAGTGAAGAAAGTAGACGTAGGTGTCAGGGAGCTGTGGCCTGCACAGAGAGGGGCCAGGGGCCGAGGGCTCCCTGAGGGGTCAGGGCAGGGCCTAGCAGGCAGGGCGCATCCCACTGCCCCAGCTGAGAGCAGGGCAGACAGGGGCACCAGGGCAGCCCCAGCCCTAGGCATCAGGCACTGCTGTGGGATGTGGGCCCCGGGGGCTCCCCAGGGTGCAGGTCCCGCAGGGAACAGCTGTGGGGCTGGAGATGGCAGCCCAGGGCTGGGGCAGAAACCGGTGGCCCTGGGCTGGACTGAGGTGGGGCCAGGGGAGGGCCTGTGGGTGCCCTCAGGGCCTTGATAGTATGAACAATTACTTGCTACAAAAACAATGATTTAAAATGGATTTAAAATTACAATTGAGTTGTCAGATGTCTTTAGAACAAATATTTTAGGCAGGAGCATCACAAGAAAAGAGATGTGGGGGTGAAAGTCCTGAATATTCAAGGACAAGGGCCAGTGCTCTGCTCCTTGCCTGCCATAAGACAACAAGGAACATCCCATCCTGTTCCAGAGGTCTGAGTGACAGACTAGAGGTACTCTCACCTACTGACTGTCTTCAACCAGAATTTGGAGAGCCACTTTGGGAAAAAAGATAAAGAACCTTAGTACACATAAAAAAAGTACACACCTTCAAGCTGAGGAATGACTGTGTGGGCAGAAATTTTTCAAGAGGAGGGCCATACCTATCTCAGTACAATACTTACATTTTCATTGTTATGTGGTATTATTAACTAGTGATCAGCTTCTGTAATACTACCTCTGATTTCTTTAAATAAGCAAAATAGCTTTCCAACTTTTGGGTAGGAAACCTGAAGTGTTCTTGAATACTTTATTCTTTAAATAAATAAATAAATAAATATGTAAGTTGGTCAACTAAAAGTAATTATATTTTTTCCACAAATCTTGTTTTGCTCAATCTTCTACTGAACTTTTTCATTGTTGTTGAGTATTAGTCTGCTGCATTCAAAGAATTATCCACAATGATAGTATCTGGTAAAAAAATCTGTTTATAACCTATGACTGTGTGCCTGGAGCAAAATTTACTTTTTTGTGCACACTCATTGTCTTTCACTGACACTGAATTTTCTATTAAAATGCTAAGTTATTCCGTAGTTATTCATGACTGTGAGATCTTTTTGTAGCTCTTCAGAGTCGATTTCAAAACAGACTATGGCTAAAAGTTCTATAACATACAGAGACTTAACAGTGACAGACAACACATTCATCCCCATTTTCAGATCCAGACTGCTGAACTTACGTATGTCTCAGTACTGATCTTAAGACGATTTTGTTAATTTATGAGGTACCTAACCCTTTTTCATTTCTCCATTGTGTAAACATGTCATGTGTTTCTAACCTTCTTTGATCAGCCATTAATCCATATGAAAAATTCCTCTGTTATCCCATGAGTGCTTAGTGTCTTTAAAAAAAATTTTGTCAAACGCTTTTTGATAATCTGCATGCATTATATCCTTTGGATCAGCTATATCCACATGTTCATTTATTCTTTAGTGAACTATGATAAAACTATGGCTTCCATCAAAAGCCTATTGCCAAATATGTTATATTCCTCACAGTATTACTAAATTTATTCATTATCAATTTTTTTTTTCATATCTACTGTTTTGTGGAAACAGCTGCTTTCTTCTGACAATAAGAAAGATGTAAACAATAATCACAAGCGTCAATTAGCAGTTCAAAAATTTTATATTTATTTATTTTTAAATTCTTTAGAGAGTACTACCAGGTTCTATCAGTTTATTATTCTTAAGTGTGTCAATTTAGTTTAAAACTCTTTCATTGACATATCAATCTGAAAGATTTCCTAAAACTCATTCCTTGTAAAGTATGGCTTGATATAGGAACAAATCAGTCAGCCTTTCTGCAATCATTTATATTACATGAATATTCCTATTATTTCTTAGACGTACCTTGGAACTAGACTAGCTTTCTTATTCTGATAGGTTTGAAAAAGAAACAGCTTCTGTATTACTAAAGATTAGTTCTTCCAAATCTTTTTGGCATGTTTCTTGTGATTTTGGTTTTAACACGTCTAGGATTATGGTCCTTTCTAGTCTTCTTTGCTATCATTTCCACTTTTTGATTTTGAGCCTCTTGCTGGAATTTGCACATATACATGTAGTTTCTGTTTCCTTTACTGTATCTTTCTTCTTCTTCTTCTTCTTCTTCTTCTTCTTCTTCTTCTTCTTCTTCTTCTTCTTCTTCTTCTTCTTCTTCTTCTTTTTAACTTAATTCTCTTTTATAAAATTCCTTTAATTACCTTTTTTTAAGACTTCCACATAACTTAGAAACTCCCTCTCTCTCTTAAGTGGAATTTGAATACGTACAATTTGAGTAGTGACCAGTACAAATTCACCCTCTTATACTGACATATGTCAGTTGTCTTCAAACATGTAAACGCTGACAGAAGAGAATAAACATTCTGCCTGATCACTGGGGCCCACAAAAAAAAAAAAAAAANCTTAAGTTGCAAATTTTGCTTAGGTAATTTGAAACATATTTCCTATCTCTAAAGAAATTAAGCAATGGAATAGATTGTCAAGGAAGGTTGCAGAAAAAAAAAAAAGCAGGTCACCAAACATGTGTGATGGTTCCATATGATTCATCTTAACATAATAGGTGGGAATTGACGCTAGGTAAGTTCCAGTACTGGATCATTCCCCAGTTTATTTTCTATAGCTGTAGCTCCATCCAATTTAATATGTATGTTTCCACACAGTTACTGAAGACCCTTTGTACACTGTATGGTTTTGACATATACAAAAAAGGTTTACAGCAGTAGCCAAGCTGAATCCATCTTAGCAAAGTTATAGGACTGGTAGGTGTTAGGCAAGCACATCTGAGAGAAAGGAGATCCTTTAGGGTTTCTATCTGAGCAGAGAGCATACCACCAACAGGTTTATTCTTTATGTCTTCAGGTGTGGATGGAGACTTTTAAACAAAGAATTAATACATTTGTGGAAATGAATTAACAGTAGGTGGCCTTAAAATCTCACTAGCAAAACTCAGATTTCTAGGCTGGAATTTGAGGGCTAAGTCATTTCAATCATCACATGATTGTTACCCTCAAGAGAGTAGGACCTTGCTCTTTCCTAATTTTCCCATTCACCTAAGCCTACTTAAATAATCAAGTTTTTATATTTTTCTGTATAATTTATAGCCTGATAGTTCACATGTGATAAAATTCTAGAATTAATATAACTAACAGATATAATGGATTCTCTGATTAATAGATCCCTGTATCTCTGGCAATATTTAGCAGACAGCAAATATACTGCTTTTTAATTAGTGCCTACCGAGAGAGAATTTTTTTCCATTTCAGATTATTATGGTTATTATTCATATTCTTTTTAGGGCTGGAAACTTCAAAAGGTTTAGCACTCTTGTTTTGCAGGATTACTTGAAAGTGTCCCAAGTTTTTTCTGGTTCCTCTACTGCCTCTTCTCTTCTGTCATATCTCTCTCTTTCAAGTGAATTTGTCCTCTTTCCACAAAGATTCTCTATGTTGTTTTTGAGCACTGATATGTGCCCTTTTGTCATATCTTTGACTTTGCCTGTGACCTTGCAACCAGCTATGTCTGTTAGTGTAATTCTAAATTCTATATGTATTTTGACTGACTCATGTGGGCTCTTCTAGTTCCTTCCTACCTTCTTTTAAGACTTTCCTTTTACCCTTAACCTCACACTCCTTCAAACAAATCTCATTGAGCTTCTTCCTTTTGTCCCATCAAACTGTCAGTACAACAGTAACAGATGTTGCAAAGTCTGAATAATACTTTGAACCTGTACATTTTTTGCCCTAGATCATTTAGTGCATATGACACTGGATATCAGCAGCCAGCCTAGACCTGATTCCCGTTTTGGCTGAGGCCCTTCAACAGAAGGGTAGAATATCAAAAGAAGTGTCTGGGGCAGAGGGTAAGTCAATGGTGGGCGGTGGAGTCAGACAATGATTCTTACCAGAGCAGTTATAGAAGCTGGAGGTTAAAATTTCTACTTCAGCTTACATTCATGACTTTGTTCTAACTGATTTGTCCTCCATAATTAATACTAAGAAGTAGTCATAAGCAACATTAGAGTACCACCACTTAAGATAAAGCTAGTATCCCTTTAATACACATCTATAAAAATTCACTGTAAGCCATAGGTGCTTAGCCTTTTGTGCTGAAAAATACAACATTTGCAACTCTGACAGCCTGAGGGTTGAGCTTAATTTGCATAATCATTTAAATAAATTTGCATACATGTGTCCTGCAAATAAGCAATAAGATCCAATACTTGCTACTAAGGCTTAACTGAAAATACTAGGTGACAGTCGCATTTAGTGACAACAGAAAGAAGAAAAGACAGAGAGAAAGTTATGCTACCTATAAACTTTATGTGCTGTTCTTTTGCTGAATATTTGATTCAAAAATGAATTCTGGCCAATCTGAAGATGATTCCGTAAAGAACATACGTAATTCCATTCCAGATCAAATCGTTTATGGCTTAAAATGGACTAAAGTTTGCCTTATGTTACCAGAGGTTGATGAATTTTCAATACTATTCACCAGTTCTATACAAAGCTTTTCTTTAAGTGACCTTTCCTTCCAGGAAAAGACTTTTTATTCTAGGAGAATATAGAAGACAAACAAACAAGCAAACCCAACATCAACAACAACAACAAACCAAAGGCATGAAAAAAATGAAATGTTATCTTTTAGCTTTATTATTATCCCTTTCCCTTTTTCCCTCTCTTACCTTCTCCTACCTTTTTCATTCTTGGTCCTGTATTTGGGGCAGCTCTTAGACAGTTGTTGCAATTTCAGCATGAGAACATATCAACATTCCTGAGTAAACCCAAGAATAGTGAGAAAACAGCTTCCAGTGAGAAAAGCAAAGTTCATTATAACAGCCTTTAGTAAGAGCTGACAGGACTATGCCTTAAGAGGTGCATGTGAAGGGCTCTTCAGAACAAAGCTTTTTTCATCCTACAGGGAAAAGCCACTTTCTGGAAATATGACCAAGAAACAGATTTGGACTAGAGCTTATTCTGCTAACAACAGGTCCAAAGGAATATGCACTGACGGCTTTATGAACTCTGTGACAGAAATATAATACAGGTGGAAGCAATGCTGTGTCTTCACAACCACTGCTTTACATACTTGATGATCCCTTAAAGGAGGTGGAGATACTGACTTCCTAAGGGAATCCTGGTGTTGCTTTGAAGATGACTGGGTATGTTCAGTGATCAGTGATTGGTGCTTACTATAGCACAGATATCCCTGTCAGATAAGTCTGTCTCCACAAGATTTAGGGGTCGATCACTCAGACTGTTACCCAAAATTAAGGATGTGACCTGTTTTCCCAGTGGAAGAGATTTTCTTAATCCTTTCCACAGATTTTTTTTTTCATGGGAAGCGGCAGTAGGAAAGCACTGTGTCTTCAAGCTTCATGTTCCTAATTTGCCTTTGCTTTGCTTTACATCCAATTTTAAGATACAGGTGTATATTTACTTCCATATAGGTAGATATATCTGCAGAGTGCAAGCACAATGTGTCTGCACAATGCTGCCGAGATGCTCATAACAATAGTACTGTTTTATCTGTCTCAGCCTGTGAATTTAGTCATGGCTTTTATTGTCTTTAGCTGATAAATGGCCTCTTCAATAAATATTGTTTTCATTACATCAAGAATCCAAGACTTAACCCATAACATTGACATTGTTATACAGAGGAGAGCTATTTCACTCTTAGCAAGCAACAAAGTTAGCAATTTTGTTGGTGGGACTAATTAAATTTTTGTTATATTTATGTTGCAACTGAGGTATCATGGTCTGGATATAATTGCTGAAGCCAGTCAGTTTTGTCTAATATTCCTTAAAGAAAGTCAAGGGCATTCAGAGCTTGAGACTTGCATTTATTTTTTTGTGTGTAGATAGAAATCTAAGTAAGGTAGATAGAAATCTAAACTCTTTTCTCAGTGTAAATCTAGAGTAATTCCACTGAAACCAACAAAGCGAGCTGAATTTGTGCAAACACAGTAAAGGCAAATTCAGACCTCATAATTTCTTTATTTCTATTCCCAATGCCATGCTATGAACTTGAAAAAGATAGAAGGGTCTCTGTTTTCTTTAGTAACAGCTGACAGCATTTTCAATAAGCACATGCATCTCCATTAATATTTCTGTACTTCAGGTAAGAAGATGGCCATATTAGCTCTGGAACTTGAAATTGCCACAGTGTGCTAAGTTATCTTTCTAAAATATTTAACCATTTCAATAGTGAAAAAGGTTTTGCAGGGAAAAAGTTACAATTCTTCGAGAATTTTAATAGTGTTTTTTTGATTTTTTTTTTTAGTCTGCATTTTAGCAGATACAGGAACTGGTCAAACCCACGTATACCCTGTCCTTCTAGCTAGAAATTTTGTTTAAGTGTCATTTGAGGACTGTGCGCAGAATCAAATTGGACACAAGATTTCCTGATGTTCGACAATCAGGTCAGAGCAGAAGCAGAGCAGTCTGGAATTCCTGACTGTGTCCACAGCAGTGTGGACATGAAGAGGGTGGCACGTGCACAGTAAGAATGGGCCATCTAGATAGCACTGCACCTCTTGCGAATGTACAGACTGGTAGTGGGACCACATGAGCATAAATCACACAGATCAACTGCTGCCAGCCCCTTCTGGGCTTGTATACTTCATCCTGTCTGAGAAAACCTGGACAAGGATACACCAGCCAGTCCTTATCTGCAGTCCCCTTTCCAAGGAAACAGAGCATTGGACTCTCACCAGGAACTGATCCCCTCTTTCTCTCCAATATAAAGCACAGGCAATTCTAACTGGAGATACAACCTTTTGAGTCTGAATTCACAGAGCCTGGAGCACAAGATATGGGAGACTGTTCAGTGCCTTTCTTAGCCTAAGATGATTCAGACCCCTATTTCTCACCTCCCAGAAGGGTGTCCTAACCATAAAACTAGAAATGAGGAGCCTCTGAGCTCCCTTATGCAACAGCCATGCTGTAGCTGTATTAAAGCAAGCCCACATCTGTCTCCATGAACAGCAACCACTATGATAAGACTGTTCAGCACAGTTTGACAAGGTGCCAAGATTTTAAGATTTAGATTTACAAATGCGTTCTCAGGATATTGCTGCTTCTCAAAGATCTAGGGACTCATCCAGTCCCCTAGGTCACTGGATATCACTAGGCGTCCAGTTCCCTGCTCCAGCTTCTGTGGCTGCTTGCGTGCGTGTGTCAGTCTCGTATGTCTGCATAACTTGTCCTGTTCTGGAGAGTGAGATGGGGTCTGGTATTGAATATGCATCAGGGACACATGGATCTGAGCCCATGGCAACCTTCACAGGACTCCTGTGGTGCAGACAGAGAGGTTGTCAGGCTGATACAGCCGAGTGCCTTGCATATTATAATCTGTCTCTTCTAGTCTCCAGCTGCCTCTGTTACTGATGGCGTTGCCCATTGGGGTTTAGATTTGTGAGCAACTTCCTCTGCCCTACCCCACCCTAGTCTTCAGATCTGTATTTATGCAGTCAGTGTAGTAAAACTGTATTAAATAGCACCATTGCACCTCACACTTTCACCATTCCTTTATGTCTGTAATAGTTTAACCAGGGCCAATAACATTTTTTAAATGGCTTGCAGCAAATGTGGTAAATGCTTAAACAATAGGCTCCATCAGTTCCAGAGAAGCTGTTTTATTCTAGTAAGTCAATTATCAGTGGTTTCAAAAGTCCCTAAATAAGTAGTTGTCTGACAGATCATAATGGCTCCTTCTGTTACTCTATGCGAACTCATATACTGCTGCAGAATAATTTGTCTTATTCTTTTGTTTGGGATTTGAAAAACAATCATGTTGAAAGGAAACAGAAGAAAAATTATGTTTATAGGAATAATAGAATAAGAAAACAAAAGCAATTCTGGGAAAAATAAACTTCCTACTCTAAATATTGCTGGGATCTTTTAGCAGTATATTTTGCTACATGAGCAATGGATTTACCAGAGTTCTCAGTTCCCTGGCAATCACATTAGAGTGCCACAGTTGCACTAGCTGAAATAATCTGCCCCTTACCTCCATCAGATTGATATTCACTGCCAGCCCCTTTCACAACTGATGCTGAGCCTTGGGGAAACCACCTGGTTGCCTGTGCTGTAAGGGAAAAAACTCACTTCTTGGACCTCTTTTGTGCCAAAAGAATCAAGACTGGATGTAATGCTGCCAAAAAAAAAAAAAAAAAGGAAAGAAAAAAAAAAAAGAAAAGTTGCAGTTTTATTAATGGTCTCCCTTCAGGTGTGCTGTATCCTTTCCCTTTCCATAATTGCTTCAGGGACTGAGCTTTGCTGAGTGTTCACAGAGGCCAGACTTAGGTCAGATGTGCAAGTGCCTGCAGTGTCCAAGGCTAGCCTTGGACAATTGTTATAGGTTTTCCTGTCAAGGAGAGAAAGCAATACTACACGATCAATTGTGACTATCCAAACCAGACAAGCATACACATTAAGAACACCATGTATGATCACTTGCCAGACATTCCTTGGACAACACTTGTGAAGCTACAGGGTCCTCACTGATGTGGTGGACAATGGACAGGCAGACATTCTCTGAGATAGCAGTGACCAGAGCTGTCAGCAGCTTCAGGGATCAGGTGTGAGGGAGGGAAACCGAACAGTGCTGAGGCTGGAGCAATGTGTACTCTTCCTCGCCTATGACAGCAATAAACTGAATAAATTGAAATCTCTGAAGTATTTTCACATGCTGTCCCAGATACAGCAAATTTCACCAATAACAGCTGGAGATGCTGATTACATGTATAGGCAGGGCCAAATTTTAAGGTGGGAAGAAAATGCTGGCTCCTACCTGTAGCAAGAAGAAATAGAAGAGTGGTTTATTTTCTTCCATTGACTATCAAAAGCATCTGGACTAATGTGGAAGAGAAGTTCAAGCATTTAAAGAACTGAGGAACACACTGTCTTTGGCCTACTTATCCAAATCATTCCCCCCCTTTCAGCCAGCATCATGTCAGTTCTGTATGTATCCAGTTTGAGCCAGTGCACCTGTAGTCAATATCTGCAGTGTGAAAACCCTGTGATAGGACTAGGGCAAAATGAGATATTCCTTTGGATGATGATCAGCATACTTCCAAATATTGTTTGTATGGACTTCTGCTATGTTCCTTTTCATCCTCAAGTACCTGCTAATTCTGTACTTACAGGTGGTATAGTAGCTATTATAAAGGAAATTATAAAATAAACTGAGATGTACATGTGGAGACCCCTTTCTAATCCATTTGTAAGTCTTTCCAGCAGAATAATAGAAGAAAAAGTCACTACAAACATACCAAAGAATCCTCAAAGAACAATTTAAGCTGGCTTTACCTATGTTTTTTGCTGAGTAGAGAAAAGCGGTTGAAATTGGTCCTATTTTTTTCTGTTCTGTGTGTGCTGTTCACCATTTGCTTTTATACCATAAAAACATTTTCAGAAGAGCCTTTCCTTCTCTGTGCATGATTTATAGTCCCACTGTCCCATGCTTGGTTGATTTCCAAACATGTCTAGCAACTCCTGGGTCAACTTGTGGAGAAGTTCTTGAAAAACCATGCACTTAAGGTTTGCTTTCTTTGTCCTCAGAAATTTTCACTTTCAGTGTTTATTGTGAGAGGGGAAAAATGAAGAAAATAATCTGTCTCCTTCATTAGAATTCAAAAACAAAATTTCTTTGATGCTTTGCTCATTATTTTTATAAATAGCCATAAAATAATGCATTCTTTATCCATAATTTAACAGATCACTGTGTTTATTTCCCTGTACTTTTTTTCCCCCTGCAAACTGCAGATAAGGAGTCACTCATATGTGGCATAAAGCTCTTTTTAAAAAAAAATTAGTCATGGTGAGTAGCACTTGGAATCTTTCAAACTTCTGGCTATTCAGCCACTAGATGATTGAGATGGAGAATCAAAAATTCATAAGAAATATCAAAAACCTTTTGTCAGACTGAGAAAACCAAAGGAGTGTGAAGTTGTATTATCTCAGGCACAGTGAAATGAGAAATAGTGGCATCCCCCAAATAAGAGGTTTTAAAAGGTTTAGCCAACAGTACTCAATGAGCATTACTTTTTCTTGAGGCAAAATTATCTACAATAGTTTGGGAACACTGCCTAAGGTTACCTTTCAGGGCAAAAAAAAAAACGGATATTATGCATTATTACTGTTGTTTTAAATACATTTGACCACAGGCTATTGAAGCAGATTATAAAGTTTTTTTTTTTTAGCATGAACACGTTTTCCATGCATAATGGCTAATGACCAAAATGCATAAGGAAAGGAATAGTCTAGTGATAAACTATCTGTGGGTTTTCTTACTGTAATGGAAATGGACTTTTATTACCTCTCTGAATTTGTATTAAGGAAGACTATTTCTATCCACTTGGCTGTTGCAGTGCAAGCAACCTTTATGTGAAAGGCTGTGCTAATGACCTCCACATAGATCTCCAAAAATTGCCCTCTGGAAGGATAAGTCAAAAGTATGTGTCCACATAGATAATCAGTTGGAGATATCTGAGATACTCCTCTCTTCTACCTTTTTTTTCTTTTTTTTTTAGTGGACTTGCCAACCACACTGAGTTGTACATAGTCTATGAGAACCATTGTGCGTTGGTAAATAAACAAGGTAGCACCTTAGCTGCCCTCTTATCTCTGAAAACTTTGACAAGACTCAACAGAGTCTTTATTCTAAGATGAAATATGCATCCTGGGAGAACATCTGAACCACTAGCAGGAGACCTGGAGACTTTCTGAGTTTTCTAAAGGCTCTTCTTTCAGTTATTGGGATGACTTTCATGGGAAAGTATTGAAATCCTCAGAGAGTTATGTCTCATGAAATTAATCTTATGTCAGAAGAAAACTGCAGATTTGTATCTTCTGTGCCTCACAGGAAGCCCCCCAAGACACAATCTTTGGTGGTGCTCCCTGGATTTCCCTCTCTGGAACCCCTTTGTACCTTGTTTAGCAGCTTCTCTCTGCATCGTGCACAGCCTTTCTAAGTCCACCTCCCCTTTAATCTTCTGCTCATTGCTTCTCCTATTGGTTCCTCAGTTATATCAGTATTTCTGAATCTGCTTTCAGGATTTCACCTCACCCTCACCTTCTTTCCCCTCCACTTCTTTTCTTCCCTTTTTTCAAGACACTTTTATGACTCTCCTCTTTTCTAGGACTCTTGCCTATCCAAAGCTCTCCTTTTATTTGCATGGCCCTTTCTTCTTAGGTTTACATCCATCTTCCAGCTCCTCATTAGGTCTAGTATTTTAAAAGCATGAACTATTTTCTGTCTGTATCATTTTCCTCTTTTGCTTGTCTCTCCCTCCTCGTGCTGCTCTGCTGGGCAGCTGCAGAAAGATTAAATGGCCATTCACTTACTTGCCTAGGGGCAGAATTTATTAGATGCTGAACCTCAGAAGGCTTGATTCTCTCAAGATAGTTCGGGCCAGATTCTCAAGAAATGGGTTTTATGGGCCAGACTACACAAGAGCAGTGTTCAGGCAGGCAGTGTGGGAGGAACAGAGAAGTGTCTCTCACCTCCTGCAGCTGGGTGCTTGCAGTTTGAAGCAGAGGGTTTGCCCTCTCTCACTTCCCATTTCCACTAGCCTCATAGCAGGGGAGGTACAGGCTTCTCTGCTTTAAAACTGTCCAAACTGTTTATGTAGCTGTATTCTCCCCATCCACAGAGTAACAATAAAAGCCTCAGCTTTTCTTTCCTGCAACTTTCTGTGTTCTGCTGGCATGCAATACTGTAAGTACCCCTGACTAGACCTGTAAAAGCATGGTATTTTTGTATGAAAACCAGTCTTTTGAGTCCCTGCAACTAGAACTCTGTTATCTGAAGTCTATTATCTGTATCACATCTGCTTGCAAATGCACTAGGCAGGATGGAGAAAAATATGACCCTAAACTAATGTTCAAATTTAGATTAATATTTCCCCAAGCACTATTTCCATTTGTGCTAATACAGGAATGCATAGATCGTAAATTGTCCTTTTAGGCTGTGACAATGCTAAATATAGTGTCAGTGTTAATTAAGCAAGAGAAAATGAGGCAGTGCAAAAGATTTGGGGAGTAGGCAGTGGCAGGAGAGAGCTGGGCTATCAGTGCGAGGACTTTGGGTGGTAATAACTTAGTGCACAAACAATCAGGAGAATAGATCTGAATATTTTAGTGCTTTTAATAATAAGTAGCATTTAAGGACAGCAGATTATTTTTGAATTATTTAGATTCTGTGTGAGTAAAGAATAATCTTGATTTACCCTTCTCCTGCTCTTTTCTGTGTTGACAGAAAGAGTTCGTTTGTTGCTCTGACATGCATGTTAATTACTATACCCATATGTACATACTGCACATTTTATTGACTACTCTATGAGAGAGATTTTGGCAGGGTTAATAAATGTCAAAAATAGTCAGTAAACATTTTCTTCTCTTTTCTTTCATATAATAGAGGAGTCTGTTTAATAAACCCCAAATCAGTATAAGGTCACAACGTGTTTGGCTTTAAAACTGAAGTTAGGGTAAGTAATTACAAAGGGTCCACTGTGTTCCTTATTTAGTTGCATATAACACAAAACTGAATAGGATGATTAATAATCATGTTCTACACTGAAAGAATGTAATTTATAATAGTTTATGTAAATACAGCAGCAGTATTAGTTGTTCATTTACCATTGCCATGTTAGCACGTATGGGAATTCTAACATTTTTAGAAAGCAACAAAGCCAAGATCCTCACAGGAGTTCTGTGCTTAAATACCTTTGAGAATGTGGGCCCAAGGTACTAAAATAGCTTAGCATTATTGAATGTTTAGTTAAAATTAGACAGACTACTGGCATGTGTAGCAATGTTTGCTAAGAAGTCTGGGTTATACTGAGCAATGTTGGCAGTGGAGGAAGATGGGAGAGAATTAAAAGCTTTTACAAGATCACTGAACTAAAAAAGAGCAAAATAAATAAAAATTAATCATCAGCATAGCATAAATTACATTTTAAAAATGAAAATAACTCAGAATCCAGTACAGGATGTTCTTTAAATTAATTAATTAATGTCAAAATTGCTACTTAAATTATGACTATAGGGTTTTTTTAATCTGTGTGATCTATGAGAAGCCTGGGAAAAAATGAGCTCCCTCCAGCTTTCTCCATAGCCCATGATGCACTCTCCTGGCACTACTGAATTAGTACTTATCTGCAGCCTTTGATCAGCAATGAAAGCATCAGTAGTGTTGCTCTCTCATATTTCTAATAGTAAGCTAGGTCATGAATTTAGAGCACACCAGATGCATCCCTCTCACCTTCTGCTTGGATGCTCTTATTAGGACACATGTCCACTAAGGCTCGAAAGATTTGTGCTCTAAATATCTTAGTGAATCCAGCAGTTAGAGAGCACTACATGCAAGGTAGCTATTCTGTTTTCAGGGAGGAGTAAACTTGCTTCACCATGTGTGACCTCATGAAGACCTGGTGATAAATAATTCTATAGTTCTATTCTATAAATGTTCTATAATTTTAATTCTGGAATACAGGAAGGTTAGTTTTTTATGAAGATGATCAGGTCCTGGCTTGTAATATCCTTTAAATTCATTATATGTTTTACTCTTATTCACAGAGGTTTGTGTTCAGGAAAAACATCAGGTTTAAATCTATCTGTTTGAGACCATAATAAACTTTTAAACATCATACATAAATGGTGCACTAAACAGGATTGCTTTCTTGAATGAAAAGCCCTTGGTAGCTAATTGACCAGGTAATTAAAGGAACGTGCTCATATTCCATACTGCAGAGGCTGGTTCACGCACTGCAAGGCCAGTGGGAGTCCTGCCATTGACTTCAGTGGGAGTGCAAAACGAGGTTGTTTTGTTCCTCATTCAGGTTGGTTAATAAGATTTGTGCTGCAGGCCTTTTTCACCAAAATGCTGGCAGGCTTCTTATAGCATTTCTGGAAACTAGACCCTACACAAATTACTAAGGCCTTTTGTATTTTAATGTCTTTTTCGTAACGATATTCAGTCCTTTGGGGCAGCTGCCTAAGAGAGACATTTGTCAACTTCACTTTGTTTTTAGGACAGATGAGCCAGAGCCAAAACCATAGACTTGAATAACTTGAAACTTCAGAAGAGCTTGGATCCAGATTTGAGCCCCACGACTTGAGGCCCTTGCTGACTAGTGGGCCCAAATTTCAGCCTCTAATGGTGTGCCGTGCATTAACCACAAACTGGGCTTGTGCTTACAAGGGGCTTGACAGTTGCAGCCAGCATCCTTGGTGCAGTAACCCAGGAGTAAGAATACAGAACCAGCTGTACAGACTTGAAACGAAGGGCTCCATAGTACAGTGTTCTGTCTCCAACAGTGTCCTGTAGCCATTACCTATAAAAGAGTACAGACACAGGGCAAGCACATAGTGATATTTCTCCAGCACAGCTTCCCATCTTCAGCAGCACACCAGGGTGGAGTCAGCGTGTTGGCAAAGGGAACTGTCTTTGTTAGCACCAGCCACTCCTTTCGGAATTACCTATCACTGTTCCTGCTCCTCTTGCTCCTGAGGCGAAGAGCTAGAAGGGAGGGCTTGTGAAATCCTAGTCCTGCTATGTATGCATGTGAGAGAACTAGGAAGGGCAGGTCTGATATATGGGTAGTGAAAAAGATTGCACAGAGGCAGAGGAATGGCTGCAGAAAGTCTGTGTTTGGAAGGACTCGAATCCTGGGCTCTAGGACACCCATGCTAGACTTTAGCACAAGTGTCGCTATATCCAGCTAGAAAAGGGGTGAAATTAAATCAGTACGACATTCTTACCTAGATCTGTAGAGCCATAATCTATAAATGTAATTCTATATTTTTAGGAAAAATTACATTGTGTACAGACCACAAAGTAGCGATAGCAAGGGCAAAGTCTTTGAAATGTCGTCTGTGAAATGCATGTGCAAAACTAATTAACTTACAGATGGCATTTGTCCATATCCCTGTATGTGATTCACTGAGAATCTCTCTGGTATTGTAGAATGCAAATACTTTGAAAAGAAATTGCCCAAGGGATTGAATGTCTTTCCTTTACATTGTTTTTAAAAGGAAGAGTTTCTTGTGCAGTGTTTATTTGCTGCTAAGATACTGTTACACTAGCACCATCACAGCCTGTTTCTCACTCCAGTATCCCATAAATTAGATTGTTGCAGGGAGTATTAAGAATGTGCATGCACTGCCTGACTAGAGCAATTTTATCTGAATAATGCTTTGTGACCTTTCTTGCAACAAGGTCCTGACTAGAAAAGCATAGATTTACCAGGCATCCTGGCTGTACTGAAAGATTGTAATTACCGTTCTATTTTATCAGTATTAATAGAGAGAGTTCCTGCCCTGACATCTCCTCTCCAAACACAAATGAGAAGTTGGGAAGCTGTATGACTCAAGTAATGAAGTACATTAAATCCAGGTACCTGTTTCAAATCCAACTATTGTAGAAATGATGGAAGAGCCATCACCATCAGATGACTTTCCAACAGGCTCTGTGAGATGGTTTTGTGGCCTCAATCCAATTCTTAATGGACAAGAGTCCACATTACAAAAAGCAACACACAACTGGCAATAATTGATACTCTTTTGGCACTCAACAGAGGAGCGAGGTATTGAATGAGCATGAAGAATGGACTAACCTTTCACCTCCTCCCTATGCCAGGTCAGGGATGAGATGTCTGATAGAGCCACTTAGGAAGTTTGGGCTGCTGCTCTCTGTACCACCCTGTTCTGTACGCGAACAAAGGACTTCTTTCTTAACAAACATCAGGCTGACACTTTTCATGAACTCTGAATTTATGTGAAAAATTTGGAGGCTTTGGAAGTTAGTGTTTAACCTCAGGATTCTGCCTAAAGACTACAAGCTACTACTTCAAATAAAGACATGTCCTTCAGATTGCCAGCTGCATGAAAAGCTATTATACCAATTCCCTGTTATATATATGCATATATAATGTGCATGTACATGCATAGCACGAGTAAATGCTTTAGCTATTTATGTGTGTGTATACATAATAGAAGTATTGTCTTTACCTAAGATTGGCTAGTGCTCCTTTAAAAGAACTTACTTTCAATTACTTATACAGTTTGCCAAAATTTAACAGTTGTAGCTTAAATTTTCCGTGGTGGGTGTCTGTCTCTAACTGAATTGGTTTTGGAAAGTTTTCACTAAAATGGCTCAAATAATTTCAAGAGCATAGTAAAACTACATCCTCTTAGTCATGTTAAAAACTCTTGCAACCATTATGTTGAGAGGCTCTAAGATGTCTGAGCTTTGGAGCTGAAGTTTGAAACTCCATAATGAAATTGCTTTGATGTCAAGACTTATCTTCTGTCACTCCTGTGGAAATCTGATCCATCTGTAATCTCCTAAAAAACAAAATTCTCACACACTCATATTCTGTTAAAATGTAAATTCTCCAAATATTCCATTTGCAGTACACACAGTCTTCTCATACAACTATGACATCTTAAACAGTGCATATTTGCCTTCTTTATGTAGAACACATACACAAATACATATATATGTCTATGGAAATGTATAGCTAGTCCAAAGCCCCTCACATGAACATTCATGCACTTCGCATAAATCAGGCTTGATAGTCCTATACACCCATCTATCAGTAGCGTTAGACTTCAGCTCACTTGAGGGGCAATATAGATGATTTTAGTTACAGCAACAAAGACAGAAAGCACTTGCAACAAGGGTCAGAAATCATTTGCATCATAGATCAGTGTGCCTAAGTCTATTCTCAAGACTTCTTTTCATCTCACAATGAAACTGTAAGATCTCAAATGCCTAGTGTCTTTAACAGGACATGCTGAGTGGTCCATATGACTACAGCATCCTACTGCTTGGACCCGAACTTTGCTAAACCCTTTGGGTGGTTTGGATGTTGCTCACAGGGTACTACTATACAAACAAATTTAAGGACCTGCATAATAAAAAGGATGAGCAGTAAACATACAGAAGGGTCATTAATTTCTGAAGGATTCAAAAGTGAAGAAGTGCTTGAATTAACATTGTCTTTTCAAGAACCCCTGAGTGAGGGAGTGAGGTAGAAATGTACACTTTTATAAGCACTGAAAATGAGAACTAGAAGCCAAAGTATCTCAGCGGATTCTCACCTTCTGATCTTGATAAACATAGAGGAAGAAATATAATGATTTTGTTGGTGATAAATGTTTGAGTACTGTGTATTAAAGAAAGGCTTAGGGACATCACAGAGAGAACAGTCAGCTCAAAAAANGCAATTTTATCTGAATAATGCTTTGTGACCTTTCTTGCAACAAGGTCCTGACTAGAAAAGCATAGATTTACCAGGCATCCTGGCTGTACTGAAAGATTGTAATTACCGTTCTATTTTATCAGTATTAATAGAGAGAGTTCCTGCCCTGACATCTCCTCTCCAAACACAAATGAGAAGTTGGGAAGCTGTATGACTCAAGTAATGAAGTACATTAAATCCAGGTACCTGTTTCAAATCCAACTATTGTAGAAATGATGGAAGAGCCATCACCATCAGATGACTTTCCAACAGGCTCTGTGAGATGGTTTTGTGGCCTCAATCCAATTCTTAATGGACAAGAGTCCACATTACAAAAAGCAACACACAACTGGCAATAATTGATACTCTTTTGGCACTCAACAGAGGAGCGAGGTATTGAATGAGCATGAAGAATGGACTAACCTTTCACCTCCTCCCTATGCCAGGTCAGGGATGAGATGTCTGATAGAGCCACTTAGGAAGTTTGGGCTGCTGCTCTCTGTACCACCCTGTTCTGTACGCGAACAAAGGACTTCTTTCTTAACAAACATCAGGCTGACACTTTTCATGAACTCTGAATTTATGTGAAAAATTTGGAGGCTTTGGAAGTTAGTGTTTAACCTCAGGATTCTGCCTAAAGACTACAAGCTACTACTTCAAATAAAGACATGTCCTTCAGATTGCCAGCTGCATGAAAAGCTATTATACCAATTCCCTGTTATATATATGCATATATAATGTGCATGTACATGCATAGCACGAGTAAATGCTTTAGCTATTTATGTGTGTGTATACATAATAGAAGTATTGTCTTTACCTAAGATTGGCTAGTGCTCCTTTAAAAGAACTTACTTTCAATTACTTATACAGTTTGCCAAAATTTAACAGTTGTAGCTTAAATTTTCCGTGGTGGGTGTCTGTCTCTAACTGAATTGGTTTTGGAAAGTTTTCACTAAAATGGCTCAAATAATTTCAAGAGCATAGTAAAACTACATCCTCTTAGTCATGTTAAAAACTCTTGCAACCATTATGTTGAGAGGCTCTAAGATGTCTGAGCTTTGGAGCTGAAGTTTGAAACTCCATAATGAAATTGCTTTGATGTCAAGACTTATCTTCTGTCACTCCTGTGGAAATCTGATCCATCTGTAATCTCCTAAAAAACAAAATTCTCACACACTCATATTCTGTTAAAATGTAAATTCTCCAAATATTCCATTTGCAGTACACACAGTCTTCTCATACAACTATGACATCTTAAACAGTGCATATTTGCCTTCTTTATGTAGAACACATACACAAATACATATATATGTCTATGGAAATGTATAGCTAGTCCAAAGCCCCTCACATGAACATTCATGCACTTCGCATAAATCAGGCTTGATAGTCCTATACACCCATCTATCAGTAGCGTTAGACTTCAGCTCACTTGAGGGGCAATATAGATGATTTTAGTTACAGCAACAAAGACAGAAAGCACTTGCAACAAGGGTCAGAAATCATTTGCATCATAGATCAGTGTGCCTAAGTCTATTCTCAAGACTTCTTTTCATCTCACAATGAAACTGTAAGATCTCAAATGCCTAGTGTCTTTAACAGGACATGCTGAGTGGTCCATATGACTACAGCATCCTACTGCTTGGACCCGAACTTTGCTAAACCCTTTGGGTGGTTTGGATGTTGCTCACAGGGTACTACTATACAAACAAATTTAAGGACCTGCATAATAAAAAGGATGAGCAGTAAACATACAGAAGGGTCATTAATTTCTGAAGGATTCAAAAGTGAAGAAGTGCTTGAATTAACATTGTCTTTTCAAGAACCCCTGAGTGAGGGAGTGAGGTAGAAATGTACACTTTTATAAGCACTGAAAATGAGAACTAGAAGCCAAAGTATCTCAGCGGATTCTCACCTTCTGATCTTGATAAACATAGAGGAAGAAATATAATGATTTTGTTGGTGATAAATGTTTGAGTACTGTGTATTAAAGAAAGGCTTAGGGACATCACAGAGAGAACAGTCAGCTCAAAAAANNAATCAAAAAAAAAAAAAAAAAAAAAAAAAAGACACATAATTCCTATTCTGTGAGCTCTCTGAATCCAGTGTGCTAAATAATATGAAAGCCAAATGGAAAAAATAAGATGAATACGTAATCAAAGCTTTATTTAGATGCATACTCACAGGAAGGATGAATTAAGGTTATACAGGCTATGTGAAACCTAATTTTTCTTCAGTTTTAAATCCTTTTCTCTGTAACAAGGGTTGCACAAGAAGACCTCCAGAGGTCCCTTCCAACCTCAACCATTCTGTAACCCTAACATTCCCTTAATATAGTTTTTGCTATGAGGGAGATATGTGTTTAATCTCTTGTGCCCCCCCCCCCCCAAAAAAAAAAAAAAAAA